>JAEMOT010003719.1:4424-45150 GCA_019297695.1 Apostasia ramifera
GCTCACCGCCTCCTTTGCGCGCCGCCGTCTCCCGGAACTCTCTTTCTTTGGTGTTTCTTGGGATCCCCGCATCCTACGTCAACAATTACACAAAAAATAAAGCGCAGTTCTGTTAAAGCTAGCACTAAACATTTTATCTTAACGGTAAAAAATATTTGTAGCTATTTATCCCATTTCACAATGCAAGCACTTTCTGGTTACTGCACTTAAAATAATTTGCAATAGCCTCTTTAATAATTATAGGTCTCAGTCACATTTCTAAACCTTCAACAACAACAACAACAACAACCAAGCCTTAATCCCACTAGGTGGGGACATTTCTAAACCTTCATAAAATAAAATAATAATTAACATATGCAATTAAATAATAAATATATAGATATGTAAAATAATTTCATACTTATAAATTCCAGATCGGATTTTTTCGGGTCGGATCAGCATCGACCCGGATCCGACCCGGCAATACTTAAACGGAGCGGGTCGGTTTTTTGAAATAATCGTGCGGGTCAAAAATTTATTCCGTTTCATAAGATAATCGGTTCGGATCACGGATCAGATCGGATCAAGATCCGACCCATTTACAGGCCTACCTTCTTCCCCCTATTTCTCTCTTCGACAACGAGACAACAGCAGCAACGCAATAACAATGAGGCAATGGCGGTGAGGTGATGGTAGTGAAAAGGTTGTGAGGAGGCAGCAAAGCAAATATGGAGAAGTGGCCACAAGGCGAGAGCCACAGAGAAAAAAAAAGAAACGACATAGTTTTGAAAATTTTTAGTAAAATTAAAATTAAAATTATGTTAATCATAGTTATAGAAGAACCAAGGTGTAATTAGTGATTGACGGATCTTTCAGTAATTAATTCTATTATAAAATTTGTTTAAGAAAATTAAAAATTTAACAAAATCACAAAATATACATCTAATAATTAATTTAAAATTTGATACTTAAGGTTACAATAAAAAAAAAAAAAGATACTTAAAGTAAAAAATAAATATTAATTTTATGAGTCATTATTGAGTTATAATTGGATTGATCTGTCAACCCATACTTACGTTCTTTACATTAATCATAATCAAGTCAACAGATTTATGACCCAAACTCACATAAATTTGACTCACACCTACTTAAGACAGTTTAGGTTGACAGGTTAAGTCAAAAATAGCCACCTCTATACTAACTATAAACTAAAATATTAGCAAAACAAATACAATGTCTTAAACACCAAAAAAAACTAATAGAACTTCACAATAACATTACATTTTTGTTGCGCATAAGAAATCAATTAAGGGGACGTTTGGTTCAATATTTTCTTGATGTTATATTATATTATCTAAAGAAAATAATTATTTGATTTAATGACATCAACATAAGATTATAAAATTATTAATCATAAGATGATATCAAGATGTGACATCTACATTACATGATATAACATTAAAACAATAATGAACCAAATACCCCTTAAAATATTATGATCACACCATGTTGAAAGGCATAACTTGGAAAAGATGCATACTTCACACATGATCATCTCAAACATCTAGAAACTCAGCATGATATAAAGGATAATATTGATCTCTCACAAACAAAGTATCAACAAACAATAATAGAATATGATTTGATTCTCAACAGGTTAAAATAACTAATCAAAAATTAACACTAGGAGGAGCTAATAAAAAATCCAATGTATGGTTAGCACTGTGCTAATCTGAAATGCAAGTAAAGGATCGGGTCTACATATAATCAAGCTGCAATCTGGTCATAAAAGTACATAACCAAAGAAAATTAAGGTTTAAAGGAAGTGACTACTAATAATATGATTTTGAGCACTACACTAGAAGTAATATTATGAGCAAAGCGTAAGTTGGATGAACTGAATAATGAATCATCAGAAGCTGCAAATGAGCACTAGTAACATATAAAGTTGGAGGTTTAATTCATGTGTGACATCATGTGTGTGTATAGTTTAAGAATATGACACCGTAACAAATTCATTTTAAATGGAAAACAAAAATACACCATAAAAAATTTTCCAAGTAATTTCCAGCGCTCTATTGAAGCTTTTTATGCAACTGTTGAACGGCAGCGCTCGGAACATTTATGATATGGGTCAGACTCATTTTTGCATTTTGGATTCTGTATTTTATGTGTGACCCTTTTAACTGCCTTGCTCCTATCTGAAGATGCAATCAAGGAGTGAATCAACTGAGCCCAGTAGAACATAGCCAAAAGAACTCCCAGTAGAAAGAGAACTGAGGAGGGGAGGGAGGATGGCAAGCGCCGCTTAGCTTCAACCTCCTCAAAAGTTGACGAACCAAAGCTTCTTTTAATAACATTTTCATTCCCGTTTCTTCTAGGGAATCCAATCTCTTCACCTGCACAATTGAAGTGACCGCAGAAATGATTTGCAGGTAAATTAGGTTTGGAAAGCAAAATCCTATGTGAATAGTCAGAACCTGTCTTGTATTGCTTAAGATGATCATCCCTGGCTGCCTTCTTCTGGGAACAATATTTAGCCCATTCGTGAAGTAGATCAGATGCGTCTGAGGATAAGGGTTGCACACCTGCTGGCTTTATGGAATTCACATCCTTGTTCTCTTCTTCAAATGGGAAGCAATGATGATGACATGGTGAGCAATAACACAACTAGAAGATACCCAATTCCAAAAGACAAGGAAAAGTCAATCAGAAGAATACCCGTCACCAAGTCTTCAGTTCCATCATGCGTGACTCCCTGAGAAAGAGAAGTATAACTCAGTTCTAACTTCTGCTCTTTGGATTCCATGGAGCTCTTCCTAGACACATCTACCGTGGTGATTTCTTCCAAGGAATTTTCATGATTATCATTTGATTCAGATGCATCTACACATTTGGTGTCCATGCTGCTCTTCTCCACAACTGGACAATCATTCCTTATCCCTTTGGTTGAATCGATTTGACATTTGGTGTCCACATTGCTCTTCCCCACAACCGGATGATCATTTTTTATCTCATTGTCTGAATTGGTCCTATGGTCCTTAGCCAAAACTAATGACGAAGGTCAGAAAGGGAGAAATAAGAGAAAAAGAATTCACTCTAATAAAGAGATTTATAACCTGGAGCGCCTTCCACATCATGATTCTTTTCTGTGTTTACTTGCAAGCAGTATCCAGAACATCTGTGACAGGGATTTGATGCATCTTCGCATTTAGTATCTACATGTCTGCACTCTGCATTAATCACTTCCTGTCCTTCTGATAAAGCTACTACATAATTTAAAAAATAGGATAAGATATGAACTCAAAAAAGGAAAAAAAAGACAAATAAGTAACCACGGCTAGGTCGCTGACCTCCCTTTGGTATGTTTTTCTCTCTTTCCATAGTATTTTGGATGCAGTATTTTGCACACTTATGTGATGGATTTGATGCATATTTGCACTGAGCATTCATAATGGTCATCTCTCGGTTGCTGCTTGATTTTCTTTTGGGTTGTAAGCTTTTAAGCCTCGAGACTGAAATAATCCATTCATTAGACCATGCATACAGAATTGGAAGATGCGCACTAAGCTTACCTTTCCGTGGTTGGTCCAGGGCGAAAGTTTCAAAGCAGTATTCAGCACATACATGATATGGGTTTGATGCATTTTTACACTTAGGATCCACTGCTCTATCATCAACATCAGCTATATTTTCTTCTGTTGGCTTTGTGACTGCAACAAGTTCTGCTTAATTTATGAATAAGATTATAATGCGCACAAAAAGCACGTTCATGGTATGGGTTTGTGCATATTGGCACTTAGATTGCTCACCTATTATGTTTTTATGGCTGAATCTGTTCACTCTTTCAGTACTCTTCTGTTTGTGCACTGAAATGAAATAGTTAGATAATGAATAATAAATTTGGAAATATACAACAGATAGTTCACCTTGTTCAGGCTGATTTCTCTCTGCAGCAACTGCTTCCCTTTCTTCTTTTGGCTTCTCCATGACTGCCGCACATTTGAATCAAAATACAAACATTCACACCAAAGAAGATTGTTAATCAAGGTTTGCGGAACCACGAAATTTTCAGGACATTGCTTACATTTCCCAGGACGATCTCTCTCCAAGGCAACTATCGTTTCTTCTTTTGGCTTTGTGACTGCAACATGTATAATTTCATAAACAAGCAATTACACTAAAAATGATGATTTTACAAATGTAACATTTTTAGGTCTTTCCATCTGATGATTTTTCCCTAATGAAATTTTCATTCTTATGGGAGATCTCAGCCCTTTCCTCAACACACTTGTACATGACTTCTCTTTTCTCCAAACTCTTCTTGAATATGTCAAGCCACCCCAGGTTTTCCTCCCCGCCCCATCATTTTTTTCTTAAGTCAATGATTTTCTCCATTGTTGCTCATTTTGTCCACTGCAGATCATGTCTCCCTCTTCTCCTCCTTCCCTCCTCGGTATCTACTATGATCCTTTATGTAAAGAACTTGCTTTGAAGGCCTTCCCTTTTTTCTTCATCCTCCGACTACTAGCAAGCTAACTCTAATCTATTCCCCCCCATATTTTTCGCTCTTCATCACAAAATTTTTGTTAGAGTTTCTATCGCTTAATAGATTTTTATTGTGTCCATTCTTCTGGGAATCTTCTATTTCTTATTACAGACGAAAAGTACTCACCTTTCATGTTCATTACAAGGAATTTGTTGAACAGATTGATATCATTGATTCTGATCGCTATGCCGCTATTAGATTTGAATTTATTACTAATATTTTCATCATAGTGAATCTCCATATGGCCTAGTGCCTAGTATAGAGGATAAAAATGCACTGAGAATGTTTAGCATCATCTAACGGTAGTTGGGAAATACATCTGTTTATTGAATTTGTGAAAGCTCTAGGTGATGATAGTTTGAAGCAACATGTGAGACAGTATTTCAGTCTTAGGGTTGCATTAATTTAGATGAGGATGAGCATGTAGGAATGAACATTAAAAAACCAGTAGAATAGCTTGTGGAGAGTGAAGAGCATGTAGAAGAACCGCTAGAAGAGATTATAGAAGAACCTGCAGCTTGATATGAAAAACATGTAGAACATGAAATGCATAAATCATTGAGAGTTGATACAAATACCTCTATGTATGATGAGGATTATGTTCTGGATAGCGATTCTGTAAGTGATGATTCTAAGAGTACACTAATTCTAATGGTTATTTATCTAGTGGTTAGTCCTCATTTGAACAAAACCTAGACATTAACTTTAATGAGGTAATGAGACCAATAAGTGGCTATGGATTAATCGGCACATTCATTCATACTTCAGAAGAATCATCGTATATAAATCCAATGAAGATGAAATGAGGGATAATGAGGTATCTGACCTTGAGTAGAAGGGCTGGAAAGTCCTTGGATGGAATTCCATATAAGGAAAGTGATGAGGGAGTGGTGATCTTTCAAATGAGCAATTATTTGGTAGTGTCCAACATTTTAGAGAGGTATTACGTACAAAAAGGAGCAACTGTAATTATTTGGTTTGAGTCTCAAGTGAGCCAAACCATATTTTTAATCTTTATATTACATCAAAAACAAATTGTATTATAAAAACTTTTCCGACTCTACCCGTGTTAAAAACTTCAATTTTATTTCACATCTATACAACTATGAAGTACGGACACAATACAAGGACATGAAGACACGATATAACACGATACGGTGACGCGATAATTTTCCAAAATATAGGACATGGACACGGCATGATACATCATATACAATAATAATAAAATTAATATGTTATACTTTAAAAAATACATAAAATATAGTACAACTTAAATTTTAAGCATAAACAATTTGTGAGTAGCACTGAAGTCTCATAGATCAAGATGAGAACTTGAAAACAGATGCTGGTATTGAAGAGATTTGGGATATAAATTTAGGGCTCACTTTACAAAATAAGCATGAAAATAAGAGAAAAATAAAGGAGAGCTAGAGTTTCAAACTTTTTGCAATTAATTCATTGTGTAAGGCTCAAGAGCAGTAAGAGAGTAAGAAATTTAATTTAACTTGGTTAGCTTAGAGTTTTGACTTATATTAAGTAAAATTTTAATAATAAAAAGAGATAGAATTTTAATTTTATTAGATAAAATTTTAACAATCATAAAAATTTTAAAAATTAATAAAAAGTAAAAAGAGAAGGTAGATGTATTTATAAGTTTTATTACAAAATATATAATATTAATAAATAAATTTACTATTAATATTAAATTTATCCAATTCTATCTTATGTCTCAGAAGTATCCCGTGCCTCAAAAGTGTTCTGCATCTCAAAAGTGTCTCAGAAGTGTCTGAAGGTATCGCAAAGTGTCCTCGCATGTTCCAAAAATGTCTTTTAATTTTTTTTAATATTATTGTATTAGGACAAGCTACATGGCGTGTCTGACATGGTATCCTCGCGTGTTCTCGTGAGTCCTTGCGTGTCCTCGTGTCCGACACGAGAATGATATTGTTTTTTGAAGTATAGCTACACAAAAATAATTTTATTTCAGATCATAAATATACTAAAATATTTTCTCTTTCCAACTAAAAAATTACTCTACAACAAAATATGGGCTTACAACAACAACCAAGCCTTTATTCAACTAGGTGGAGTCGGCTATATGAACTTATTTTCATTGCACTCTATCAAATAACAAATCCTCATTTAGCTCTAAGTATGTACGATCATTCTTTATATTTCCTTCTCATGTTCTTTTTCAATTTTTTATCTCTTTTTACATAGGCAAAATCCAATAATCCAACTTTCCTTATTGGAGCTTCTATCAGTTTACGATTTATATGTTCAAATCATCTAAGCTGACTTTTTCTGAATTTATCCTCAATTAAGGCTACTCCAACCTTCTAAATGATACTCATTATTTATCTTATCCTTTCACATATATTCGCTCATCTATCTTACCATCCTCATTTCTATAACACTTATCTTATTTATGTGTTTCTGTATTATAGACAAGCATTCAGCACTATATAATATTATTAGTCATAAATTATTCTATAAAATTTAACTTTAAATCTGAGTGAAAATTTTCTATTACATAATACACTAGATATTCTCCTCCATTTTATCTATCTTATTTAAATTCTGCTAATAACATTATCTACGTCACTATTATTTTGTATGATTGATCTAAGATATCTGAACCGCCCACTCATTTTGATAATTTAATTATCAATTATCATCTCCTTAACATAAGTGCTTCTATCTTGACTAAATTTATACTCTATATATTCAATTTTTAATCTACTAAAATAAAAATTTTAAATTTTATGATATTTTTCTATAACTCGAGTTTCGCTTTAATCATATCTCTAATTTTATCAGTAAGGAGAATATCACATGTAAAAAAACATACACTAAAGCACCTCATCTTGAATGTCTCTAATTAAGATCCCCATAATCAATGCAAAGAGATATGCAGTTAAAGTTAAGCATTGGTGTAATCCAACTGTAATAGAAAATCTTTAGTCAAACTCCCTTATAACCAAACACAAATAATAACTTTTTTATACATGTTTTTTATAACTGAAATATAAGCAGTGCAAATCTTTTTTTTTTTTTAATTTTTCAAAGTATTTCTATTTTGATTTTATCATAAGATTTTTTGAAACAAATGAAAATTAATTGTAAACCTCCTTTTCTCTCTTTAAATATCTCAATTAAACTTCTCAACAAATAAATAACTTCTATAATAGATCTACCTAACATTAAATCAAACTAATTTTGTGATACTCAAGTATCACAATATAATGTATGCTCAATCACTCTCTTTCAAAAGTTTAAAGTATAATTCATTAATTTAATTTTTTTATAGTTAGCAAAATCTTTTATATCGTATTTATTCTTGTAAATAGGTACTAATTTACTTTTTTTATTTAATTGACATCTTTTTAATCTTTAAAATCGTATAAATAACTTACCTAAAAAACTCTATCATCTCTAATGTATTTCAAAATATTTATTAGAATATTATCTCACCCTACTGCTTTTCTACACTTTATCTTTTTAAAAACTCAAACTACAGCCTTATTAATACAACAATGTAAGCAATTTTTATCTTTTTTTAAAAAATATTAAATTCAGTAAGATTATTATCACAATTATCATTAAAAAGCTTTTCAAAGTAATTCATTCATCCATGTTAAATATTTTTTGCTTAAAAAGTACTTTTCAATTCTCATCTTTAATACATTTTAATTTAGTTAGGAATTTAGTTTTATCATCTCTTACATTGGCAAGATTGTATATGTGTCTTTCTCTTTCTTTAGTGTTCAACTTTTTATATAAATCCTCAAAACCCACATTCATTATATTACAAGTTACTTCCTTCAATTCTCATCGAATAACTTTATATTTCTCTAAATTTTATTTGCTCTTACATTTGTTCCGGTCTTTATAATAATTTTTTTTAATTGTTTCTTATACATCTTCTTTCTACCACTAAATATCTTTATTATTTAGAGCTTTTCCTTTAAATTTTCCTAACATATTTTTTGCAACTCTACAAATAAAATTAGTAACTTTCAACCATAAAGAATGAGTTTTTCATCCAATGTCATACTACCTAAGTGTTAGAACTCTCTTCTTAAATATATTTCTATTCTTATTCTATACATTCTATTATCGAGTTTAAGGGCACTGTTTCGACTTACTTTTTCTTCTTCACACTTCATCTTAAAATCCAAACTATTAATCAATATTTGGTAATTAAGCATTCACTTAAAATGACATTATAATTTTTACAGTTTAAGCTATCTTATTTTCTTATAAAAAATAATCAGTTTGCATTCTTGAAGACACATTCTTATAAGTAACAATATATTCATATCTTTTTCTTGAATAAAGTAGTTAATCAAAAAATTATAAACTAAGAAATACTTCAAAATAGTTTTACCCTCTTCATTAGTCTTCCCAAAATTATACTCACTGTGAATATTATTAAATTCCTCAGCAACACTTTCAATATATTCATTGAGAAAATAAAAAAATGATTCTAAGAGAGTTGCTATGAAAAGTGCAACAAAGGGGTGTAGTTGAAGAGTACATACATCAGCCTTAAGAGACAAATTTACTATCATAGTGAAGTGTTCAAAGGATCGTATGACTTCACTAAAGAGCAACTGAGGAGGGGTGCAACTTATAAAAGGATAGCTAAGGAGTTGAGGATCAGCTTAAGTGCTGATCAAAAAATTAAAAATGTGTAGAAGTATTCTATCAAGGTGAATAATATGGAACATTGGAGGATCAGGGAACTAGCAAGAAGATGACTGACAAAGATTACAAGGAATCATTTAACATGTTCCACAAGTATGGTGAAGTCATTTTAGAGAAATCACCTGGCAGCTTTGTGAGGATTGCTTATGAGGTTGTTCCTCATCATTACTGAGAAGGTTTAAGGGATAATTTTATGAATGGCTGTAGAAAATTTATAAGTCTTGATGGTTGTCACATAAAAAGTCCATATGGTAGTAAACTACTTGCAAAAATTAGCTTAGATATAAACAATTCTCTTTTCTGGCACCAATAGCAGTGGTTGATGTGAATAAGGGAACCAGTTTGAGATGGTTCTAGAAGACAAACAAAGGAGCACTTGACGGTTGCCATAAATTACCTACCTTCAGATAAGGTATGACTGCTTATTAATAATATTCATATATCACATTTTTGCTTAGGTTTGTTCCTAGCTATTCTTTCAACTAATGTTTTACATTTTACCTACCTTCACATAAGGTATGACTGCTTATTAATAATATTCATATATCACATTTTTGCTTAGGTTTGTTCCTAGCTATTCTTTCAACTAATGTTTTACATTTTAAATTGTAGGGCCTTGACGAGGCTATTGATAAGAAGTTTCCTAGATCAAACCAAAGATATTGTTGTAGGCACATGTAATTTAATTTTAAGAAAACTTTTGTTGGCCCAGGGTTGATGAAGTACTTTTGGGGTGCTGCAAAGGCTTGTACTAAGAACAATTTCCTATGATATTTCAACCATATTTTTGGGGCAGAGCCATGATGGGAATGGGATTCAGCAGTTTGGATGTAGCAAGGGAATAATGACATCGCAAGGTCGTGGAAATGACTGCCATCATAGCATTGCCAACCAAGGCTGCTGTCATGCTAAGGGTGACAGAGGGAGGGGAATCGGCCTCGGTGTTGTCATCGATGAACTTGGTGGCGAAGTAATCAACACTCGGCGGTATCAGAGGAGGCCTCAATAGTGCAGTTGGACGTGGCATTGGTTCGGTTCTGCGGGCTTGACTGGCTCAGTAGATCTCAACAGTAGAGTAAGATAGAAGAGATAAAAAAAAGATTTACCTCTCTCTGAAGAGAGAGAGGGGGGGGGAGAGAGGAACCGAGTAAAGAGAGTGGACAAGAACCCAAAAAAGAGAAGAGAGAAAGAAAATAGAAAATAAAAATAAAAATAAAATAGAAGTGTTTAAATCAATCAAGTTAGGGATGAAGCCAAATTTTATATGCATCATTTGGAGTTTTATTGTGAATCAATAACCTCATATTCGTAGGTATTTTGTCACTGTCAGTGTGTACGTCAGTGGAAACATATCATAAGGCAATCAATGAGGTAGATGGATATACTTAATATGCGTATAATTATATATAAAAATTTAATTATTATTTTAAGTACATCAATATTGCCTGTTCTGTGGTGATGTTGTGATGTGTACTTTGAGCCACTTTTCTACATACTTGATTACTACGACGTGTGTAAATTAAATGGGGTAATTGAAAACATAAGGAAGCTATATTTATGTATGATAATATTGATATGTATATGCATTCTTAATTGAAAGAAAGCTGCTCTTTGCAATCAAGCCCACCAAAGCTCAAGCTATATGATGACTTTGATGCGACGACATCCAATGGTGGTGACAACCATTGGAGGTGATTGTGTATCACCAATTGGGTGATTGTGTATCACCCATTGTAATGAGATAGCATTTGATTTACATATGATTTCTTGTGGGACTGTATTGCCTATACTGATGTGGCTGTAATTGAATGAGAAATAAGGACCTGTTATAAGACTAAAGATGACAGAATGAATTTAAGATGGCTCAAATTTAATATCATGCATGCACTTCTGTTTTCATGTCATATTGTATCTATCTATTGAGTCTGTTTAAAACAAAATCCTATGATGCTTATATTTTTCACATTGAGCTAGTTATTAGAGAAGAAGTCTCTAAGTAATCTATGTTTTAGACGTGGGTAAATCCTCTCATTACAAAGTGTGCCTTAAAGCGACCAATAGCCCAATCAAGTTTAAACTTGACAATGAAAACTCATCTACAATATCTATATAATTGCCAGATGGAAGATGTTGTATCACAAGTATATCTATTTATTAAATTGGTATCTCTACATTTGTGGCCTTTTTCCACTGACGAACCGTCAGTAATTTATGATATGATCTGGGTACGAATCATTTGAGTGGACAAATGATCAAATGATAGAAAAGAATCTAGTGAGTGATTTGGATTAGTTTAATGAACACTAGGATGGAGAGCTTGAACAAAACATACACACCCCACAACACAAAAAACCATAGAAAATATGGTTGGAGTTCGGCAACGTACACCAATACTAAACAAGGATATTTTGTTAATCAAGAAGCAAGCAGTAAGAACAATATCTCTTTAATAAGAATGAAGAACATTTATTTGAAACATTAACATACTGGTAACATAAAATGGATGACAATGCTTGCATTCGGCCACATCATTTTGTTGAGATGAATAAGAGCTGGGTTGATGAATTTTTGACTGGCATATTTTGTTAGGAGGCCTTGAAGAACTTGCACAACTTTTCACTAACATAGGAGAGACCATTTTATCTTCAATTGAGGACACTTGTTATTTACATAGGATTTCCCAGCTTAATCTTATTTGTCCATGTGATGTCAAGCAAGACCAGATTGGACTATGCCGACCCTGATCCTCAGTTAAATCAGAGTAAGCCAAGCCACAATACCAAACCTTATTTGGGTGTTGAACCCCATTTAGAAGGACTCATGATTGCTCTTGCTCTAGATGGTTACTCGAACCCTATCCAGCAAGGCTTACTCCAACTCTTTATCTTGGACCTTGTTCGAGTGATTTATTATTATCTAATCCAGACCCCATTCAACGAGGGTTCTCTATAAGTTACATATAGCTTCTCTACTTATGCAGTATTAGATTGACGTTCACAATGTGTGTTGTTTTCTGGGAGTTTAGTGTCAACAATCCAGTAATAATTAGCTCTTACCACATCATATTTCCTATGACATGTATCAGTTACCATGGAGGAACCTTTAACTTGTTATGCTACTAGCCATGCTTGCAATGGGCTACATTGGTCATTTTTCATCATTAACTAATTGACTATCAGGTAGTTTAGTCACCTAATAGCGCAAAGAATGAGTAATGAGATAACATAGCAAGTAGTAAGTATACCAATAGTATATGGAGACTAGCTATTTTAATTGCACATATTATTTTTAATTATTTGTTAATATTAATAAAGGAATATAACAAGAGAGAAATTAGAGTTAGCTTTAGCTGAGTAGTTAGAATTAGATAAAAAGTAAACAAGTTGAAGAGGCCAATATACAACAACTACCAAACTTTTATCCCATTAGATGAGGTTGATTAATAAATTATTTATTTTTATTGCACTATATCAAATAATAAATTCTCATTTAGCTTCAAGTATAAAAGATTATTCTTATACTTTCTTATCATGTCTTTTTTGGTATTCTTTTTTCTCTTTTACATAGGCAGAATACAATAATCCAATTTTTCTTACTGGAGTTTCTATCAACCTATAATTTTTATATCCAAATTATGTAAGTCAACTCGCTTTAAACATATCCACAATTGAGGCTACTCTAACCTTCTCGCAAATATACTTATTTCTCATTTCGTTCTTTCATATATACTACTTTATCTATTTTAGCATTCTCATTCTACAATACTTATTTTATTTGTGTTTTTGCCTATTACATCAGCATTTAGCACCATATAACAATACTAGTCTTACGACTGTTCTATAAACTAAATATCTTAGCAAAATTTTTCTATCTCACAATACATCAGATACATTTCACCACTTTATCCATCCTACTTAGATTTTGGTAATAGCATCACCATCTATTTCACTATTACACTGTACAATTGAATTAAGATATTTAAACTGCTTGCTTTTCTTAATAACTTGATCAACTATTATCTCCCTAATATAAGTACTTCTATCTTAAATATATCTACATTTCATATAATTGATCTTTGATCTACTAAGATGAAACCATTAGATTTTAAAGCATTTCATTATAACTCGAGTTTCTCCTAAAAACTATCTCTAGTTTTATCAAGAATAAAATATTATTTATAAAAAACATACACTAAGATACTGTCTTGAATATATCTAGTCAAAATCTCTATAACAATTTCAAAGAGATATAAACTTAAAATTGACTTTTAGTGTAATTCAACTGAAATATAAAAACTTTTAATTAAACCTTTTTTGTGTCTGAACACATGTAAAACTCCCTTTATACATGTCTTGAATAACTTGAATGTAAACAATATAATTTTTTTTTTTTCTAAAACTCACAAGAACACTTCTTTTATATTATATCATAAGTCTTTTTCTAAATAGAAAAAAATCAAAAACAGATCTTCCTTTGTCTCCCTAAACTTCTCTATTAAACTTTTTCAATAAATGAATAGTTTCCAAAATAGATCTATCTGACGCAAAGTCAAACTTGTTTTGTGATACTATAGTATCACGATGCAATTTAGCACGATCTATGAAGCATGAACATTTCAAGAACCACGTCGTATCCGTGTTGAACACACGGACACTCGGGGACACACGAGGACACGCGGGAACACCGTGTCGGACACGCCACGTGGCGTGTCCTAATAAAATAATATTAAAAAAAACTAAATGACACTTTTTGGACATACGAGAACACTTTGAAACACCTTAAGATACTTCCGAGACACTTCTAGGATGCTTCTGAGACACTTCTAGGACACTTCTAGGACACACAAGATAGAATTAGATATATTTAATATTAATATTAAATTTATTTATTAATATTATATATTTTTAATAAAATTTAGGGATATATCTATCTCATTTTTTATTATCGTTAAAATGTTATTTAATAAAACTAAAAATCTATTTCTTATTATTATTAAATTTTATCTAATATAAGTCAAAATTCTAAGTTAACCAAGTTAAATCAAATTTTTTCTTCCTTTGTTGCCCTTAAGCCTTACGAAAATGAACCAATCATAAAAAATTTAGAACTTTAACTTCACCTTTATTCTTTTTTCATCTTCAATACTGAGAGCTCTTACTTTCTGTTATTGTCGTGCTCACTGTGATTGTCCTAATAAGCAAAAATATATTTTCTTTTATTCAAAGCGAACCCTAAATTTATATCTCAATTCTTTTTAATACTAACGACGTTTGTTCTCAAGTTCTCATCTTGATTTTATAAGACTTCAGTGCTACTTATAAGTTGTGTATACTTAAAAATTTAAATTTATATTATGTTATATATATTTTTTTAAGTATGAATTGTTAATTTTATTATTGTATTTGGCGTGTCATACCGTGTTCGTGTCCTATATTTTAGAAAATTATCGTGTTGTGTCGTGTCACGTGTCTCCGTATCATGTCCGTGCTTCATAGAGCTCGATCACCCTTTTTCAAAATTTTAAAGTATGACTTATTAATTGAATTTCTCTATGATTAGTATAATTTTATACATCGCTTTAATTCTTATAAATTAGTACTAATGTACTCTTTCTCTATTCATTTGACAGCCTTTCAGTTTTTAAAATTATATTAAACAGCCTAATGACACAAGAAACTCATTCATCTCTTATATATTTTCAAATATATATCAGAATATCATCTAGTTCTACTACTTTTTTATCTTTAAAGCTCCTCAAACTTCAGTTAAATCTTTTCAAAATAATTCAATAAGATCAATTATATTCCACAACCGTCACTGAAATTTTTTTCAAATTAATTCGCCCATCTATACTGAATATCTTGTTTATTTGAAGTATTTTTAATCCTCATCTTTAATGTATTTTACTTCAATCAGGTCTTTAGTTTACTTATCTCCTATCTTGATAGCTTATATATTTGTTGTTCTTTTTCTTTAGTGTCAAAATTGCATATGATCATAAAAAGCTACATTTTTTTGCATTACAAATTATTTTCTTGAATTCTTATCACGTAACTTTATAATTTTTTAAATTCTCTTTACTCTTACATTTATACTAGTCATTACAACAAATTAATCTTTTCTTGTATATTTTTTCACTACCAATTTTTATTATTTTGAGCTTTTTCTTTAAATTCTTCCAACATATCCAGCATATGTGAAAGGAACTCTCAATTATGGACTTTATTTTTCTTCTTACAAAAATACCTCTCTTATTGCCTATGCAGATGCTGATTTGGTAGGATGCTGTCATACTCATTCTACTACTAGGTGTTGTCTGCTTCTAGGTCCAAATCTCATATCGTGGTCAGCTAACAAACAAACCACAATATCTAGGTCGAGTTCTGAGGCCAAAAATCGAACTATAGCATTAACACTTGCTGAAACTGTGTTGGTGCGCCGCCTCTTCTGTGACTTGGGTTGTTTTTTATCCCATCCTGTTCAGCTTTATTGCGATAATCTTAGTGCAACATATCTAGTTGCAAATCTAATTCTACATGCTCACACCAAACACATTTAGCTTGATCAACATTTTCTCCGAGAAAAGGGTGCACCACGGGGAACTCAATGTGTTCATATTCAGATAAGCAGCTAGATGATATCCTTACAAAACCTCTTCACACAACTCCGTTTCACATACTACAAACAAATCTTCACATTCATCCATCAGATGTTTAGATTTTGGGAGAATATTAGATAACAACTAGATTGTGATATTTATAATATTAAGGGAGCTATTTGTAAAAATATATTGATTATATATATTACTTCACCAATGGAGAGATTAGTCAAGGGGAGAATTATTCCACTGTTGTTTTGCAAAAAGGTACGTCAAGTCTTGTGGTGGAGGCTTGTTGGACAACTCTCGTAACAACCTTCCATATTGTGAGCTAGTTGCCCTTCAAAGAGTCGATAATGCCATTATTTCATGGCGCCTTATTGTTAGGCAAGGAGAATATTGCTTTCTTAGTCTCCTCACTAGACACTTGCCTGCTCATCCACATAGATGTTGCTACCACTACTCTAGAATGAATCTCATCTAGAGTCTAACTGATCTCATCCTCAAAACTCCACTTTTTGGCAAAAAAAATCCATCTGAAGCGTATCTTCCCTTCGAAAAATATATAGCTGAAAGAAGATGATCATTTTGGCTTGGATAAAATGATGACTTGATGAGTTAGCAAACTCAAACATGTTACCAGCAAAGTCAAAGGCTCTAAGTTCTCCCCAAAGTTTGTGATACCTACCTCTTGATAATAGACTGCCATGCCCTTAAAACGCTATCTCGCAAGTTTAATGAGCTAGGTTAGAAAATGATAAAAAAAATCTCAAGTGGGTAAATTTCAACTGAATAAATTCCAGTAAGGGAAATCTATATCAGCTAGTTTTGCCCAAATGACAACCATCATAAAATGCAATCATTTTGACTCTTAAATTTGGATCATCAGCATAATGAAAGGATCTTTCCCACTGATCAAAAGTTTCATTCCTCTAATGGAGGATGAGTAATTAACTACAGAAGCTTGCCTTTGTAGGAAATCGCAACATCCCTAGAATCTCTAAGTCCTAGAGTTATCATCTCTAGAACGAAATCAACTTGTCCTGAGAAGAAGGAAGTCTTCAAAAATAAAATATACACTTGTCGACTTTCCACCTCTCAAGAACGACACTCAGTTTTAGAAGTCATGATCTCTCTCCCATTGTTGAATGTTGCAATTAATACTGCAATCTTTATGATATATTTGTCATATATGAATTTGCGGTACCCTCCTTATCACATTGATCATTCACCCATGTTTTTGGTTCCAACCGCTAAAAGAATTTGTAGCTTTTAGTTGCACAAGTCGCCACAATATTAGTGTGAATCAAGCTGCCAACAATGCACGTCGGTGGCAATGTGGTGAGGTGCAGCAACAGTGAGTTGAAGGGAACAGAGTAAACATATGATTGTGAGAGTAATGATGAGGGATATTTTTGGTATAAGCAATCTTATAAGCAGTTATGTCCATATAAATTTTTAATTTTCAATTGAGCCCACAACAATAAAACAAGCCTTTATACCACTAGGTGAGATCGGCTATATAAATCCTTTATTTCTATTATACTCTATCAAATAACAAATTTTCATTTAGCTCCAAATATGTAAGATTATTTCTAAGTTTTTTTTTTGCAATGTCTTTTTTGGCCATCCTTTTTCTTTTTTTACATGGGCAAAATCTAATAATTCAACTTTCCTTATTGGAGTTTCTATTGGCCTACAACTTATATGTCTAAACTATCTAAACTGACTCTCTCTGAGTTTATTTTCAATTAAGGTCACTCCAGTCTTCTCAAAAATATACATGACTGAACATGAATGCTTCAAAAAAAGGAAAAAACTTAACATGACTACAGCGCATAGCATACCTTTACGGTGGTAGTCCTTGTTAGGTACATTTTGGAAGCAGGACTCCACACAAACATGGTATGGGTTTGACGCATTTTTGCACTTGGAATATATTCCTCTCTCCCTGGTGACAGTTTTTTTTTCTTCCATTGCCTTCGTGACTGCTATAAATAATTGAAATATGAATAAAAAAAGTACTTAGCAAAAGCACATTGATGGTGATGTTTTTTTTTTATGAAATTAATTGATGCTACCGTTATCTCTCTATTTATGACCATGCTACCTTCCAAAGATTTTAGCCTCATGATCTAAATATTATTTGGGTAAAAGTCTGTTGTTCTTATTATTTTATGACTCAAGCTTACATAGTCAGATTATGAATTATAATTTTGAAGAATGCAGTATATATGACTTGGCTTGCCTAGGCCGGTAACCTTAAGGGTCTTTTGGGAAGCAGCATTCAGCACATTTGCAATGATGTGAGAGAATTTTGCAGTCAACATTTACTCAATCTGCGATGAAGGTTGATTTCTTATCATCCTTTGGCTTCTAGAACAATACAAGTTTATGTTAAAATTGAAATTTTAATTAAAGTTGTTTACACAAGTTTCAAGCCAATGTGATGATAAAGTTCAAGTTGGAATTGCAATTCTAATTGGGTAGTTGTTTACACAAGCTTCAAGCAAATGTGATGAATAACTAACCTCCGTAAGGCTGTTCCTTGTATGGCAAGTTCACGGAGCAATATTCAGCACATTTATGATAAGGATTGCATGCATGCTTGCAGTTTGGCTGCACACCACTTCTCTCTGTAATAACTGAAACTCTGTTAGTCCTCTCTGAAAATAAATTAATCATTGGAAAAGAGATTAATTATTAAAGTGAAATTTATATTCTCAATTGTTTAAAAAGATCAAAACCAAACGGAAATACAGAATGTATGCTTCATTCCTCAGTAAAGTTGAAGTTCTGCCTTCCTACTTCTGGCACATATTACATCTTGAGTGCATCAACCCCAACATATTTTCAATGAAGACTCATATTCTAATCAAACCTGGTTTGTTTTTGAACGGTAATTCTGCATTGTTGCAAGAGTATAAACAGGGATCATAATGACAGTATGTTATCTGGTAAAATAGGAAACTAGGGTTTTATTGTTAGCCAAGAGCTCATTATTAAGCAAAAACACAAGAAAGTATGTTATCTAAGCAATTTAGCTTATATTTGCCAAAAAAATGGGCAAAGAAGGGAGATGCATAAAAGAGAATCAAGAATCAGATGAGGTCTTCCTAAGGACTGTCAAAGAAAACCTTTGATGAAGGAACTTCGACTGTGAAAAGATCTGCACACTGGTGTTAAACAGAATGACACCCACTTGATTAATGCTCTCTTATCAATTAATCTTGCCTATTACCTGAGAGATTCTTCACAAAAGGAAAGTTACAATCTTTCAATCCCATCAGAAAAACTCTTTGAAATAAGATAAAATCAAGGTCATTCTTCAAGAAACAGAATAACTAATTTCTCATCATACAATGCCAATGTGGAAGCACGAAAGGCGTTCTTACCTATGAACAACACAAACAAACAGTGGGGCAATTGGTTGGGGAACCTGTCATTATGTACATGATTCTTTCTAAATTTAATCAATGCTGATCAGAGGATCTAGATTTGAGATGATTTATGCTAATTGAAGAATATTTTGATGTTGAATTTATTAAAAATCTAAAGCTGATTTATGGACAATGAATAATCAACAAAACTCTTTTACTTATATTTTCTTTATTTGTCCTAGGTGTATTTGATATATTAATTTTAGCATTTATTTCTTACTTTCTGCTTCATGTATTGGGATCTCTATAAATTGGGGTCATCAAGCATCACAATGGGGGAAGTTGAATGAAATAAAATTAGAGTTTTCTCAAAACTTAGATTTTGGTCAAGAGTCCATATTCTAGTAAAGAAATTATAAGCTTAGCATTGGGTGAAAATCCTTCAATGTATCTCTTTTATTTTGGAGTGAAACAAAAAAGTCTCCATACTTTTCTTTTCCTCATCTCCATCTTTGTGAGTCTGCCTACATGCGGCCCCACATAGCCACGTTGAGCCACTCTAGTGACCCTTGCACCAAGTGTGTGGCAACTTTGGCCACTGCATGCGCCCAACCGGATGGGCACGCGATCCCCACACGCAAGAGATCTACCCGCTGTTTGCATGCCACTTGCACACAGTACCGCATCGCAGCACCACTCTCGTCGAACTTGCAATGCCAACTCAGCCTACCTCAAGTCACACTAGCTGCCTGGACCCTTACCTCTACAAGCAAAGTTTCACCGAGTTATTTGTTGGTTCTTTCATTGTGAATATTGTATAATTATATGTTTTGATATTTGTCACAATATTTAAGTCAATAGGTGATTAATGATCTATTATGTTTGATGTGTATGAGGTTGGAGTTTTATTGCTAATCTAATGCTCCACACTATTGTTGAAGTTTTTTTTCCACACTATAGTTGAAGTTTTTTTTCCACACTATAGTTGAAGTAAAGAAGCTTGAAAGTAGAACCATCACCCATACTTAACTTATAAAGTGTTCGAGTGGTCAAGAATGATGAACAAGCCATGAAGATTGAGGAGAAGATTATTAAAAATCTTTTTATTGTTTATTTGTAAGATTAGTCTTGTTTGGTTAGAGTATATTTTAAGTTTTTTTAGATATAGAGAGAATTGTTTTAATATTATAATATGTAGTAAAGTTATACGCTCTCTGCCTATATAGATCTATTAGGTGTCAAGTTTTTACTAAATCGATGATATACATAAATATGCTTAACTAGATCGAACCTATTGACCTCACAATGATCGTAACTTATAATCATCTCAAAGTAATCAATAATATAATCAACACAATAAGATGATTCAGTGGTCCCTGTCGAATCTATGATTTGCTTTTCTTTATAACTCAGCTCTATGATTGTTTTCTCAATTTGATCTTCAACTTCTATCTTATAATTATTTTCTTGTGCATCTCATACTCATACTTCTCGTACTTCTCGGCTTTGCTAGGATCTACTATATAAATGAATATAGATAAGGAATCGAGTTCCAATGCTTTAGGAAGAATGAAGGTCTCTATAGATAACTCATTCAATACTTCCTTCGTGAAAAAACTAAATGGATCACCTATAATCTCAATAGGTTAGCAATGAGAGTAAGAATTGGAGCAAAGGTCATTGATCTAGGATTATGTTGTTTAGAAACTATAGAATTAACTCTATAGAATAAAAGAGAATATTTTCTATATAAGTTTTGATTTAATCCCTTGTCCCAAACGGCCAAAACTTACTCCAAGGACATTGATCCTACAAATTTTTAATATAATATTTTATTTCACAAAGAAGCATTAATTTTGTGTACTTAATCTTCTCTAACTCGTTCTAACCACAATAATCAAAATAATAAATTATTTTTCCCGTCTTTATATGATAAATAATCTGAATCACCAGAAACATAAAAATTAATCGCGACTTCTTTTATAGATTGTGACTTCAGAGATGGATATATACAGTCAAACTTAGTTATAAGATCAGATAATAGAATTTCTATTTTAGAGTCCATACTCACACAATACTTATATCAGACAATGAAAAATAAAATGAGATAAAAAATATAAAATATATAAAAATAAATTCTTAAATAAAATGCCCTAACCTAAATCATTCTTTGATACCAAGTTGATGCGGGATGAAAAATAAAAAATAATATTTAAATGGGTATTCCACTTAGGCCCCTAAGGTTTACTCGACTTGCCACGCAGGTCAACAATTTTGAAAAATATGCCAAACAGGCCCCCAAAACTTACTGTATAGGTCATTGTAGTCCTTCTGTGACGGTATTCGTTAAACGTTGTTAGAATTACGAAAAAACCCTTTTTACCCTTCGATCTCCGGTTGGCCGCCACGTGGCGGCGCATGCGCGCGTGTTGCCGCAGCGTCGCAGGCGAGCGAGGCCGCTCGCTGCGGCTACCTGCGCGTGGACGCAGCTGCGTGCGGACGCCGGCGACCTCTTGCTGTCGGCTGCTTGTGCGACGGCGTCTGCGTGTGCGAGGAGGCGTACAATTGTAATTTGACATTAAAAAAAATTATGATTTCTTAATTAAAATTTTGATTTAACGGAATGTTTAACGAAAGATGTTTAATTGGACCTTATTGGAAGCTGTTTATAAATAATAAGAACCACAATTACCTATACAGTAAGTTTTGAGGATCAAAATTGTGGACCTACGTGGCAAATCGAGTAAACCTCAAGGGCCTAAGTGGAATTACCCCTTTTTAACCAATAAAATTAATTAGCAAATTATTTTTAAATAAGCACAAAATACTTTTTAAATAAATTATATGATAAATAAAATTCTAAAAACCCACAAATTAAAAAAATTTAAAATTAAAATTAAACTGAATTGTCTGATAAATAAGAATTTATCAAATTAGATTACGGCATCAATTTAAATTCAATAAATCAGATCCGAGGTTCAGAAATTTAGGACAAATGTCTCACACTTAAATCCAACAGTAATTATCACTCAAATAAATATCGGGTCATGCAATTAGAGCCAAATAAATAATTCAAGTCAAGAGAATAATTTTATATTGAAATCAAATAATCAGATTAATTTGATTTAGAAAAAAAAATATACTTTAGCTAAAGAAATTTAAGTAGTAGATGATAAGTTAAAATAGTAGCGACGTAGCTAAGGCAAGCGGCTCAAATCGGCATGCTCGAGTGGCACGTTTCTCTGGCAAAGTAGCGAGCAGAGAAGTGAAGAAAGTGACGAGTCCTCTCACGCTGGTCGGTGAGGCAGCGTGCAGCGGAGGTGGGCGAGTGCCCAAAGTGTTGGAGGAGCTCGAAGGCGATCCGAAGAGAGAGAGAGCAAGTTTTTTTTTTAAAGTAGATAACTAAGATAATGTGAGAATTCTCATCAAAGGTTAATCCTACACTTTCCTTCACCGAAATATCATCTTTAACCTAGATCTAGGCTTTGAGAAAATTCGAACATAATTTCATTCATCAAATGCTATTTTTATTACAATGCAAGACATCTTTATATAGAGAGATCCCATAAAGAAATTTGAAAATACAATATTAAATGCAAGAAATAAAGTACCAAATAAATGAAAACAATTATAAAACTAATTCTATTATAATAAAATAAAATCAACTCCAAATATGGTGAGTCTCTAAATCTCCCAAATTTTCTTTGAATCAAATCAAATCAAATCTAAATAAAGCTAATATGAAAATCGCCAATAACGATGCAACTGAGACAAGCGGCTCAGATCGGCGTGCTCGAGTGGCACATTTTTCAAGCAAAGTAGCCAGCCGAGTGGTGAAAAAAGTGACGAATCACCTAGCACTGGTCGACGAGGCAACAGGCAGCGAAGGTGGGTGCATGCTAGAGGCGAGGAACAAGGAGGTAGCGGGAGCCGGAGATGGGAGAGCTTTGGAGGTGAGCAAGTGCGTAAAGTGCTAGAGGAGCTTGAAAATGATCTGAAAAAAGAAAGAGAGCAACGGATAGAAGAGTTTTTTTTGGAAAGTAAATAACTAGGCAAATTTGAAGATTCTCACTAAAGGCTAATTCTAGCATTTCTTCACTGGAATATCGGCCCCTTTATTCTGAATCTAGGCTTTAAGAAAACTCAAACATAATTTCATTCATCAAACGCTACTTCTATTACAATGTAAAGTGACCTCTTTATATAGAAAAATCCCATAAAAATTTAAAAATATAATATTAAAGACAGAAAATAAATTACCAAATAAATGAAAACAAATATGAAACTAATTCTATTACAATAAAATAAAATTAGCTTCAAATATGACGAGTCTCTAAATCTCTCAAATTTGCTCTAAATTAAATCAAATCAAATCAAATCAAAATAATGCTAATATGAAAATCGCCAATAGCTCTAATTAATTTGAATTTAAATTTTAATTCAACATATGACGCCATCCTAGCAGTACAATTCAATATTGATTCGCGTCACCACTAAATTTCTATATTTCTTTTAAATGCTAAATTCAGTAAAATCAATCGTATTATAACAACTATTATTAAAAGAAAAATTCAAAGTAATTCATCTATTTATATTGAATATCTTTTTCTTTAAGAAGTACTTTTTAATTCTTTTTTTTTATGTATTTTCATTTAATCAGGTCTTTAGTTTATTTATCTTATCATAGCAAGATTGTATGTCTTTCTCCTTCTTTAGTATCCAATTATATAATTCCTAAGAAATCACATTCATTGCATTACAAACTGCTTTCTTAGATCTTATCCAGCAACTTTATACATCTCTAAATTCTATTTGCTCTTGCATTTATATTAGTTTTTGTAACAAATTTTTCTTTCTTTAATTTTTTTTATACACTTTCATTTCACCACTAAGCATTTTTATTGTTTGAAATTTTCTTTTAGATTCTCCCATTATATCTTTTATAACTTTATGAATACAATTAACAACTTTTAATCGAATAAAATCAGCTTCTCTTTCAATGTCCAACCCAAGTTCTACAATCTCTTTTTAAAGATATTTTTATTTTCATTTTTTAAATTACACTATCGAATTTGAGGGTATTATTTCAACTTACTATTCCTTCTCTAGCATTTCATCTTAAAATCTAAAACAATTAATTAATGTTGAGTAGTTAAGCATTCACTTAAAATGACATTACAACCTTTACAATCTAAGCAATCTTATTTCATTATAAAAAAATAATCTATCTGTATTCTTGAAAACCTATTCTTGTAAGTAATAACATATCCATCTTATTTCTTGAATAAAATATTAATAATCAAAAAATTATAAGTTAAAAAAACTCTAAAATTGTTTTAGCTTCCTCATTGGCTTCTTCAAAATCATACCCACTATGAATACTAGTAAATACAAAAATAAAGATAAAGTTTGTCTTAATGACAATAGTTAATATTCTATTAATGGGCATGTCTCAATTTACGTAAAACTTAATTTACTTTTATTCAAAGTATTATGTATTATTAGCAGAAGATTTGAAAATAATCTTCTTAGTGTAAGCCAATTATGTGATAAAGATTATTTAGTAGAATCCAATTCAACCAATGACTTATTAACATACTAAATCCAACACCACTATTTTAGTTGGTGATATAGATAAAAATATGCATACAATTGACTGACTTATTATTACTAACAATTCCTTCAAGTGTCTTATGACAAGGAAATAAGAAGCTTAGTTATAGCATAAGAGAATAACTCACTCAAATATAAAACTTCCCTTAAAGCTTGCAAAGTTTGATCATGTTCATAAAACTTCCTAAGATGTTTAATAAAAAAAAAAAAAAACATATGTAATGCATGTCAAGAAAGTAAACAAACTAGATACTCACACAAAACCAACAGGTTGGTAAGCTCTTCTCAACCTTTAAAATTAATTCATTTAGATCTATTAGATTCGCATAGAATACTATCTATTGGCGGTAGTTGAAATGCATCAATTATTATTTACGATTTTAGTCATTTTAATTGTACACTATTTCTTAAGCATAAAATGACACCCTTATAATATTCATAAATTTTTATAAAAGAACTGAAAATGAGAAGGATTTCAAAGTCAATGGTGTCAATACTAATCATGACAGTGAATTTGATAATTTTAACTTTCAAAACTTCTGTAAAGCTAATCAATATTTACAAAAATGTTTCAATTCAAGAATACCCCAACAAAATGGAGCAGTGAAAAGAAAATATCATGCACTTCAAGAGATGATAGAATCTATGATTAATGAGTAGTCATTGCCCAAATATTTTTAAATCGAAGCTATTAACAAGTAAAGTCATTCCAAG
This sequence comes from Apostasia ramifera, assembly GCA_019297695.1. Classification (NCBI taxonomy): domain Eukaryota; kingdom Viridiplantae; phylum Streptophyta; class Magnoliopsida; order Asparagales; family Orchidaceae; genus Apostasia; species Apostasia ramifera. Next base: position 29,968 of record JAEMOT010003719.1, read on the forward strand.
TGAATGTTTGACTACCCAATATCGATTAATGATTTTAGATTCCGAGATAAAGCATTGGAGAAAAAATAATAAATCAAAATCCTATCATCGGACTCGATGGTGGAATCTAAAGAATGAGAACAAATGTACATTTAAGAAGAAGGTTCTAGAACTTGGGCAATGGAACATTAACGGGGAAACTGATCTTATGTGGTTGACAGTTGCTAACTGTATCCGTAAGGAGGCGAAGGATGTGCTGGGAGAATCCAAAAGAATGATTCCAAATAATAAAGATACTTGATGGTGGAAAGATGATGTACAAGAAAAAATTAAGGAGAAAAAGATTTGTTATAGAAATTGGTTTAAAAACAAAAATAATGATAAGTGGGAGAAATATAAAGTGGCTAAACGAGAATCTAAGAAAGCAGTAGGCAATGCAAAAAATATGGCTCTTGAGGATTTATATAAGAAGCTAGACACTAAAGAAGGAGAAATACAATTATATAGGATTGTCAAGGCAAGAGATAGAAAAACTGAAGATTTAATTGAAATAAAATGTATTAAAGATGAAGATCAAAGAGTACTTTTTATGCAAGAAGATATCAAAAATAGATGGATGAGTTACTTTCAACAGCTTTTCAATGAAGATTGTAAAAATTCAATTGATCTTACAGAATTCAGCACCCTAAAAAAAAGTAAAAATTACTCTTACATCTGACGTATTAGTAAAGCTGAAGTCTGGAAAGCTTTAAAGAAGATGAAGCATAAAAAAATATTAGGACAAGATAATATTCCAATTGATGTTTGACAGTGCTTAGGAGATGAAGGAGTTTTTTGGCTCACTAGATTGTTTAATATGATTTTGAAGACTAAAAAGATGTCAAATGAATGGAGAAAGAGTATATTAGTACCTATTTATAAGAATAAAGGCAATGTACAAAATTGTGTCAATTATAGAGGAATTAAATTAATGAGACATATTTTAAAACTTTGGGAGAGGGTGATCGAACAAAGGTTACGCTATAATACTAAGGTATCAGAGAATCAGTTTAGTTTTATGCCAGGTAAATCTACTATAGAAGTCATTCATTTATTAAGAAGTTTAATGGAGAAATTTAAGGAGAGAAAGGAAAACCTACATTTGGTTTTTATTGGTTTGAAAAAAGCTTATGATAAAATCTCAAGAGAAGTACTTTGGAGAGTTTTAGAAAAGAAAGAGATTTGCACTGCTTATATTCAAGTTATTAAAGACATGTATGAAAGAGCTCTTACTTCTGTTTGGACACAAGGAGGTTTGACTAAGGATTTTCCTATTACAGTTGGATTACACCAAGGCTCGGCTTTAAGTCCGTATCTTTTTGCTTTGATTATAGAAGTCATGACTGGACATATTCAAGATGAAGTGCCTTGGTGTATGCTCTTCGCAGATGATATTGTTCTTATTGAGAAAACTAAAGAAGAAGCTAAAGCGAAACTAGAGCTTTGGAGAAATGCTCTAGAATCTAAAAATTTTCATCTCAGTAGATCAAAAATTGAATATATGGAGTGCACATTTGGTCAAGAAAGAAATACTAATATTGGAGATGTGACAATTGGTGATCAAATTGTCAAGAAAAGTAAGCGCTTTAGATATCTTGGATCAATTATACAAAATGATGGCGAAATAGATAATGACGTTATTAGCAGGATTCAAACAGGATGGGTAAAATGGAAAAATACTTCTGGTGTGTTGTGCGATAAAAAAATCTCATCCAAAATCAAGGGTAAATTTTATAAACTGTAGTAAGACCAGCGATGATATATGGTGCTGAATGCTGGCCAGCAAAGAGGAAACATACAAATAAAATAAATATTGCAGAAATGAGAATGTTAAAGTGAATGTGTGGATATACACGAAAGGATAAAATGAGAAATTAGTATATCCGAAAAAAAGTTGGTATTGCACCAATTGAGGATAAACTTAGAGAAAATCGGCTTAGATGGTTTGGACATCTAAATCGTAGGCCGATTGAAGCTCCAGTTAAAAAAATTGAGTTATTGGATTTTGCCCATATACAAAGAGGAAGAAGAAGACCAAAGAAGACATGGTAAGAAACTATAAAGAGTGATCTTAGTTACTTAAACTTAGACAAGAATTTGATAACTGATAGAGCACAATGAAAACAAAGGATTCATGTAGCCGACCCCACCAAGTGGGATTAAGGCTTAATTTTTGTTGTTGTAGTTTGATACAAACATATTGTAATTAATTATACAGATGTTGTGACATAAACCAAGATATACTGACTTAATTAAAGTATATATATGTTCTTTTTCTTCAAATTTTTGATTAAATAAATAGATAAAATAAAAAAATAAAATTTTATCTTTTTGCAATATGAGCTTGATTAAAGTAAAAAAAATATGATCAACGTTCAAAAGGAGCAAAACAATATTAGTTAAGATAGAAAAAGTTAAAATGTCATTAGTATCTGTAAGATCATAAAAAAAAGTTAGCTAAAGTAGATAGCGCAGCTACTTGCGGATACTAAATCTTTTCTATTGCCGAAACACTAGCGTGCGTAAAAATTTTTGCGATCCCAATTGCGGAGCTCAATATATATTTCTTAATTTTAACGTCCAAATATATGTATAAGTTGTACTTTATGCATGGAATTTTTTTTTTATTTTTTATTGTGTACATTGAATTGACTGTTTTAATATTTTTTTTCTCTAATAAGAAGTATCGGGAAAGTATCAGATAAGTATCAGGGAAGTATTGGATAAGTATCGAGGAAGTATCGGATAAGTATCGAATTTTTAAAAAATAAAAATAAAAATTAATACGCCGTGTGGCATATCGGATACGTATCGGTGGAGTATCGGGTCGTATCGTTATCTGATATCGATACGATACGGATACGTTAGGCTTCATAAAGTATCGGTGTTTCATAGCAAACAACCTAGATTTGATGTTGAACCCAATCATCCACTCCTCACTATTCAAACCTTCATCCATACGCTGTGAGCCTAAGACCTTTGATCGAACCCACTTCCCTTCAAAAGAGCAAGTTAAAAGCCACACTATTAAAAAATACAAGTTCATGAATGTTCGCAACAATGACCTCGATTTCTTTAGAGGCAAATATATTTTGTGTCCACTAATTGATCACTACCAGTGAACTACATTACCTCATTCAAATCAAACATTCACTCTACTTTCTTCCACAACATAGCTTACCTTAGACTAACCAAACCGTTACCACTTTTATGTGCAAGGTTGACTCCTTGAAATTACTTCTCAAAGTCTAAACACCTTCCTTGGCACGAGAAACATGAATGCCTTTTTCTTTTCATTCCCAGGCTACATCCTGCTCATTGATGATAACAATAAGTATGACAACATGGTCTCCCTTTTTGGATATCTTCCAACCCACTATCATCGTACCCTGTCTAGTCAGCATCTTCCTCTTGAGTATGTGCCTTTATACTTTTTGTTGCAGACTATATCCTATCTATGACCTTGAGATTCTGAAATCAAATTCGCACTGGCCAAATGTATACAGTGTACACTATAGCTAAATGTCAACCAATTAATCTAGGGTTCCAATTCTCTCGACTAGGTACCACTTGTCTCCACTTTCCCTCCAATGTCACACACATCCCCTACTCCCATATAATCACTACCTATCTCAAATCTCTCGACATCCATGTTAGTGTTGGGAACAACAAAAAACCCAAGATCAGTGACAAGTTAGGCCAAGGGAACATGAAGTAGGCAGACCTTGATGTGACAGCTTCAACCTTTGTGTGGAAGTCAGATAGAGTACTCAATGTTGCTCAGCGAGGAGTGTTGTAGGACATGTCAGAGGATTCAAAGAGCCCTATCGATGAGGATGACTCAGAGTCAAAGCTTACTCACCTCTCTGACAGGATCGTGGAAGTGACGATGGATGTACAGAGTTCCAATTATTTTGGTACACTTACCGGACCGATGTAAGGAGACTAGCTGCAAATCAATAGATCGTGATGGATTATTTCATGTACCATAAATCTCCATTTGGACATCTTTATCAACCATCATATGATCCCCAACTCTATCCTTCGCATCAGGGTGCTCCATCTCCACCAGGCCAGGATGACGAGTGATTCATGTAGGTGTTTTATTTTATCTTTTGTCCTTTATTGTCATCTACATTTTAGCAGGCTATGAACTCAGTCATCTTATTGTTGCTATCTTCTTTTTCCCTCTTTCAATTTTGTGGTTATGGTTTAAAAACTGCTCGAGTTAAAGAAAATATTTTTTATTATTCATTTGGAAGAAGGAAGTCCTCATAGATATAACAAGGTGTCCAAATACAATAACCATGTTGTAATAAAAGATATCTTACATAGTAGAAATACTTGCCATAAAACCAAACTGATTATATAATACCTTAGTATTACGACGTAATCTATATTCGATCATCTTTTTTCAAAATTTTAAATTATGGTTAAAGTAATGAATTCTAAAATCTAAGATTTAAATTTTAATAGAGATAAATACTAAATCATTATCATCCATTAATAATAATTAACTTCTAACATAGGATTATTTAGATCTGCATTATCTTCAAGCTTATTTTAATCTCTAATTCTCCTCTGTTTCAAATGAGCTTGACTCCGATGAAACAAAATGCAAACATGACTTGTGTAGATCTGGACCCAATATAAGATATCTTTATTTTGTACACTAAGTAAAACTAATGTCATTCCACAATGTCAATGGTCCTAAAAGAGCAAAGCTAGACAAAACATGAGCTCAAATATGCTACAATTAGATAATAAATTCTTACAATTAAAATAAAATTATTATTTAAATGATTAGATAATTTAAATAAATTTATATTAAGTCCAAATTTGTAAAAGATGCTAAAAAATTCAACAACTCTAAAGAGAATGAATATGTAAAGTCACTCTGATAATTCATGTACAAAAGAAACCATCTCAAGAAAAATTCTACAGTCTTGAATAATTAAGCCAACGTTGCTAAATTTAGAACTCTATCTGTGTAACATTTCATACAAGAATATGTTAGGAGCAGAAACCAAATTTGTTGGCCATTTAAGTTTTAATCCTTCTGAGATTTTATTTTTTGATAACTTAATCAAAAACTTATCTTGGGAGAAGTTTAGAAGAGATATATCAACTCCACGATTTACTTATACTTGAAGAGAATTAATTTTTCTTCAGAAAGTCTGTGTTCATGTAAAAACTCATTGGACGTCATATTTTTATCATTAATTGTTCTAATTTGTTCAGAAATTATCTATTTTCAACCTTTTTCTTTTTCAATCTTCTTGTTGATATCACCCGAGCTTTCTTTTTCATCTCCATCTATAAGATATTAAGGATTTCAATAAGAAACAAAAGATAATGAATCGCTATTTTCAACAACATCAAAGTAAACATTATGCTAAATCACGTTATAAGATTCTCTCATTGTTTCAACATCATAGTCAAAATTCAATCCAAAATCTTCATGTCTCTAATTTACCTTGTAGTTTTTCAATGGATTACAATCTATAATAATATCTTCAAGTAAACATGTATCCTCTTCAATAGAAATTTCATCAATTGTAAGACTTGCTTCATGTCCTCTTCAGACATACACAAGGTAATCTGTGCGAGGTCACCTATGGGCATGTAAGTGATGCGCAAATGCAAACTAACAACGAGAGCATGCAGGAGACGCGAGTGCGATTGGCGACACATTGGACAAGCACAATTGGGAGAGTGCAGGTGGATGAGTGCGTAATGAGGTGGGCGAGCCAAGGTGTGTGCGTGCAGGTACAAGGATGTGTTGGTTGGCCAAGCAGGAAGGCTCGCACAAGGCTGGTGCGAACACAAATCTCTGGGGTGGACGCAAATCGTGAGAATATTGTTGAGAATATTAAAATTCTGATATCAAATAATACAGAATGTGTATGAAGAAAGAAGAGAGGAAAATAAGAAAGAAAAGAAAATGGAAGAAAACCAAAACATAACTTTATTCAATCATTAAAGTCTACTTATTATAGTGATATTGAGCTTATTTATATATTTCTAGCCCCGATTAGGTAAAGAAAATAAAGGCTAAGAAAATAAAAAAAGATAGTTATTAATTATTTTAAAGATAATAACTAACTTCTCTAACTCCTCGAATATTTAAATTTTAAAGATAACTACAAAATTATTATTCTCTTTTAATAATCATATAATTAAATTCTAATGCAAGATTATCTTTGGCTAGATCTGCATCATCTTCGGGCTTATCTTTATCTTCATCACTCCAATGTGGTGATGTCAAACATTGGGTTTTATCAAGGTATCAACAATGTAGGTTGACCACTACAATGCTGTAACATTATCTTCAGTTATCTCGAAGTGTCTGCATGTTGGATTGCTCCTCAGCTTTGTTGGTGAGGGCTGTGAGGCTAAGACCTTTGGAATCGGGCCTCAAGTTCTTTTTTGTCAACAAATAAGCAGACCATGGAGAGTTTGCTCGATATCCCATTAGAACCCCAACGAACACTCTCATGTACAAGCATAAAGCAATCAAGGTGAAAATTTACTCAAAAACAATAACGTACTAATCTAACAAACTTTAATTCTCTCAAATCCTCGGCATTCCTAGTATCCCACGCCTTTCCAGTAAGGTTCATAGGTTTAGCTGCTCAAACGTTTTCATCGTGGATCTCTAGATTGAATTCCTTGGAAATATGACAAAATCAACCAGGCCTTGAGGTTCTGAAAGAAAGCAAACAAAAGAAAGAACTGAAACCGTGCTCTTTCTCCGTCTCCTGAGGTATTGTTTGAAAGCAATAATCAGCGCATTTGTGGTAAGGGTTGGAAGCGTTGGGGCAACTGGGATTCACCCCTCTTCTCTCAGCCACTTCCTCACCGTCCTTGACGTTCCCTGCTAAAAATCGAAAAAGGTCACCAATGGAAATCCATGCAAGACTCAAACAGAAACTCGGGACGAAGAAAAAAGAAGCAAGATTCAAGGACCTAATATTTCCTCATCCAATAAATTTTTGCCGGAGGGAAGTTTTTCAATGCAGTAACGGCCGCACTTGTGGTAGGGATTGGACGCGTGAGGGCATCGTGGATGCACGCCCCTGTCGTTAAAAGAGAGAAACATGGAGAAGGGAAGAACACCCATCTTCTTCCTCCTCCTCTCCCGAAACTCCTGCTTTGAGATTATGCTTCGCACTTCCTCCATCCAAACCCACGTCGCTTGGGACCTTTTTATTCCTACAGAAACTTTCGAAAGGTCGTCCGCCGGTCGGCCAGCGCGGAGTTCCCGAGACGATCAATGTAAGATCTTGCTGAAAGCACCATTGAGAAGGGATGGAAAAGTAAGGAAGTCAACAAGACCAGTAGCCAATGACGATCGGACTCTTTTGTTGTTAGGATTCAACTGTAACAGGACTTCTAAGTTTTACATAAAACAATGAAATTTTAACTGAGATTTATATAAACTTTGAATTTTTATTTTTATTAGCTATTTTTTAGGACTTGATTCTCTGATATTCATATCAATTAATATTAGAGCCATCTATTATGCATTTAAGTTACAATTGAATAGTGCCGGTGGTAGCGCCGGTAGTGCAGTGTTCTCTCGAGACTAGAAAGAGCTAACGCTAACTCAGTTCACGTCGTGGATGTCTCCTACCTTTGCCACCACTTAAATATCAAGGTTTTAAGATTTTCACTCAAATATATTTAAAATAATATGATGAACGGTTCAGATTTTTGTTAATGTAACTATAGTTAGATTATTGAAAAATTATGATTGCTCATTATAATGAAAATAAATTAAAGTGTGTGTATGTAAGATTTTGTAATGTTTTGAGTATGCATAGCGTAATTAATTAAAAATGAATGGGTAACACATAAATAGAACCAAATAAATAGTGTGGAATGATGATAAATATCTCATAAATTTTTTATTAAATTGATTTAAAAATATGAATTTTCAACATTTTTATTTGAGATGCCGGCTGGCCGGCTGTGACATTTGATTTATTGTTTTGAGTGAAACTTGTTAAAAAAAAATATATATATTCTCTTTCATGCAAATAAGGCGAAAGGTGGGAAAACAATTTAAAAATAAATACCAGTAACGAGCTCAAGCAAGCAAGCGTCATCAACAATTTGGCGCAAAAGAAGAGAATCTTTTGGCGTTGAAATGCTTGGATGGCGTGGGTTAAGAGAAACAATGAAACAGTGCTCTAATAATGCCTCTGCAGAGAGAAAGTTTTGATTTGGGGAATGCACAGTTTAGCAGCCAAGCACCAGGCACCATCTAGAAGTGAGTCTATGCACACTTGACGCCCAGCGATTAGAAGCCGAATTGCTCGATTCCTCAAACAAATTTTTTTTTTCCTATTTTTGAAGCATGTATGACATATTATGGATTCAATCATATTACTAGGTCTAGCTAATTCAATAAAAGTCAGATGGACATCATCTATTCTCAATTGAGAGCTTGATCTCAATCAAATACAATCCTGATCCATTGAAGAAGGAACATCATCATTGAAAGCCAACAATTGCCTCCACAAATATTGGCCTCAACTGCCCAAATTATTGTTAGCTTTTTTTTTTAAAGTCTGTTTTTAGCTCTTTTAAAGCTCCTTTCGGACTCTTCCAAGTCGAAGTTAATTCGTGAATCACGCAATCATGCACCAAATAATGGATGACCCAGAGATCAATTCAAATCCTCAAAGATGTAGTGAATTAGTTGAGTGGAAGAACATTGATAATGTTTGTTAGGAATTCCATAAGTCATTTTACAGAAACATAACTTGTGAATGGAGGTGGTGTCTTTCAATAAAAGGGCAGCCTATGGGGAATGACCATACCATAAGTGACTTGTGGAAGCACAGAAATAAATTAGCTTATGTGAAGGCAAATACTATCTTAAACAATATTACAAAAGTTCAGCCAAGGACAATAATTCTCCTTGAAGATTGAAGAACACCATGGATCAATTGGAAAGAATCTATTGGAGGTATGCTTGGGTTCTACACCACAACTTATTCGATCTGAAGCATCAAGTTGGCACATCAAGTGTGTCAAGGGATCGACATAGTAGAGAGTTCAAAAGTTCTTGAACAACATTCATATATCACAGAGAACCAATTGGATTTTTCCCAAGAGAAAGTATAAAGAATGATATGATGGCATCGAGTTGAATGTTGTGTTGATATAAGAGACTAATATGACTAAGTATTGAAAAAAAAAAATCTCTTGACAGGAAAAGAAATGAAACTTAAGCCAATCAGATATGACCTATTCCAAGTGCTGAATAAGATCAATGAAAATGCCTATTAACTTGATTTACCTACATGGAGAATTATATGATGGTGAACATTAAGAATTTGAAGTCATTCAAACCCTCCATGAGAAATGTAGAATTAAAGGTATTATTACTTTCGATGGATGATAGGAACATAGAAGCAACTCCAAGAAGAAAATATTATGAAGATGAAGGTGCTGACAATGAGCAAAGTATAAATATATCTTTCTATAAGGTAAGGAAGGAAGGACATTTACTATTTACCATTTGTAATTTGCTAAGAAGTGGTTTAGAGTAAAAGAAGGGAATTTAAGTTCACTCATCTCACCCTCAGTGCTTGAAGAATCTTAAAGAATTCTTGAGAATACAACCACAATATTTGATTGAAAGAAGAGATTACTTATGGACGTTCAAAGGGACTTGAATTCTCTAAAAGACGGTTATATGACTAGACTTTCAGTTCAAATTCTCAAATATGCAAAGATATCTCAAGGTAGACCCTCTATAATGCAAAGGGCACTAATATTGCTCCATTATGAGTGTCAGCAAATACACAAAATGATGACTCATAGAAGCAGGTGATGTATCTATAAAGGATAACCCAATAAGAGTAGCTCCTAAAAAAAAAAATTAAGTAGCTCATGGAAGCTAAGAAAGAACTCAAACATCCCACGATGAGGAAAAATACAAACTCATATGGCATTACGGAAGTAATTTTGAAAAGAAATGAAACCAATGAAGGATGAAAACTTCATTGCACCTGGAAGACCCAGCCAAGAAGGTAATGGACTAGGGGCTATCAAACACATAATATGCACAATTCTTGTGCTAACCTGGTATTGTAAGTGTCAGATGCTTCAAGAATAATAGAATAACCATTTATTTAGGAAGGGGGGCTGAAAATGCATATTAACTTTGATTTTATCTATTGCAAGTTAAGGCCACATGTTGGAACCTGGGAAATTCATAGAATACTTCTTGTACAACCCTAGAGGGAATAATATAAATAACCCTTTAAGGGATATTAAAAAAGGATAGACGAATGAATTCTAACTTTCCTCCTCCATATGCTCGAGTGCTACAATCTTCCCCCCAACACCGATCACACTCTGTTTCTTTGTTTTTTTTCATATTTACAACACAAGCAATAGGCCTAGTCTACTACTGCAACAACTGTGGTCCTTTTGCTTTTCAAATTTAGGTGTAGATGTCTCACGAGGGCAATAATTCAATTGATGCAATTAACTAGGATAATAAATTTTTATATATAACAGCTTTCAAAGGACAGAACAAATCACAGAGGATTGATACTATATCATAATTGAAGTTCTGCAAACTGCTTATCATAATGGATTTTTTCTTTTGAGAAAGTTTTTAAGTTGCTATTAGATTTAGTAAGCACCTTGATTTTTTTTTTTGGGACTTTGCTACACAGCCCTCAAGTCTAATCCCCAAGATTATTTAATAATTAATAATCCAATTCATTGGATAACAAGTTCTGTTGTTCATATAACAGTAACTTTAATTGAGAGATATATTTTACCGACAAGATTCCCAAAATTATGGAGGTGAAAAAGTGAAGTTAGCAAAATTTAATGTTAATGATAACTTGCAAAATATAAAAAATAAACTGTTTTGGATCATGAGTTTAGATTCCGAACAGTTTGGTATTAAAATTGTATGTAAGTATCCTGGTTCACATTCATACGAGGCGTGGCTTATTGAAGATGATAAGGACTGTGAGGTAAACTTTAGCGTGCATCTACAATGTCATTATTAATATTTATCGAACATATTGTAATTGATCAAGTAAGTGATCATGATCGAGATGTAGCAGGATTTAGCCAAATGGCTACTGAACAATAATATATTGACATACTGGTTTAGTCTGGCTAGCCACACAAAGAGTCCATTGTTGCTATCATGCATGGTCACGTAAATTCATACATTGATACATCAGAGTATACGTGAACATTTGACCCAACAAAGTAAGTAACAAGCTCTCGATTCTCACTTATGTATGCTCTTTTTGATTTATTTATATGTTAATCCTTTTTTTTAATTGTAATACAAAGTTTTATAAACTCGGATTTCGCTAGCCCATCTACTGCCTTCACTTCTGAGGTCATCCAACTTATGATGAAGAAGGATGCGACTATCAATCAATGAATATCTCAACATCATCTTCTGATCGAGAAGTTCATCAAGGTTAAGATGACAAAGAAGATGATGGTTGAGCTTTCAAAGATAGAGCTCGTGACAATTTACCACACCTGACCTTGGAACTGAGATAAATATGTGTCCTAAAGATATTGTTGGTCGCATCAAAGCAAAATATAGATAAAACATTAGCCATATGAAAGCTTGGGATACACGTTGAAAGGTAATAATATCTATATTTGGTGGTTGGAGGAGTCTTACAAATACTTGTTCACGTATTGTGAAACATTGAGAGTAGTGATGCCAAGTAATATTTACTCCATAAATTATAATATAAATCAAATCAACAAATTATTCTCACTTGTACAATAATTTCTCTCACAGGAATCATGTATTCCATTTAGAGGATTGACACAAATGTATTCAAGAGTCTTTTCTGGAGTTTCGAATTATGTATTGAAGGATGTATATGTCGGCCAGTTATAAGTATTGATAGTATATTTTTAATGGGTAACTATCATGAAACTCTTCTTATTGTAGTTGGCATCGATGCCAACAATACTATATTTTTGCTCGCATTTGTAGCAGTACGATTCATGGACTTAACTCTAATGAATATGTTAGATCTTATCGAGTTGATAATACAAGGGAATATTTATGTATTATTAGTGATAAGCATGTAGGTCTATTAAGAATAAGGCTGTTAATATAGATCGAAGATCGAAAATTGATCGAAAGTTGAATCGATTTTAGATTGAATTGAAATGGAGTTGATCTAAATGAGCTGACTAACGAGCCAAAATTATGGCTCGGTGTTTTTTTCGAACAGATCTCAAGCCGGGGTAGGATCGGCTCGATTTAAATATATACATATATATATATTATTAATTATAAAATATAAAATTGACTTTCTTTACCACTTAAGCTGTTGAGAGGTCAAGTCGTGCGGCACTGCGTAGTTGGGTCGGGGACTGGTGTGTGTGGTGTGTGCCCTAATTTTCTTTCTCAGGTCTCTACTCTCAACTCTCGTTTCTCAAATATACTTCTCTTCTCTGATGATCCCATCTAGCCGTCCTCCTCTTCTACGTTCTTCTCCACTCTATGCCCTAATTTTATCTCGCTCTTCATTTTTTTGTTTTCTGTTGAAGAATGTCGAGATCTTTGAGCTAAAAGAGTCCTACTCTCTTCTCTACCTCAGGTCAAGCCATCGGTAAACAAAACTCTCATTTAGGGTTTGTGCTTCTTCGATAGTTTTTAGATCTTCTCATTTTTGCATCACACTAGCCTTCAAAGCTGCTTTCTCGAGTACTACAGTAGCCACATGATGGCAAAAATGAGCATGGATCTTTCTGCAGCCCGCTATAATAGTTTTTGACCTATTACTCCCTATTCTCTTGGACCTATTACTCCCTATTCTTTTGGAAGCTTTGCTATTCTATGCTACTATGTGATGAAAATCTATTAGATGTATACTTGCATGTTAGTTTTTAGGAGTTCTAAACATGTGATCTGATTTTTTTGTTAATTATTTGACCGATTCTTTGATGAGCTTATGATATGAGAATCTTGGTTTTCTCTAATTTTGCCCTATAATGATAAATCTGAGAGTGGTAAGCTATATTTTGTTCTGTGATATAGATTAGTTTCATCTATAAGAGGAAGAGGGAGACCAAAGAAGACATGGCAAGAAACTATAAGGAGTGATCTTAATTACTTAAACTTAGATAAGAATTTGGTAACTGATAGAGCGCAATGGAAACAAAGGATTCATGTAGCCGACCCCACCTAGTGGGATTAAGGCTTGGTTGTTGTTGTTGTTGTTGTTGTTGATATAGATTAGTTTCATCTATAGCTTCATATTACTTTTACGTGAGTTTAAAAATCTAATTTCATATTTTTTTATTTTTTCTTTGTTCTGTGATGTTGTATCTGAGATGCATCTTAACTTTGAGTGGTGTTTTATAATAAATTGATAATATATTGGGAAGCTCGATTTTTATCTCTTTGCGAGAATTGATTTTGCTCTATGATCTTCTATTTTATTGTTTTCTGACTGCTCTATGATAAGTTCTAATTTGAGATGGTTGGTTATAGTGATGCTCTGTGATGATTAACTTCAACTTTTGAATTTTAATTTCATGCATATTTTTCTTAATCTAGATATATTCTGGAGAGTTACAAATATTACTTTGAGCAGATAATATGTTGCATGCATAATTCTTTTATCTGTATTTCTTGCTCCATGCATAATGTTGGAGTAGCTTCTTGGTTTCATATTACACTGATGGATCCTAATTTTGTTAAAATCTGAGGGCTAGCAATTAAGAGTAAAGTAAACTTTATTCCAATGTCTCAATGCATACATAATTTTTTTTTTGTTCTATATAGTAGTTCTCAATTTTATCTGTGCTTCACGCTGATATTGCTGAAGATACAAATTTTATTTTAAGTAGATATTATGTTGCATACATGTTTCTATTTTCTTTTCATCTATACTTCTTATTATATGCATAATGTTAAAGTATTCTATTGTCCCTAATACACCTATGAGTTCCGTTTTGTGATAATTTAAAAGCTAGTTATTAAAAATAGATTAGATTATACACTTTTTATGGGCTTTTTAATTTTTCAAATTAGAATGATATGTATAGATAATATTATGCATATTTCATGTATTTTCTACCTTCTCATTCAAGCATCTTGTTTTGTCAGTAACATCCACCCATTCGAAATTAGATAGCAAGTTTAATCAGCATGAGCAAGCTGATAAATTTACTATCATGGCTATAAATGCAGGTGATGAAGTTGACAGTAAGATGCAAGAAGAGATTAAAGGGAAGAGAAAGAGATCAGATGCATGAGACTATTTCATAATAGTTACCATAACTCAGAAAGGAAAGAAAATTGATAAGTGGAAGTGTAAATATTCCCCTAAAATGTATACCAAGCAAAATTTTGGCATTACATCACAATTGAAGAGACACTTGGATTCTCAACATTATAGAAATGCGGAGGGTTGCGTTAGGCAGTCGACAGCCAGCGTAAAACTTGTCGAATCAATCATGACATGAATCCTTTAGAAAATTGCGTTAAAGCTAGGGCGTTCCCTGGAAGCGACGCGCTGTATTGCCTGAATACAGTGAAAAATGAGCAAGGGCCGCTGCATCGGCGCCCGGGTGTAGTGAAAAATGAGCAAGGGTCCCCACATCATGGACGGATGCGGGTAAAGAAGCTAGTCCATCATAGTAGAACTCAAGTAAGTAGGATTAGATTAGGAACTTGGAATATAGGCAGCCTGACGGGCAAGCTAATGGAGTTGGTGGATATTATGATTCATAGAAAGATCAATATTTTGTGCCTGCAGGAAATAAAATGGGTTGGAGAGAAAGCTAAGGAAATTGATGGCCTAGGTTTTAAACTTTGGTACTCTGGTAAGAATAAAAATAAGAATGGAGTGGGTATAATTCTGGATAAGAGCTTGAAGGATCATGTAGTGAAAGTTAAGAGAAATTGTGATAGAATTATGGCTTTAAAAATTATAATCAATGGAATGATTATTAACATTGTAAGTGTGTATGCTCCCCAAATTGGCTTAGATGCGAGCACAAAGGAAAAATTTTGAAATGATCTAGAAGAGTTAATACAAGAGATACCTCAGGAGGAAAGATTATTTATTGGAGGAGA
The DNA here is from genome assembly GCA_019297695.1 of Apostasia ramifera. NCBI lineage: Eukaryota > Viridiplantae > Streptophyta > Magnoliopsida > Asparagales > Orchidaceae > Apostasia > Apostasia ramifera. Next base: position 45,095 of record JAEMOT010003719.1, read on the forward strand.
TTTAAATAGACATGTTGGACGTGTTGCTGAGGAATTTAATAATATACATGGTGGAT
>JAEMOT010003719.1:46818-84141 GCA_019297695.1 Apostasia ramifera
GAAACTAGAGCTTTGGAGAAATGCTCTAGAATCTAAAGATTTTCATCTCAGTAGATCAAAAACTGAATATATGGAGTGCACATTTAGTCAAGAAAGAAATACTTATATTGGAGATGTGACAATTAGTGATCAAATTGTCTAGAAGAGTGAGCGCTTTAGATACCTTGGATCAATTATACAAAATGATGGCGAAATAGATAATGACGTTATTAGCAGGATTCAAGCAGGCTGGGTAAAATGGAGAAATGCTTCTGGTGTGTTATGCGATAGAAAAATTCCATCCAAAATTAAGGGTAAATTTTATAAAACTGTAATAAGACCAGCGATGATATATGGTGCTGAATGCTGGCCTGCAAAGAAGAAACATACAAATAAAATAAATATTTGCAGAAATGAGAATGTTAAGATGGATGTGTGGATATATACGAAAGGATAGAATGAGAAATGAGTATATCCGAAAGAAAGTTGGTGTTGCACCAATTGAGGATAAACTTAGAGAAAGTCGGCTTTGATGGTTTGGACATCTAAATCGTAGGCCAATTGAAGCTCCAGTTAGAAAAATTGAGTTATTGGATTTTGCCCATGTACAAAGAGGAAGAGGGAGACCAAAGAAGACATGGCAAGAAACTATAAGGAGTGATCTTAATTACTTAAACTTAGATAAGAATTTGGTAACTGATAGAGCGCAATGGAAACAAAGGATTCATGTAGCCGACCCCCACCTAGTGGGATTAAGGCTTGGTTGTTGTTGTTGTTGTTGTTATCGGAAAAACTAAATAGAAAATATTTAGTCCTATAGCCGAAAATGTTGTTGATAGTGATGTGGTTGGTTCTCTTTGTGTATCTCCTATTTATGATCACAATAGCATCAAGAATATTATTTCTAAAATGATCATTGTTCATGAATATTTTTTTATAGTGGTGAAGCACTTGTAGTTCAATGTCTTAATGAGGTCAATGAACACAAGTTATTATAAGATCACTTGACAAGCTATCAAGAATGAGTGTGTTAAGGTATATTAGTCTGAGAAAGAGTATCTTAAAAAAAATTTAAAAACTATAAACAGGGTATCCCTAACATATGATTGTTAGACATCCAATCAAATAATTAGATACATGTGTTTGACTGTGCACTACCTAGATACTAAATGGAATTTTCAATCTAGGATCATAAGCTTTTGTGATCTTGATTCACCGCATACAGGTTCAGTCATTTCTGAAGCTATTTCTGAAATCTTACTTCAATGGGGTATTCAAAATAAAGTTAGCACGATTACACTTAACAATGCTTCTTCAAGCGACAGGGCAACAGAAAATTTGAGATCATTGTTCAGTCGTAGGTCATGTTTTCAATTTATGGGAAGGTTTTTTCATGTGCACTGTGCAGCACATATTTTGAATTTGATGTTTCAGGATGATTTGAAGGTCATTAGTATGATAACTTCAAAGATAGAAAATTCAATATTATATTTGAAATGCTCACCTAGTCGATTGTACAAGCTTTGGGAGATTGCAAATTTCCACTAGTAGGGGAGTACATATTGATATGCCTACTAGGTGGAATTCTACTTTTAAGATGTTAGATGTTGTATTTCATTATAAAGTTGTGTTTCCGGAATATGCATATAGAGATTCACATTATATTTGGCTATCTTTTGATCAAGAATATAAAATATATGAAACAATTAAGGATATATTGGCATTTTGTGATGAAGTAATTGAAGTTTTTTCTAGTTCTTCCTTTCTAATAGCAAATAAATTTTTACCGAACCTTGCAAAGATAAAGAAGATATTAGACAAAGGCATACTTTCACTAATTTCTTGTGTTAGAAATATGACAGCTACTATGAGGATCAAATTTGATAAATATTAGTCTGATTGTCATATTCTCTTTACTATTGCATGCATAGTAGATCCTTGTGTGAAGATTCTTGCCTTGACATATTTTCATATGAAAATATACAGCCCAACTGAAGTGAAGGACAAAATAGAGGAAAAAGTTCTCTCTCTGAGTTGTATTCCTTCTATGCTGTTGACAAGAATGTAACTACTCATAAAACATCTTCTAGTGGCAGTTCTATATTGCCTCCGATCAAAGAATGTAGAAGTGATCCACTTGATGGCTTATACATGCACATAAAAGCAAGCACTGTAATGAGTCCTCAAAAATCTGATCTTGAAGAATACTTAAGTGAGTCGTGCATTGAGTGTGCAAATTCACAATTTAATATTTTAGAGTTATGAAAAGTATCATTTCTAAAATATAAATTTTTATCTAAGATGGTCAAAGAAATTTTTACTATACCGCTCACTAGTGTTGCTTCCGAATCTGCCTTTAGTGCTGGAGGGCTTGTTTTTAGAAATTATAGAAGTACTTTATCTCCAAAAACTTTGAATCCATTGGTGTGTGTGCTGATGTTGGATTTGAGCAATACACATAAATTTTACTGATCCTAGTGTAAGAACCATAACTTTATATCTATTTATAGTTATATTTCTCCTTATTTTATTATTCTAATGTATTCAATTAACTATTTTTCAGTTAAATAAGCTTGTGGAAGAGGAATTAATGATTGACATACTTGAAGCTGAAGGGATGTCTAATGATGCAAGTTGATAATTTACCACTAGGCATTTACATGACTGGTTATAGTATTACAGTTTTTGTATTTTACTGATATTCACTATGTTATTATTCTTATATAATTTTTATTATCTTTGTATTTTTGAATATCTGATACTCTTGTTAATATGCATTGTGCCGTTGCCTGGCAGCACCGCAACAAGAGATTTGAATATTTAATGGTATTAGATATTCTGGTTTCTTGTTATTCTGATATGATATTTGATTTCAGTAAGCCCGATGATGAAATCTACCATTTAATTGCAATTACTTGATTTATAGATTGAATTAAGTTTTCTTTCACGAACTCTAGATATTTTGATAACTTATTATTTTGATATGAAATTTGATTTCAATAATCCCTTTACTTATGATGAAATGTATTATTTAAACAGCAATTTGTTAATCTTTTTGGCTCAAATTAAATCTTAAGTTTTAAGATTCTTATTTCTATGGAATTGGAAACCTATGATAAAAATTTAGTGGCTGATTAAATACATATTTCTAGAACTTATTTTATTTCGGTAAGCTTTGGACTATAATTTTTGTTTGCAATTACTATGAGGCATTACATAAATATATTTATGTCAATGTGATATGAAATTTAAATTCATTTTGAAATATTTTGAAATGAAAAATTATAACTTAATTGGATTTATTGTTGTGAATTAAAGCTAAAATTAATCTCTATTCGTAAAAAAAATTATATTATTAATTTAAATTTCTTATGACATTACACTGAGAATATTTTTGTAATATTTTGATTTAAAAAATAGTATTTTTTTGAGCTGGCACGTAACTGATTTGAGTAGAATCAAAGTCGATTGGGATCGACTCGAGCTGGCTCGAAGTCAAGCCTAATAGACTTTCGATTCGATTTCGGGCCGTCAAGATTTTGGTCGAGCCAATTTTGAGCCAGTATGGGCTCGGCTCGAAATCGGATTGATAATAGCCTTAATTGAGAGATGGTTCCATCAATCTTGGCTTGGGCTTAGCAATGGTATTGTTTACGACATCTATGGTAGAATTTTAGGAAATTTGTTTGAAACATAAGGTATAAATGTCGTCGATGCTACTTGTGAGAAGATATATATTGTCAGCAATACAGATTTTTGGCCTAGATTTAAACAAAATTTCGATGATCTCAAAGCCGTCAAAGAAGATATTATTCCTAAATGGCTTATGGATTGCGATCTTTATAACTAGACACTACTATATGATGGCGAGTACAAGTATATTTATATTAATTTGAATTCCTCATTCCTTTTGAATGATTTGAATTTTTTATTTTTGAATATATTTGGTACAATGAGCATAAATATATCAGAATGTTTTAACGGTGTTCTCAAATGAACTCGTGGTTTGCCAATATAGGCACTACTATGTTCCACGTAGTGTCACACCACCGTTCTTTTTTTGAAGAGACAACAGGACGCCGAATTTTGGCTATCCGAGTTGCATCGCCATTTGTATTAAAAATTAGAAGAAAGCTGGATCGAATAAATAATGATTCTAAGTGATGTGGCTCTATATAAAGAATTAATGAGTCTAAAATTGAGATTTATGATTACTTGCTTAATAAAAAAACTATGACTATCGATGGTCATAGTGTATGTTATTATACATATATACATGCACAAATCTCCTTTACTTGTGCCATATGATGGTGGCAATGGGTTCATTACGTTTAGACTGCGTTAATGCTGTTTCACTTTATTATAGCATAGTTAATTACAAGAACACATATGCAGCCTAATTTTCTTTTTTTCTGGGCATTGACTACTGGGTGTCATTCGATGAATCTCACAGTATAGTAGAACTTAAACCACTAAAAAAAGTAAGGAAACACAGTAGGCCTCAAAATTGCCATATGAGAAACACCATGGATGAAGCAGCAAGAGTGGACTCGTGCACTTGTAGTTATTGTCACAACAGATGATATAATCGATTAACATGTCAAGAAAATTTAGAGAATAGATGGTAAGTCATACTGTCTTCTATTTTACAATTATAGACTTATACTCAATGTTGAATAACTATATGTTATTTGTTTTATGATATATAGAAATAAGACTTGAAGAAGGCATGTAAATCGTGAAATATGAAAAATTATTATTGTAGCATTGTTATTATTAATTTTCTAAAATATATGAACGACTTGCATGAAATGAATGAACTTAATTTAATAAAATTATAGTGATTGTTAATTCAGATTATTTTTTTATTATATTAAATTCAATCTGAAATAGTAAATATCTGACATTAATTATTTGAAAAATAATAAAATACAGATGTCAGAAAAAAACAGGAAAAAAAAAGTAGCTAAGAATTACTATTAGATAAAGACTAAAAAAATGATACAGATGACGCTTATCTATTATGTCTTCAGGATGTTGTTTTATCTCAACTTTCAGCCAACTCTCTAGTCTAGCAAAGTGATCGACTTCCCAAGCTGTCATAAAGCTCCATCTCCTAGCTAGAGAGTGGGGAGAAGGGTGAAATGTCACTCTGTCTTACTCACGAGCTATCAGCGTTGTTCTCGCCTTCTCTTCTACGACGGCCTCAAGGCACCATATCCAGATGCCGTTTTCATTCTGCCAACTGCTCATTTTTCTCATCTGCAACCTATCTGCGGCGTGGCCTTACTTCCCTCCACCTCCTCCCTCGGTTCCTCCCGCCTCCCATGGTCTCCTCCAGACCCGTAGAGCCATTGAAGTTCCAAGAAGAGCTAGAAGATGTGGAGAGCGTAGCCTGTTCCGAGTTTGGAGGCGAAGAAGAAGACGAAGAAGATATTGGTCATTTCAAGCCGGAGTTTTTGCCGGATAACCAGGTTGAGAAGGACACAAGACATGTCTCCTCGTCGGAAATCGAGGTGATGCAGCTGGAAGACCTTCCGGAACAGTGGAGAAGAGCGCGGATTGCTTGGCTCTGCAAGGAACTGCCCGCTCACAAGCAGGGTACCGTCGTTAGAATCCTCAACGCCCAGCGAAAGTGGGTGAGGCAAGGGGAAGCCACCTATATTGCCGTCCACTTTATCAGAATCCGCGAGAATGAAGCAGCCTACCGGGTTAGTAACACGTTCTGCGCTTGATTTCCTTTGAATGCTTCCGACTGCCTACCAGGTGTTTGATTGTCTGCCGCTTTAGTAAAAATCCCGTCTTTATCTGCTAAACAGAATCCTTTTTATTCTATTTTTGCATTTCAGTTTGCCGATGTCGTTATGGGCGGGTAACATAATTTAGTGATGTGATCATTTAGTAGTCAATCGCTCATCAAGTATAGCAATCATTTATGGTTGCACATTGTCGATTTTAGGTGTACAATTGGATGACACAGCAGCACTGGTTCCATTTCAATTTCGCCCTTGCAACTAAGCTAGCAGATTACCTTGGCAAGGACCAGAAGCTTGCCAAATGCAGAGAAATATTTGATTCCATGATGAACCAAGGAAGGGTACCCAGTGAATCCACCTTCCAGATTCTGATTGTTGCTTATCTAAGTGCACCAGTTGAAGGATGTGTCGAGGAGGCGTCCTCCATCTACAATCAAATGATTCAGCTAGGTGGGTATAGACCTAGGCTCAGCCTACACAATTCGCTGTTCCGAGCTCTCTTGGGTCGGCCAAGAAGGGTTTCAAAGCATCATATCAAGCAAGCTGAATTCATCTATCACAATCTGTTAACATGTGATCTCGAGGTGCAGAAAGACATCTATTCTGGACTGATTTGGTTACACAGCTACCAGGAAGATGTTGACAGAGAGAGAATCAACACCCTGCGAGATGAGATGCAAAGAGCCGGGTATGAGGAGGGTAGTGATGTGCTCATCTCGATCCTCAGAGCTTGCTCTAAGCAAGGTGAAATTGAGGAAGCAGACAAAACATGGTTCAAGCTGCTTGAATCTGAAACTGCGCTCCCTTCTCAAGCCTTTGTTTATCGAATGGAACTCCATTCCAAGACCGGGGATCCCATGAAATCGCTAGAAATATTCAAGGAGATGAAGGAGCAAGAGAGGCCCATCAATGTTGCTGTTTACCATAAAGTCATTGAGGTTATGACAAAGGCAAATGAGGTCGATATTGCAGAGACACTTGTAGATGAATTCATGGAAAGTGGCATGAAGCCGCTTAATCCCACCTTCCAGGATCTGATGAATATGTACCTCAGATTAAGAATGCATGATAAATTGGAACAAGTGTTCTTTAAATGTCTCACTAAATGTCATCCAAATAGAGGTATTTACAGCATCTACTTGGAATCTCTGGTGATGGCTAGTAACCTTGATAAGGCCCAGGAGATCTTCAATGAAATGCACGCAACAACCGGTGCAAATGCTCGAACTTGCAGTGTAATGTTAAATGGGTATCTAGCTGCAGATGAATATACAAAGGCTCTAAAAATTTATGATATTATGCGTCAGAAGAAATATGAAGTCGAACAAGATTGTATGAGACAGATAGAACAATTTCTTCACCAGAACTGGAAAATCTCTAAGACAATTGTCAGGTTAAAACTTGATGAAGAACAGCGTGAGATCTTAATAGGGTTGATACTAGGAGGAGGGGCAGCGCTAATAAATTCCAATGAAGATGGGAAGAAGCATGCAATTCTCTTTAAGTTCACTGAAGGATCTGATATTCATTCTGCATTGAGAATGCACGTACACAGGAGATTTTATGAGTGGTTGACTCCTTCAAGTAGGTCAGTTGAAGGAGAAAACGAAATTCCTTACAGCTTCTCCACAATAGCTCACTCCTACTTTGGCTTCTTTGCTGACCAATTCATCTATAAAGGTCGATCTATGGTTCCAAAACTCATTCATAGATGGCTATCATCACGAGTTCTAGCTTATTGGTACGTTTATGGGGGCTTCAGAGTCTCTTCAGGCGATATCGTACTCAAGCTAAACGGTGCAAATCGTGAAGATATTGATAGGATTTTGCAGAAATTTCAAGCAAATTCCATAGCCTGCAAGGTGAAGAGGAAGGCTAAACTTTTCTGGATAGCTTTCCAAGGAAGCAATGCGGCGTTGTTCTGGAAGCTGATAGAACCTTTTATCCAACAAAATGTGAAAAACCTTCTGATTCCAAATAGCGATGCTATTGAAAATTGGATTGCCGGTAACCAAAATTATGAATCAGATGTCAGTTCTGATCCTAGTTTTCAAAAATTTGCCGAAAACTTAACATAATGATAATCCAGTGCAATTTTTTATTTTTTATTTTTTATTTTATGGACTATCCAGTGCAATATTTGACATAACATGCCTAGAATTGAAATCGACATTCTCCTGATTGAACTCATTGGTAAAGATCGATTTCTTGTTCCTGCTGCGTTTGACCTTAATATGACCATAACAAAATTCAATGCTCCAGGTTTCACTCTATGTAACAGAGCTAGTTTTTCTTAAGAAATATTTTAAATCTGTATTCACATGACTTAAGGTAACTTTGGGCTGATCTTTAGTGAGTTGAATTTAACTTGAGATTGGAAATTTTAATCTTAAGTTAGTTTGATTCAAGCCTATTAAACTTTTTTGATTTCAAGTTGATTTTTAAGTTAAATCAATATTTTACTATAAAAAATATTTATTATACTTGTTAAATGTATTATTAAAGTATAATATTATAGATTTATTTTTAAACTTATATGTACATTTTATAATATCATTTTTTTAATATAATATATTTATATATAGCGTATTTTTTTGCTAGAAAAATGAACCGGTGGTGACACATATTAGGTTAATATAGGAGCTCAAGTTCAAAGACATTATTATATTGTAAATACCATAGTGGTGGGGACACAATGACATCGGACCGTCGATTTATTTCAGGCAGAATCCACACTCGACGTTCGAGATCTCACCACGTGGCGTCGATCTGGATGAATGATTGATATCCGTAGATTTGACAGCAGGCGTGATTGGTGGCTGATCAGTGGATTGAAAATCCATATTTAAATCAATTTATTGATTTGAACGGGAATAGTATAATTTTTGGGCTGATTTCATTTATTTACTTCTTTTTTTAGATTTTCGTATTTCGCATGATTGTAATACTTTTATTCCACATTTATTTCTGCATTTTAAATTTCAAATGTAATAAGCCTATATAAAGGCATGGATTAGTCTTATTTGGTCTTAATTCTAGAATGAAATTATTGTGAGTTTGATTATTGTGTGTTATATTCTGGTGAAGGAAAAGGTTGAGGGCTTGGGTGAAAATCCCAAAATACCTTAAGGAACTTAAGGTATTTCCCCAACTTTTCCTGTATTTTTTAAATCACGATCTCAGCTTAATAAATCTAGGCATTTCCCTTCTTCTGCCGGTTCGAAGGTCTTGCGCCGCCCTGGAATTTCTGCCTGCGGGTCCCTCTATCGTCGTCGCCGCCTCCGGCAGCTCTTCGGCCTTCGGCAAGGGCGACGATCCCACCTGTCGGCTCCGCTCGCGCCATCGCCAACACCAGCAGCTTTCCTCAATATCGTGCATGATGTTTGGCCTTTTTCCACCTTGTGCACGACCAATTATTGCTCGCATTCCAGCACCACCTCGTCGTTCGAGATGTCAAACCTCGACCCCGCCGGTTCGACCTCTTCAACATCGTTCATGACGTTTGCTTCTAAAATGTCATGCACGACCATTCACATCGGACATCGATTCCGCTATTTTGGCCTTCTACTGCACATCGTGCACGATGTTTAACAGCAACATCGTGTGCAACCAGTCATTGCTCCCGCAGCAACCCAAAACCTCGGACTTCGATCCCACTGGTCCAGCCGCCCACAACATCGTTCACGACGTTTCAGCAGTTCAGTCTTGAGGCCTAGAATTCCCTCTCGAGGTAAGCCCGAACATCGACTGAATACTCAAAAAACCCTGAAATCTTATTATGGCATTTGTCATTGGGACTGTTTGATTTGCTCACCCATGTGAACCTGAAAAATTATCATCAAAGCTCTTTTCTACAAAGTTCTTCTAACTAAGACCAGTTTATTACAAGAAACTTTTTTAAATTCTCCCAAATTCGATGTAAATTTAATTTTAGGTTCTATAGCACCCTAAGTCACGTTCTCTAAAAAAAGAGGATTAAAACACTTAGCAAAGTTGGAAAATGATCCTCGATTGGAAAGAAAAATAGATAGTTGAAATCCCAAACACAAGTGTTACTTTAAAATCAAATATGGCATTAATTTGTTAATTGAAACACATCAATTTATCTATTGTTAAAAAGATGTCGTAGTCTACTTTTTAATGCTAAAAATAGTTTGTCAATTGAAAGTCTATAGAAAAAATTATGATGAAAATACTGAAGACTGTCAGAAATCAATTAAGAATAGAAAAGCTAAACGGTTACTAGGTCAACCAAGGCTGTTGGTTGACCACTTGGTTAACCACATTCAAAAAACTCAGCTAGTCTCCAAATTTTGGTTGGGCTCCAAATTTCACCCAGCTTCTGTTATAAGTAGACCTAGTTGGTCGATCAATGTGCCAACAATACTCATTCACTCTCCTATCGATTTAAAAAGCTCCAAATTGATCCAGAATCAAACCTCACTCACTCCTAATAAAGTCTAATGTGCTCAAGGTTCATTTCATCATACTTTCACATATTCATTGGTGAATTTATTTAATGTCTATTCCAAAATCAAAATAAAATAAATTTGTATCTTGAACACTTGAGATGCAATTTATTAAGATCTTATAGCTTAGATACTCTTATCATGGTTCTTGCTAAACACTTTTATCATGGTACAACTCCTAGCATATCTTTTCAACAAATAAAACTACATCAACAAAAACTAGATAAAATCATTAGCACAATACTAAATTAAATCACTAGGCAAACATTAAAATAATTTGATGCGTATAAGGGTGGAACTAACATAAGGGTGATAAACTTAATCTATCGCTACGTCCATTTTTTTTTCATTACTTGTCTAGTTTTTTGCTAGGGTACTACTTTTTTTGGGAGCTAAGCAGCTAGTTTATTCTTCATGTACGTCACAAACTCCTTTTAGCTTCAATCTCCATTACTTACAAGAAAGACACTAAATTCTTCTTTAGGTGCTTGAACTGCAGTATAGGTAGGAGGAGTTGATAAAGAAAAACCTTTTGTATCAGATTTGAAATGGCTTGTTTGCTTCTTCTAATTGATTGGTGTGCTTAGGTGTGATCCCTTACTCCTTCACTAGTAGTTAGATATATTTGATTATTACTAATATGTTAGATAGTTTTATATGCGAATCTATTTCTTAAAAGCATCTATTTCCCCAAGATGTGTGCATCAATTGTATACTCTATTGGACAGTGCTGATCAGTTATTCTCCCCAAGGTTAACCTAGCCAGTACTTGCCATGTCACCACCTAGCTCATTGACAAGAAGAATTTTGCAACCAACTTTACCCAACAATCACCAATATCCCATTGTCCTTTCTACCAATGGTCCAGGAAAACACATGGCACCTCTCTGGCTGGTCCTCTGGTAGTTATTGATTGAAAGTTGGTGTCTACTAGTAATCTCCCATCGACAATGCAATGCATCTTAACTATAAATAAAAGACATATCTCGACAATATAATCTTACAGTCTTTTAAAAAGTGTCCTTACTATCTTGCAGGTAGCTTGTAAAAGAGATCCTTATCATTCATGTTTTATTATCTCATAATTACTATAGTCAAGCCTTTTTACTTGGTGGTTTCTCTTGCTTGACTCAAACCAAGGACAAAAAGATTCTTTTTTCGAATTATGCAAATCTTTAAGTGCTCTTCTGACTTGCTTTCTTTGACCATGATTTTCTCAACGCAAAACATTCTGCTGTTCTTGGAACTAAAACCTCTCTCAACAAAACTATATACTCATAGGCAGTATTTTGGGGAAGGCTTTCATTTTGAAATAAATATAAAAAGATATATCACATTTTAGGAAACAAATAAGATTGAGCTTAAGCTAGTTTGTTTTCAACTAGATGACAAATAAAATCTAAATCGCATAGAAATGGCCAGCCATACCAATGCGTGGACCTGTATCTAAGAAGCTCCTGTTGAACTAAGCATTCCAGACAATCTCGCACCTGTAAATAATCAAGTGAAGGTGTCTATCATTAGTTCATTATTCTATAAACTTCAGCAGAAACGTTCTCCATGAGTAATTTCTATTTAAAACCTCAAATTCCTAGCATTAAATAATCTAAAGAAAAAGAAATAGGCATAATTAAGGTAGTCTAGTTGTAGCTGACACTCACACAATGTTTTTATTTTCAAACTTTTTATAAATTGATACGCATCAGTATATTCTAAAAATTAAAGAGGCTCAGTCCAAACGTTCCCGATAAAAAACGCTTTAGAATAGTAACTGTTCACAGCTCAGAGATAGAAAATCAACAAAGGGATTGATTCCGTCAGAAATAATGAAATGAATCTGCATGCATTTAATTGTGTTGATGCTCCAGACCCACGCTTCAACACATATTACTATCAGCCAATCTGGAGACCAATAACTTGCATAAATTAACTAATAAAGCCATGGTGGAAGAGTGAAAGAAAGGGGTCACCAAATGCTCCTTTAATTACATGTACTTAATTACTTGCATAAATTAACTAATAAAGCCATGGTGGAAGAACTTTAATTACATGTACTTAATTAATATCGGGCAGTTTCAACCCATAACCACATTTCCCATACATGTATTTCAAGGAGCTCAAAGAGTTTTAAACTGCTTAAAATATTTACAATTTTAAACAAATTTTAAGCCATTTAAAAGCTTAGAAAGCTGTTCGGATTAGTTTCAGGTCAATGCAGCTTCAACCTTATTTTAAGCTGCTTAAAATTGATTATCAAATGAAGCATTCCAGCTTGGGCTAGGCGCCGCTGCCGTTTATCTCGCCCCCGGGGAGATTCTCTTATCACATGCCCTTCTCGTCGAGCAGAAGAATTCCAAGGGAGTGATCAGCATTAGATGCTACCTTGATTTTGTTGGTCGTTGGCGAGAACATGTACCAGCTGAAACTTGCAAGCATCAGACTTGACTCACTAAAGCTTTGATGTGGGAGAAAAGCTCAACATAGCCAGCACGCCGGCCGTACACCTATTTGCCCTGGCAGCCCCACACCTATTTGCCCTGGCAGCCCTACACGATGTTAAAGGAGGCAGTGACTGTTCTTCTGCTCCCAGACAATGTCCAGACTGGGATCAGTTGACATGCGCGACCTCAGCAGCACGGAATATGGGTACGTCAAAGTGGAGATGACCTTCAACTTACGAGGCGGTGGGACTCATCTGCCGCTGAATGCAATGCAAGACATAACTGCAGGTGAAGGAAGATGTTGCATCTTTTGAGGACTGCTGCCAACTATTGGAGAGCAGGCCCAGCTCTGGGAAGCCTCGCTCAACACAACTTGGATATTGGATATGACCCCGCAGGGAGGAATTTTTATTTCAATTCACTACAACAGAGAGTCTATAATTATAGGAAAAGCTTGGTAGATGCCAGAGTCATTTACTTCTAAATAATTGAAAGAACAGCAACCATTTCTACCATGATAAGCAAACTACATAAATTTGCTTCAAAAAGGCAAGAAAATCCAGCTAATCATATACATCCAGGAAAAAAGGAGTGGAAATACTGCTACAAGCCCACAAGTAAAGAAAATTACTTGTCTTGAGAACACAAATGTAGCTAATTAAGATCAAAGTAGTTTCAGTACAGACAAATAACCATGAAAGTCAGCACAAACACCAACATACAAAAATTGACAAAAATGAAATCAATGATGTCTGATATGCATCTACTTCTATTATGCTACCGTCCACTACTAGTATACTTCTTAACTGAGCCCATATACGGGAAAAGCAAGACCAACTATAATGAATCAATCTGAGCTTGAGTCATAGAAATCACTTGGACAAGGAGTCATGACTTCTGACTCCAATACCTGCACAACACGATGCATTGTGGGCCTATCTTCTGGACAGGAAGCCACACATTGATTTGCAACTTGGAGAAGAGCATTCAGGCTTTCCAGCTGCACTCCCACACATTGAGGGTCTATCATCTCTAGGGAACGATTTTCAGCGACCAAGAAATGCAACTGCATCAGGAAATATTTGCATCACTAATAGCAAATCACAAATGCTAAAAAAATTCTTTCCTCTTTTTTTTGTCATTTTAGTGTAGGAAAGGAGGTTTCATGGTGTATAAAGTCTCACTTTCTCTATCTGAATCTAATTTCTCTTGCAAAGATCTAACCTTCTTACCAGTTTTGAATTTCTTATATATAGCTTCATATGAAGGTTTTCTTTTCTCTTGCCAGTTTTGAATATCTTATATAGTTCGATAAGACAGTTTTCTTTTTAAATGTGTTTTTTTTAGACGTGATATGAAGGTTTTTAGCTTTTATAAACAAAAGAATCAGGCTCTCTCCTACCACTTTTGCAACAAAAAGTACATGTGTAGAAATGAGAATTATCGACAACAACAACTAAGCCTTTATCCTACTAAGTGGGGTTGACTACATGAATCTTTTATTTCCATTGCACTCAATTAAATAATAAATTCTTATTTAACTCAAAGTACGTAATATCATTCTTTATAATTTTTTACCATATCCTTTTTGTCCTTCCTTTTCCTCTTTTTACATGAGCAAAGATCTAATAATCTAGAATGAGAACTATCTAAATGTGAAAATCGCAGGCCTATGTAAAAGAGCGAAAACAATAATTTCTTAAGAGCACGCTTAGAATCAGGACTAGTCAATCCATGAAGCTTTAGCAGCTAACCAAGAATGGTAGGATGTGTTCTTGAGCACTTTAGGTTCAACTTCATCATTATTCAGTATGCCAAATTATGTGCAAATCTCAATAAAATATTGAGTTAAGCCTTTTGAATTGCTAGCACTAATAATAGAAAATTTTAATTACTACTACGAGAAATGATAAACCTGAAATATATTAAGCTTGCAGGGCGGTGAACTGCAAAGTGCTGAGATTATAGTCTGAAAAAAGTCATTAGAGGGCAGGTAGAACATACCCAGCCTACTATGTTCAAGCCCTTCTCAATGAAGGACGAATCAGTGGGACGTTTGCCACTCATTATTTCAAGAACTAGAACTCCAAAACTGTAAACATCAGTCTTTTCAGTAGCCCTACCACTTTGCATGTACTCTGTAGAAAATCCAAGTTACACATAAGAGAATAAAATATGAAAATACACAACAAGCTTCAATGTTCTTCATTAGTATTTCTATTTCCACTTGCATTATTAGTAACGTAGCAAGCTGATAAACCCCCCCTACAACCTAGCAAACCAAGCCAGGCTTCATCAAACACCAAAACAAATGCTTAAGTAAATGAATGAACTGTCTGACATTCAGGTGGTCCTTGTAGATTCTTGTAAGGAAAAGGTTATGCTTCAAATGCCTTAGCCAAAGCCAGATTGGAAAAGGCTCCTGGAGATTGCCTACATGCTTGCAAATGTATATATATAGCATTAATACCATGTCTAAAGAAAAACAGGGAAAAATCTGCCAAAATTTGGTAAAGCTTTATGATGATTATCTTTGAACATTCAAAGGTGACAGTCTGTCAATGTCACGAAGAGGTTCTTCATAAATAAAGTTATGCAAGATCCCCTGTTCGACCAATTAGATAAACATTTAAAGACGGCCTTAACAAAATCGCAAACAGTTAAGATGCTCATACTTCAGCACAACATGAACGTATGTAAACCATTACCACTGAAAATGGGTGCTGACCAACAAAATCAATCACTGGAATCTCAGCACTACTGAAAAGGTATAAGAACTAAATTATTTGAAATGTAAATAAACAAATGGATAATGCAACTGAAAAAACTAAATTGCTTGCATTAGATAAAGAAATCTAAAACTTCTATTAAATGAAGAAACAAATGCAAACTCAATGGCAGATATTCTGGTGGTAACCTGGAGCCAGATAACCAAAAGTTCCAGCAACAATAGTTGTTATATGAGATTCTTCATCCTCCAAGAGTTTTGCAAGTCCGAAGTCAGATACACGAGCCTCCAGATTCCCATCAAGTAAAATGTTGCTTGACTTAATGTCACGATGTATGACTCGGGGGGAACAATCATGATGCAGGTATGCAAGTCCCTTTGCAGCCCCAAGTATGATATTTAGGCGGACATCCCAATCTAATTGCTCTGATCTTTCTGTTTAATGCATTGATTAGTCTCATATTGGTAGTAGAATGCCAAACATAGAAAACCGTAGGCATATCTGAGATCTTAGTGAGAAAATAAACAAAACTTTCAGTTTCAAATAAAAACAGTAACTGCACTCTAAGACTCCAGATCTCCAGAATATTCATCAACAATTGAAAGAAAAGAACTCTGAGAAACTGCTTAAAGATTCAAGATCATCATTTGGGATATTTCAAGAACTTCATTTCCAAATAATTAGTCAGGCTAACCACATGTTACCTTCTATACTACAATAAACACAGTTTCTTAAAAGTACGTGTGATAGCTGTAGATATATGGATCATAACTCATGGAATGTTGGTTCTTCATTGACTAATAAACGACAAATCCTTTCCAACAAAGCATTCTCAATATGCTATGTTGTTTCCATAGGAATACTAGAGACCGAGTACAGCATTTAACCATGCTTTTATAATTTAACTGAAGATTCAAATAAAGGTTCAGAACATTTTCTGTCCATTGTGGTCATCAACTTGAGCTCTATAGTATGATGGGTCAGCCATCCTCAAGATTATGAAGTCATTCCACCTCCATCAGCAACTCAGTGGTATGCAGATGAATTGATGCAAAACAACTAACATGAACATGGAAGATGAAGAGATCAGTAGAATAAATAGCCGATCAATCTCAACTGGAATGGTTCAAAAATTGATTTCATAATGATTAGAAAATAAACCCGCAAAAGCCATTAAGATTTAAAATAGGATGGATGGTAATTGAGAAACTACCGAAGAAGATTAGAGGACTATTTGATTAGCAATAAATCAGAATAGAGGTACAAGAGTAACTGAGTTTTATGATAAACAAACAATAATTAAATTGCAAGCCCCTCAATCGAAGCAAAATCAACTAATAAGCAAACAATAAAGTCCAGTAGAAACCAAATAACCAATAATTAAATGATTCAAAAAGAATGACACCTCACAGTGAATCATTCACAATGTTTGCAATTTGGATTAGTCAGGTGGACCCAAGTTCAACATGTGCCTCTTGCTGCATCAGTTAAAACCTCATAGGCTAGATCACGTGTATCTTGCGTGAAATGGCCTTGGGACGAGGCTACATGGATGGTCTCTCGGAGTACACATCGTCGAATGGTCAATCAACAACAAGGTGACAACGCTGCAAAATTGGGTTTCTGCACGTGCAATTCAGTTCCATGGCAATAGCCATAAGAAGTGTGATCAACAATGAGTTTCCTTGATGTGAGGCAAACTCTAGGTTCAATAAGGACAACCGGGACAGATAGCGTGATGCTCACGACAAGTTGGGAAGGTTAGGATGGAGAAAAAAGAACACTCAATAAGGCAAGTCGACGAAGGCCAAGCAGCTCAGCCGGGTAGGATCATGCCCTTTCTGAAGGCAAGTAAAAAGAGGACGATTGGAACACACATAGAGATAGGGAGAGAGGAGAGGATATGAGCTGGGCTGGGGTTCAAGGATTCACACCAAAAGCCTAAGCCCTTCCTTCTTTGGAATATGAATTTGAGTTAGGCTTGGAAAGCTGATGATACCAGTGACACTATCAAAAGCTGAGCTGAGTCTTGATAGAAGTTTGGTAGTGCTAAAAAATAAGGCTTGTTAGATTAATGCATAATATTAGACCTTGTTACTTGACTTTAATCCTTTGATTTGTTGAGTTCAACGTACCATTGATGCATCTTGCTCACTTTCTTGTGCAAGCCACCCATCTTCCAACGTGAAGAGAAGGCCATTCGTTCCATATGCCGAGACCAAACCGTTGCATGGAAAGTTGCAACCAGCTAATCACTTATGAGCTATGTTTTGTCGAGGCTATGATGCTTCACAAGAACACATACCAATAACTTGGCTCAGATTTGAAGTTTAAAAGCTATATTTCTCCTGATGGCATTTTCTCAAATTACCGAACACAAACTTTATTCTTTTTTGGAATTTCTATCAAACTGGATGATTCCAGCTCTATCTTATGGTCACAGGCATTCCGATTTCTCACGGGGATCTCAAAGAAAGACAAAATCACCTTGCATTTTCACCTCCAGATGAGAAGGATAAAACAACCTTCAAGAGCTGGCAGATGTCAGACTATATTGCGTCACTTGGCTTCTTAACTAAATGGAATCCCATTTGTGTTCTACAGTTATATTCCTCTCTACAGCTAAAAAGACAAGGAATGCATTATGTCAAATATACTCCATGAACAGAACAGAAAAAAAAACACGACTATAAATTATTAGCTTTATGATTTCCTACATATACGCACACATTTCAAACAAGATATCCAGCATAAGGCATTAAGTGCATATCAAATCCCAATCTTGGATTGAAGAGACATCTTCCAACACAAAATATTGCAAACATGCGCAGCTAATCTAAAATTTCTAACAAGCTGTCCACAGGTAAGGATAAGACTAGCAGTGAGCATATACAACTCCCATGCAATAAGAATTACAGCACTCACCGTGTAGTGCTTCATCTAGACTCCCACCAGCTAAAAAGTCATATAGCAATAGCTTAGATGAAGGTGAATTGCAATATCCTCTTAGATTGACTAAATATCGATGCTTAATGCAGCCCAAAATTTCGAGTTCCCTATCAAAAAGACGGTCCAAGCACACATTTGTCTTCATAATCCTTTTCAAAGCAAAAATGTTGCCATCATCCATAGTAAGTTTGTACACAGTTCCAAAACCACCGGAACCAATAATATTCTCATTATCGATTGTTTCGATTTTTTTAAGTATTTCCTTTGAAGAGTACGGCAAATCCCCATGAAACATCACAATTGATGCACCTGAAAAATAAAAATCCTAACTTATTACATTCTTTAAAATATTAAAGGGCCATTTACATGCATGCCACCAAAACTTTGTTATATTACACCCGAATTCAAATACATGCCACCGAGGTGTTAAAACTTTTGTGAAGAGGCTGACATGTAGGTTATATACAAAAATTTTTGTAGCATATATGTAAATCTCCCAACTTTAAAATATCATCAAAGTGCAAACAAAGGATACAAGAATGAATTGGTGATAGAGGATTGCTCCTTGTGGCAAGATGAAATTCATACCACCACTGATATCCATCGCTAGACTTCTGATGTCATCTTTAATAAATTTCTTGTAAAGATAGCATCCCCAGAAACACATCAAGGCCACCAATAATAAAGCACCAACAGTTGCTACTGCACTTATAACAAGCTTGGTAGAATCACTCTTTTTGTTTCGATGAAAGCCTGCAGTAAAGTTTCACCATTCAGTAAGTGAAGAAGTGGCACGAAAGAATAGTAGACCGAAGGATAGTGATATTTTGAGATCAAATTTAATTTTCAAGTCCCACTGTAACCCACACAAAATGTCACCTATAAAAGAAAACATGCTGATAGTACTTCAACTAAAAAAGGCCATTGGAGTTTATTAGTAAACTAATACAAAAAATATTTATTTGACTAATAGTTAACCTTCATGAAATGTGTATAATAGTCATGTAGAAGATAAAGGCCTAAACTAAGGAAGTAAGCCTACAAGGGATAAAAAGAAATAAATATGAAAAACAAATGTTCAGAGTAGACATGGCAACTATATAAGAAATTGAAAGAAAAAAATAGTTAAAGTACTAAATACTCAGTGGGAAAAATAAATAAACAAGAGACAAGTTACAATTAGCCACATTTTCTGTAAAGCATTTAAGCTTAGAGAAATAAGTAAAGAACTATATATGTATAGGCCTGTAAACGGGTGGGACCTTGATCCGATCCGATTCAAATTTAATGAATAAATAGACATTTTCTCTGGTATGATGTCTCGACTTGATGATCCGACCTGATTCGTTTGTAATTACCGGATCAAATTTTTGATCTACCTTGATCTTATCCAATATTGGTTTGATAGTTTAAGTAAATTTAAAAAATAAATAATTAATTTAATTTATTTATATTTGACTTTAACCCTAGTTTCAGTAATCTCTAAATTCTAATCGTAGCTTCACATATTGCACTCTCTGTGTTACTGCCTATGCCTACACTTCACCCTTCTCTGCTGACAAAAATGCCGACGCAATCATATATTTCATCAAAACTATAGCATAAGAATCAATTGGGTATCTACCTCATTATATCATGAAAATAGCTTTGTATTGGTTGGCATAAGAAATATTTCAATTAGCCTTTTTCAAATAGTTGAAATTGAAGTTTTTTTTAATTATTTGTTGTAAAAGATGATATATTCTATCTTTTTAAGAAGATTTTTTATAACCTTGTGAGCTTGATTCAGTATTATAGTATATCAAAAGTATTCCAATGAGGTTTTGCTTCCGATAGAGGCCTACAAATCTGGTGGGGACACGATGACATCGGACCGTCGATTTATCCTAGGCAGAGTCTACACTCGACGTCCGAGATCTCACCACGTGGCCTCGATCTAGATGGAGGACTGATATCTGCAGATTTGGTAGAAGGCACAATTGGTGGCAGATCAGTGGATTTAAAATCCCCATTTAAATCAATTTGTTGATTTGAATGGGAATATTCCAATTTTTTGGCTGATTTCGTTTATTTATTTCTTTTTTTAAACATTTGTATTTGGCATGATTGTAATTCTTTTTATTCTCGTATTTATTTCAGCATTTTTAATTTCAAATGTAATAGGCCTACATAAAAGAATGAATTAGTGTTATTTGTTTTTAATCCTGGAATGAAATTACTTTATGTTTGAAATACTGTGTTATTTCCCAACTCTTCTCTCTCAATTCTCAGTTTCAAATCAAACAAAGTACAGGCCCCATTTTGCAATTTTCCAGCCCTAAAATTTATTTTCCTGCCATCTTCACTATTGGCTCGGGAAAACACCGCTCGAATCGACGTCGTCTCCGCCGCCCGCCTCGCCTCCGCTCCCTGCTGGCCCGCCGACCACCNAGCGCTGGTGACATTGCTGTCGCCCCGCTCCTTCGGCAGAAGCCCTTGCCGAGCTCGAGCGCCGCCTACGGGCGCTCGAACGACTCTGCCGCCGCTCTAGTCGCTTCGCTCTACCGCCGACAGCACTCCTCGTTCGAACGTGGTCTCGCCTCACACGTCGTACAGAGACCTATGTTCACTCCGTTCGCCCACCACCGCTCTCATCTCCGGACTGCCCACCAGTCACCAGCGTGCGCAAGCAACCACGCTGTCGTCCTTCCTGTCAGCCCGTGCTCCGACGACCTGTCGCGGCCATTTGTCCAGCTTGCCTCCGTCAGATTTCACTGTATCACAGACATGTCAGACGATCCCCGGATTGCTGCAATTCATCCTTGAGGTCCGAAATCTTCTGTCGAGGTAAATCCGAACATCAACTGAATACTTTGAAAGTCCCGTGAGATTTTGTTGTGGTATCTGTTATTGGGGCTATTTGATTTGCTCACTTGTGCGACCTGAACATTGCTGTGTGATTAAATTGCTGTTAGATAATATTATATTGTGAGGATCCCTATATTACCGCATACCCTGGCTCTGATTTGTTGAGATATAGTTGCCTAAAATTATTTGGTAAATTTATTAAATATCATTTGAACTTATTTCTAGGTATTTAAAATTGACTCGCTTCACAGAGTTATAATTTCTTGGTTATTACATAATTATCATTAGAGATACTCCTGAACCAATTTATGCTTATCCGCTAGAATTATTTACTGATCTATAATTTGGATTGTATCTTGCATATTATTCCGCATCAAAATCCCTACTTAGTTCATCACCATTTGAATTGTATAAATTTTTATTCAATATTTTATACTACAAAGTAAAATTTAAATTAATTTAATACAAAATCAATCAAAAAATATGATTTGTCATGGGTCATGGATCAGATTTGGATCGATCTCAATTCAATTTTTGATTCGATATAAATGTTATGCTAGTCGGATTTGAATCAGGGTAGATCCGATCAATTGACGGGCCTACATATGTATGGGGTCAGATGCTTCCAGGCAAAGTATGGAAACAGGGAGTATCTTCTTCACCAAAAGGAGAGATTCATGGGCATCGAAACTTATTTGTCATGGAGAGACAATAGCTATTCAAAATTTCATGTGAAAAATTGGCAGTGGTAGCAGTATGAAAGTTATGGAGGATGCTTGGGTTGATTCCAACCCTTTCATGAGGTGGCCTACCTTCATCAACACTATTGAATCGCCCCCCTTGACCGTTTAGCAGCTCCTCAAAGAGAACGGTGAATGGAACCAAGGAGAGCTCCATAAATTCTTTGGCTCGGAATTAGCGTTGAGAATAGGTAGGCTACCGAGGCTCAACAAAGAGGAGCGGGACAACCTAATTTGGCTTAAATCTAATTCTATCAAATTCCCCACCGCAGCTCTATACAAAGATCTCTTCCGTGGCAGAGAACGTCAACATAGCTGGGTCTGGAAGTTGAGAGCCCAACCCCGCTTTATCATTTTTCTTTGGAGGATTTGTTGCGATGCTATACCCACATTCACTTAGCTCAAACAAAGGGGTCTGCGAGAGACTAATAGATGCCCTTGGGGCTGCTTTGCTGAAGAGGACTTGCGACATTTTGTTTGTGAATGTAACTTCACATGCGCAATCTTTGATGCCTTACAAAAGCAGTAGGCTGAAACAGTAATAGGGATTGATGGTTTGCAGCCAGAAAAGGCCAATTGTGAGCTGCAGTCCAGCCCCATGTCTCCCCCGCAGCCTGCACAATCCTGCCCAGTCAGTTGTAAGATTAGGAAAAGAATGGCTCCTATCACAGATTTGCGGAATGCAAAAGCGCAAAAAGTGCAACCTGCATCTCCCATTTCAGCTGCAATTTTCTGTCCCGCAAGCACAACAAACCTCCCTATCTTGCAAGATTCGGGGCAGAGCTAGTTTAAGAGAAAGCGTTCTGCTGTACCCACCACCTCCAGCCCTCCCCATTGGCATAATGGAGAGCAATTCCCACCAAAAATACCCAGACCTACTGGTAACAATAGGGAAGTTTTTTGTGCTAACATCTTTTCTGCAGGTCTCTCCGACGAAGGCGAATCCAGTGTAAGATCGGGGCTGCGGAATCGGCACCAAGCAGCCGATTTGAGCAGAGTGCAGCCCGGGACAGCTGCAGCAGCAACATTGGCTGCTGCTACATCAACAACTGCAGCACAATCTGTTGCTGCTATAATAGCAACAATGCAATCTACTGCTGCTACAGCAGAAGCTTAGCATTCTGCTGCTATTGCTGCTGCTGTTATTTCCTGCAGGTACAGCAACAGAGAGCATTTTTGCTGCTACTACAGCAGAATGCAATTCTGCTGCTGGAGCAACAACGATTACTGCTGTCGCTGCAATAGGATCCTCACCTGTAGCTACAACATTTATGCTGTCAGCAACGGTGGTTGTTCCAGCTGAGGCAAGCCAGCCATTTCAAGCTCGCAATGTTCAACTGTTGAATCTTTTTCTTAGTAACTTGCAGTCACGAGTCCAAAAAAAACCAGCAGACCTTCAGGCAATCAAAGTGATGGCTGCTTTGTACCACTCATGGAGAGGTCGCAACGGTCGCATCCACAATAAACCCTTCCCGTTGCCCAGAATCATCGCTGCACTTGTCCATTTTAGCGAGGCCCGAGAACAACCTTCATCCAACATCGGGAATTGGGATCCTATCAGCCTTAATGGCTATTGCAACCCCTCTGCATCCCATTGGGATCCCCCACCCCCAAGGTGGATTAAGGTAAACTTCGACGGCTCTGTTAAACAGAACGGTGCGGCAGGCGCGGATAGGGTAGTGCGGGATCACCAGAGCAACTTCCTCGTAGCGACAGGTTCCAAGCTCTACACCCATGCACTATCCACAGCAGAAGCTACGGGAGCACTCATTGCGCTGACACCTGCCCATGAATGGGCGGATATGGCGAATGGAATTTGGATAGAGAGGGACTCAACTATCACCATTGATAACCTTCACCGAACAGCTAGAAGATACCCTCCTAACAGGACTATGGCTCAGATCTCCTACCTTCTTCGTGCCTTTAAAGCGTATAGGATTATTCATGTATACAGAGCCACAAATAAAACGACAGAATTTGTAGCTTTCTTTTCTTCTTTAGATGATGTAGAGTGGCATAGGGGCATGTCCCTCCCATTCGATTTTATGCGATTCCCGATGAAAATCAAACTTTTTGTACTTAATGTATCTTGATTTACTGTTATAGTATTATAGGCTACGGCTAAATTTCAAGGAAAAATGCACAATTCCTCAAAATTATACCCCGCAGAAGTAAGAAAAGAACAAACAATTTACAATGAGATTTATTCTACTCTTTAATGATAATCTAAGAAAATTCCAATGGTTCCCTTTGCAAAAAGCTAGAAACATGCTCACAAGGGACAGAATAAATCCATCAAAATTTATGCTTGGATTTCATTTGACAATAGGATAGCTCCCCTATTATGTAACCAATCTGGATAGCAAGTTATTTTCCTAGAATTGACATTGCTTAACCAAATTTTGCAAATAAATATAAAAAGACTAAAACATGGTAATTATCTACCTACCAGAAGAAGGTAGCATAGAATTCATAGGCGGTGACGGAAGCTCATTTTTGCATGCAATGCCAATTTGATTCCCACATAGGTCACGGTTTCCAAGATAGCTGCAAAAATGCAAAATGAATGAGGATTAAGAAAATAATTCTAGGCTTCTCATATAATCAATGATTTAGTTACTATAAAAAAAATCAAGGATTTAGGGAAACACATTAAAAAAATAAAAGGGTGTGTGAATATTGTAAGTGAAGCGATTATATAATTGATTAAAAATATAATGTGTATGCATCTTGAATTTTATAAAAAAACTCATTTCATATAAGTACGCTTAAACTAATTAATTGCTTGGACTTGCTAAAACAGAAAAACAACATATTGGCACTACTCATATTCATTAGAGCCATCAGAAAACCAAAAAAGAAAATATTCATAATGTGGAAATTTACAAAAGCAGAATATCAATATTAACAATCAAGCAAACAAAAAGGAAAATTTTGGTATAACTTATCACATATCTCTTAAAAAGGGTTAATAGCAATTAGGTCCCTCTACTTTTGACTTATATATTATTGGGTCCCACTAATTTCCAAAATAATTAAATTGATCCTTCAATTTGAAATAAAGTGAAAATAGGTCCTTTGACATTAATTAAAAAACTCAATAGAGGATATTGTTTCTAATTAGTAAACTAATTTAGACATTAGCTTCATCTAAAATTCTAATATACTTTTCAAATTAACCAAATAGATCGATTACTATGAAAAGATGTCCTTTATTGGGACCTTTTATTAATGCTGAAAAACCTATTTGCACATTATCTCAAACTTAAGAATCAATTTGGTTAATTTAGAAATTAGAGACCTAATTTACACATAGGCCCAAACTAGAGGGACCCATTTGCCATTTACCCTTTTAAAAAATAAAACAAGAAGAAAAATTTACAATTATATTACAATATATTGCAAGCCAACTGAAAATTAATGAACTTTCCTAACCATCTAAAAGGAGGTGAGGGTTCAAAACTGAAGAAAACAAAATGGTAGAACTAGACTATACTTTATAAATACCATAAAAACAAAAGAAAGAGGAATTTGGATACATTGCCAATCCCAAACTTTGGATGATAAACTAAAAGGTTTGTCAGGTGGATTATCAATTGCAAGGCCTACATCACAACGATGTAACGTACATTTACCAAAACTAGAACAGACGAAAGACTACTCTAAGGCAATCCTTAGAGGACGCCAAATACTTGAGATAAAAGTACTACAACTAGTTTTGACGACTTCTACATTCAAAAAAAAAATGGAATATCTATAGAAAACCAAACCAAAATAGAAGAGAAACCTTACTTACGAATTTCCACCAAATTTAAAAAGTGCCCCTTCTGATGGAATTGAACCAGTCAAAAAGTTCATTGAGACATTACTACAAGAAAATTCAGAAATTTTAATCAGAAATTTCTCACGATTCATCTTATGTATCTTGTGAATATTCAGAATGGTACTTACAATGATGTCAGCTTAGTAAGTTTAGCAAGCGCTGAAGGAATAGATCCACTAAGAGTATTGCTTGAAACATCCCTAATAAAAAAAAATGCAAAATTGGAAAAAATAAATTAGCTACAAACTACAAAAAGGAATTTTGGAAAAGTTTCCAAGAATGAAATTTGAATAAAAAAATAGTTTGAATCCAAAAAATGAATGCAGAACCTTTCCACAGCTATCCATTAGCAATTAAAAGATCCTTGAAGAGTTCATCAAAATTAAACAAGTAAATTACATCCAAATTCCTAAGATTATGGCATATATCACACGGGTCCATGATTTTTAATTTTTAACATATGAGTTCCTAAGTTATATGTAATACTTCAAAAAAAGGGAGGGAGGAAGAGAGAGAAATCGGCAGGCGGGCAGCCCTCAACCTGTTTGCAGTTGTAGGAGCTTGGTGAAAACAAAGTGGAGAGAAGTGTCCTAGAGTGTCTCAGAAGTATCCATGAAGTGTCTAGGCATGTCTTTTACATATATAAAATTTGGATATAATTTTTGGCGTGTCAAACACATCCCCAAGTGTCAATAGAGTGTCGGTATCCAACACGTGTCTAACACCATCCTGGGGCCTTTTTAGAAATGACCGTATTTCATAGCCCTCATTTTAAGCTTAGGTTAAATCAATGCTTTCCCAAACCGATCTCCATCCCCTCTTCTAGAAGTTTTGTTGCCAAATGGTTGGTTAAGGATTTTGTATATTGCATTTGCATTTTATATTTTTATTCCCTTCCTTTGTTTAAATTCTTTGGAAAGGTGCTTGGGATACCAGTCTTTAATGTATTTTGGTCTTCCCAATATTTTGACCAATCTATCCTCTATAATAGGGGAAAACCAATGCTTGAGCCCATTCCATCTTATCATGTTAATTCCAATGAAGAATATGCATTTCAGTATAAGCTAATTCCCCTTCTCTCTTAATTTCAGTTTTGATTTAAAAACACTCTCAAAACAACCTTCTAACTCTCAAGGGACACATCATGCCTAAGCAAATACACCACAATTCTAATCCTAGACTGACTTCTCTTGTGAAGCACCCACACTGTCCTTTCAAATTGGAATGTCTTATAGAAGGAGAATAGAAAGAAAATAATGCAACCAATAAAGAAGAATCAAAGGAGCTTCTAGGATAGAAGTATAGAACTCCGTGCACCATAAAGCAAAAAAGGCATCTAATCCTTATGATAAGGGTAAAATAGAAGTAAACGAGAAAAGAAAAACCTCTATCAAGCACCAAATTGAAAATGGTCCTGTTTGAAGGTCATCTATAAGAAAACCGAGTAGTTTCGGACAAATATTACCTTACACATGCATTAGTATGTAAATGACTCTAATTTTATTCACTTTATTTTGCCATTGCCTCCAGTTAACTTGTTGCTTTACAGTATATCACATATGAAATAGTTCTTCAAAGCTATAATAGCTCTTATATCTGACCTACTGTCTTACTCAGCTCATATCTTCTTTAAATTCCTTCCAAAGCATGGCATCTAGCTTGAATATTTCGGTAGTGCATCATGCTGTTCACTGCTGACAGAATATATTACTACATAAAAATTAAATTGTTTAAAGTTTTTCAAAGGGTGCCATTAAAAATAATTGAAAGAAAAATGATAAGTCTTAAAAAGAATAAGCCACAGACAGTTTTGAATACTTCCACTGACTTAAGAATAGTGGATTTCCAGTACACCAATCAGTATGATGATGGACATTGGAAGCTCCAAAATGAACGCTTAACAAAGTGTATTTAGCCCTCATGGTGACAGAAAGTTTCAGATGCTATTAATATTATTATTTTGGAAAGATGTTGCGTGAAAACTCTTGCAGTGATCCAGTTAATTTTAGAAACAATGATGTGGCTGCTATGAGCTTAAATAATATTGAATCTAAAGATAAGCTCATTTCAAGGACTTTATTCTTCTATGTCCAGCACTATGTAAATACGTTTAACATTATCGACTACGGTGGTCTAATAGATCTAGAAAGCAACTCATCTTGCACAACTCAACCTTCGCTTTTGAGCCTTTCTCCACCAACATTTTTATGTGCCCATGTCAGTTTCACACAGAGTGATGGGCTTACCAATGTTCCACCAATAGCACCTAATGTACGCTGATTTTGTTGAATTCAAGGAAATTAAGAGTCCCACCCAAACCAAAAGGCATGTGCATTCAAGCTGGCTCAATTCATTCACACTAACCAATACTCAACTCATTATTTCAATTGAACAGAATTAAAACTGGAATATGAGAACGTAGCAACACAGATATTTGGCTACATGCAATAACTAACATAATTGAAAATATAAAAAGCAAGGCCAAAATCAAATAAAAACGGCAGTAAATGAAGAGGTCTGAACTCACAGATTTTCAAGTTCCGAGAGGTGACCAAATTCTGAGGGGATGATCCCACTTAAGTAGTTCCCTTGCAGGTATCTGAAAAAATATGTAGGCAACATCTAAAATGATATTTATATCCATATGCAGCTAAATGCTGACATTCACTTATCTAAGCAAGAATTTACTCCGAGGGGAGCATAGAGATATCTCTTGTAGTGATATCTCACCGAAAGTATGAACATAATTCTCAGGTTTCTAGCAGACTACACAGATGGTTCAGTCATTGCTAATCACCATGACATGATGGTCATGAAAAAAAACTATGAGAGAAAGATGTGAACCTTGATTAACTTCATTATCAGGTCCATCATCACAAAGATAAGCAAAAGATAAGCAAAAGGGTAGAAGAAAATAAATCAAAGCTTTGTCCAAATTTTATTAAACACATTTCAAACTACCATCAAGTTATTGATGATGATGATGATGATGATGGTCTTTCGCAAGATAATAGGCAAAGACTTACAACATTTGTAACTCTGAACAGTTTCCAAGCTCTGGGGGTATTGTTCCATATAAACTATTGCCATGAAGAGATCTATTGCAAATAATATAAAAAAGTAATCAAAAGAATAATTATTGAGTCATGCAAAATAAATAAACAAATAAAGATAGCAATAGATTTCTTCTTACAATAATTTAAGCTTATTAATCTTTCCAATTTCTGGTGAAATGTATCCAATCAACCTGTGATATGCAAGATTCCTAGAAGATGGAAGTTCTGTCATTAAGTATTGGAGAAGAGTAATTACTGTAATCATATACATAATCACATAATAGCTACTGCTGCAAAAACAACATAAATTCTAGAAAATTGAATATTTGAAAAATTCAAGTGATTCAAGATTCCAGCAAATCCCTTCAAAGCACTTGACTTCATTTTACTGCTAAGTTAAAGTCTTAATGTGTTTGTTTGCAAAGAAATTTTATACTTGGATGATGATTTTTGTTTTTTTAATCGAGAGTTCTGTATGATGTGAAATAAAGCTAGTTATTATGTTGTGAAGTGTAAGGGATGCAATATATATTTGTTATTATTTTGATAAATATACTTAGAGAAAGTCGGCTTAGATGGTTTGGACATCTAAATCGTAGGCCGATTGAAGCTCCAGTTAGAAAAATTGAGTTATTGGATTTTGCTCATGTACAAAGAGGAAGAGGGAGACCAAAGAAGACATGGCAAGAAACTATAAGGAGAGATCTTAGTTACTTAGATTTAGATAAGAATTTGGTAACTGATAGAGCGCAATGGAAACAAAGGATTCATTTAGCCGACCCCACCTAGTGGGATTAAGGCTTGGTTGTTGTTGTTGTATTATTTTGATAAATATATAAGATTTTAAATTAAGTTAATTTTTTATTTTATAATATATGGATGATGTGAAATATAATTAAACTTTAATATTTAAAATTTATGTATGATGCAACATGTTAGGTTAAAGTTAATAAAGTTAATTTCAACCTAGCTAAACAAACACTTATCTAGATTAAAATTAATTTTGTTAGTTATTAACTTGGCATGTCTCATCATACATAAATTTTTAATATTAATATTTAAAAATATTTCACATCATCTACATATTTCAAAAATAAAAGCTTAATTTTATTTCATATCTTACACACTTACAAAAATAATAACTTATATTACACTATTCACAAATCCCAACATAATAACTATATTTCAGATTATACACTGACATCTCAAGGAAAAAAATATCATCATTCGAATTTAACTTTAACCTTATTAAAGTTAACCTTTGCAAACAGATATATTGTCAGTTTCCATAAAAAATAAAATTTTGTTCTATACTACATGCATGAATTCTATCACCTACAGATCAAATTCAAAATTTTGATGAATAGTACATACCAAATCAAATTATTTAGCGTATTTTGTTTGCTACGTTAAAATTAACTTTGTTAACTTTACCAAGCATATCAGATTATACACAAATTTTAATATTAAAATTTAACTATATTTCACATCATACACATATTTTAAAATAATTAATTAATTTTCTTTCACATTCTACACATACTAAAATAAAAACTTACATCACATCCCTCTCACACCTCAATATAATAATTAACTTTATTTCACATCATACACAACTCTCAATAAAACTTTATCCTCATCCAAGTTTAACCTTAACATTTTTAAAATTAACCTTTGCGAACAAACACTTCCGTCTTTGAATCCTTCTTTTCTTTATATACCATGCAAAGCAGAATTTGGAATTAATATTTAGATGAAAGTATACTAAGGGTGTAACTCATTTCTCGAAATCAGTTTCATTAAATAGTTTTGAAATGTCCTTATTTGGAAAGTACTCAAATCCCATGAACTCAAACTCTTGTGTCTATTTGGGAGGAGAATCGAACTTAGGTCTAGTTCATGTACACAGGACAACCTACACAAAATAGCTTCTTTGAATGCCACATTTTAATGGTGCTAGGACACATTAAGAGGCCACATTTAATATATCAAGGCACAAATAAATGACTACATTTAATTCCATTTATTCAGTAGAATAAAGAAATTGCATTATTGAACGTAGCATTCTATTAATCAAACAATAATACTATATACATAGTATTAAGAGGATACACCATAACAGTACTCAAATACTCATTAGAACACTTTGTAAATTTGTTATAAAAGAAGCATAAATAATTGAGTATGTTAGTACATTATTTAATACATTCATTAACAACAATATTGCTCATTACTCAAATAGGTATTTAGCAATATCATCAAGCTATGCTTGAATGCTACTTGATTATTGCGTTCTTAATACAGATCAATTGACGAGGACATCGAGATGATAGACGGTCCAAATTGAATCTCGTAGTATGCTTTTGCTGGATGATATTGATTTTAAATATATATGAACTTTTTAAATTTATATTGGATAGATTTGTCAAAATTAAATTTTTTTCAAATCAATTTAGTCATATTGGATAATACTATTTAAATAGATAAATCTAATTAATTGAAATTAGTTGAAATTATACCTTTCGAATAATTATCTAGTCTTTTTTTATTTTAACTTATTTGTCTATAAATAGGTTGGAATCAATACATATTGAAAAAACTTTTGATGAGTAAAATTTGCTTTGTATGTATTTAACCTTGTAATGGGATAATCTAGAGTCAGGCTGCTTATTGGCTTGTCCGAAACCGGCCCATTAAGGACCGGACCGGACCGAATCAGAGCCAATCGGCTCGGACCGTCCAATCTGGTTCTGATTCATGTAATGGACCGGACTAGTTCCATGTAATGGAACCGATGCTAGTAACTTATATCTATCTCTATATATATGGGGCTGCGCGCCGCTAGTAATCAGTGAGGCCTGCTAATCAGTGGGGCCTGCACACCGTACGCTTCTGCCACCTACTCAGTGCACGGGGCTCACCCTTTAATATTTATTTTTATATTAATTTTTAAAAAAAATCAAACTGGTTTAGAACCGATTAGTCTAAGGAATTGAGTCGGACTAAGAACTAGACCGGCTCCACCCCTATGGAACTGGTCCCAACCATTTTACCTAAATCAGGTTAAACCGGTTCCAGTTTTGAACAGTCTGGTCCAGCCCAATAAGTAGCCTGAGTCTAGAGATTTTGGAAGGAATCGATATCTTGAAAAAGAAGGATAGGAAACTAGGGCTTCTAGGATTCTCATGTAAGGTCTCCTATCCTTTCCAATAAGTAGCATGAGTTTGCATCCTCTAAACTTTCATTGTCCTGCATCATCAACATTTGATGAAACTGAATACATTAGTGTACTAGACTTATTGATGCAACAAACACTCTATGAAGACAGTTGCAAAACTATTCTTGGCACAATAATTTCCTCAAATATAATTGATTAAGGTATTATTGTACTCAAGTACTATGGATACTAATATCAGTTGTGATAATAATTCAGATTTCAAATTTTGGAGGGATTATAGCTACTTAATTACAATAACAAATAGCATATTAAATGGTTTTCCAAAAAAAAAAAGAATTAAATGAGCTGCCAAGTATAGATAAGCATGCAGTTAGCTGGGAGATTTTCCATTATTGACTACCATTTTTCATCAACTAAACACAGCCAGTCATTAGAACAAGTCCACTATTATTAGATTGTGCACAATTCCTATTCTACGGTATAGATACCCAAGTCCATCTCCCGGGAGGAACTTTAAGTGATCTACTAAACATGGGTAAGCTTACCACCCCTCATTTGTCAAGATGGGCAGACTTATATATGTACGTACTCCAATAATTCCTGCTCCAATCCAAATGTAAGCATACTCTAACTACACATATTTTACAATTAATATAAATTATATTCAATCCTCTAAAGTCTAAGCTAAACTTGAACAAATCAATATATAAGCACTAAATTATCCTATCATATATCTCCAATGGATCTAATCAATTTTATTATGAGAACACTATTTCATCCAATATACAGAAGGTTTTGTTCTAGGCATAGCTTGTCATAAGTCATTTGGATGATAGCGTCTGGCCAAGAAGAATCAACTGGTAACAATATGTTCATGGGGAGTTTCATATGTTGATCTCTAAGATCCAACCAGATAGAACTGTGCTAGACCTGACCCATCATTAAACTGGGCTTGGTCAAACCAAGCCAAGTCCCATAACATTGTAGATTGCACAGCGGACTGAGATTGAATTTAATGCAACAACATAACCTTGCCTAATCAAGACAGTTTCATTACTAGTTTATACATTCAAACATGTTCAAATCAATGCCTGCTGGACCAAAAATGTGTTGAAACTTGAAACCAAAAATTATCTAGTCCCTCTCAAGAAACCCCATTCAATGGAGTTGCAGTTTGCAATCTTGCTATGGACGCTCCATTCAGTTTAATTGAATCCTTGTTCTGTAGTCAGCCCAAGCAGTTTAGGTCATTGCCATGTCAGCAGTCTGCCTAATCCTCTTCAGCCAAATCATGAAATAGTTATCATTGCCATGTCAATAATTTAACAAACTAGCTGCTTCCACAACTACTATAACAACCTAGTCTCTGTAATAGTCAGTAACACCAATTGCTCTAGTTGCTAGACAACCTGAACAGACCAAGAAGACATGTGACAGTCATTCAACAATTCTCAGAAGGGTTTCAACAAAAAGCTATGACCACAATCGGGATCCCTTATTGACCATAGCAACTAACCTTAGCTATAAATAGAGGACCTCCACACCTGTAGAAGGGATTAA
Organism: Apostasia ramifera; assembly: GCA_019297695.1. Taxonomy (NCBI): domain Eukaryota; kingdom Viridiplantae; phylum Streptophyta; class Magnoliopsida; order Asparagales; family Orchidaceae; genus Apostasia; species Apostasia ramifera. Next base: position 80,346 of record JAEMOT010003719.1, read on the forward strand.
ATTTGATTGGATTCAGGCTGGACTTAGCTCCAATGTCCGTTAGAAATTCTTTTGATTCTTGTACCCATTTGTGTATTTTGTGACTACACTCAACTTCAATGAACACATTCTACTAATAAAACTCTGACATTGACGTAAAGGGATCTCCCAAATGATATAAATCTCATGCAACTCATCTTCTTTGGTCTTTCTCGGTTCTTTTTGAGATTTATCTTTATGAGGCTCTTGCACTAACGTCTACCTATGATCTAATGCTCACTTCCATTCAAACAAATTTTACTATCAAAACCGCATAAGATATAACTTTCTTATTAGGTTTTAAAAACCACAAAAGCATTGTAAAGCACTTCAAACTGCCAAAATGCAACTCATTTCCTCTTCTCATGAGGTTAATTTTAGAAATTGCTAACTCATTTCTACTTGTTGGTACAGTAGATTTTCTTTTCAGGACAAGCCACAATTATATTGATCAAAGGGGAGTCTTTGTGACAACACAATTAAAACAAGTGTGTTCCTCTTGTACTTACAAATGAGTTACTCTTTTTGTATGTGCATCACAGGTCACACCTCTCCAACTACAAGGATCAGTATCCTCTTGATCCCATTGAAGAAGAACACCATCAGAACCAAAAATAGATGTCTTAAAGCTAAGAAGTGCCAGGCCTGCAACATAATACACAGATCTGGTACTCCTATATCAAGAAAAGGGGTGAAATATAATAACTTATAGATCAATTCCAGATCTTACCATCAGAATTAATAGAACAGATTACCCTTATTGCAAAGAAAACATGTAGAACTAAACTAAGAGTCAGTTTGTGAAGTTTCAACAGATGCAAGCCCATTGAGATGCTTGTGAAACACAAAAAGAAATAGTCATTGTTGCCCAAACGGAAATTGGAAATGAAGCTTCAGCATGTAGTTATTTGTAGAAGAAGAAATCTCCATCAAGCTGCTGAAGCTAAAAGCATTATAAATAGAGTAAACAGAAATCAGTAGACAGATGATAACATAATACTCAAAATATTACTAAACCATTCCGCGCCGGACATGATACATATTTATAAAACAGTGCTACACTTAGAATTATACAGGAACAATTTGAGTAGAAAAATGAAAAAATGCAATAGACAAACAGTAACAGGCAGAATATACCAACTGAATTTAGAAGAAAAAGGGTTTTGGAATGTGGTTCTTCAACAACAGTCATAAGCCACAAAGAGATTCTGACTTCAGAAAATATCTTAATCACTTCCAATAATTGGTCGAAATCATTAAAAAAGATCATCTATTGAGACTATAACATCAACAAATAGTACAAACCAAGGTGAATGAACTTGAATTCTTATGGTAGGGTCATCTAACTTATATAAGTTAGCAATAAACTTAATTATGACCTTGATATGAACATACTGTAAATAAAGATTTTGAACACAACAATTTTTTCTAATAATATCCATGACTTAATGATACAAACCTTCAATAACTTTAACATTTTGATCTTTTCAAGGCCCAGCTCATAAAACCTTTAGTACTCATATTATATTGTTTTGTTCTTTTGAAAGATGCATATTAGATTGTTTTTGAACATTAAATAAAGCATATTACCATATTTATTTTGCCCTCAAAAAAATTGCTTCGAATGCTTAATAGAACAAAGGCATTAGATCAAGAATTCAACTTTGGTTTGCCACAAGCTTTGGTGTAACATAAGGCCATTGTCACATGCAAACTAGACATCAAATTTTCTTAACGAATGAGAGCAGTTTCAAGAGATCGTATAAACCCAAAGATTGGTAAGCTTAGAGGAACTAGCTAAACAAACATTAAAAAAATGCAAATAAACACATCAAACAATGTTACCATGGAACACAAGCAATACAAAGCCATAAAATCAACTTTAAAAAAACTAAGATGCGGGGTAAGCACTAGCCCTTAGCAAATTTAAATTATGAAAAGAATGAATGTCACGAATACTTTATGAGCTACAGTGATGTTATCGTATGTTTTCTTCATAATTTTTCAACTAGAATTTAGGACATTTTGGGCGAAACTGTCATGCCGACTTCGTAACCTCTTCTGAGGTAGTTTTTCGAAACTTCAAAAAGGAAAGTTTCAAAAACTACCCTATTATAAGACGTCACAAAGTTGACATGACAATGCCGCCCAACGTGCACTGTAGCGGACGATGGGGAAATTGAGATGGCCATGCATAATTCGTAGACAACAAAGAAACATCTGGAATCAGCGTGAAAATTCCTATAGAATTAACTAATCGATTGAACAGCCCTGTCAATCAGATTCCATCATTCTACAAAAATGCGGTACCAACATAGAGGAGAAACGACAGCAGTCACTGTGACATTTCAAACCCTATCAAACATCCAAAATTCCCGAGGGCAGTATATCTTACCTAACTGCAATCACTAGTGCATTTCACGAACTAATATTAAAGTAATTTTGATTTCATACAGTGCAGCAAAATCTACACGCTAGTTCGCTCTTCCAAGTTCAAAGCAACGAAAGTGGCTGTACACTTGAAGAAATCCAAAAAGATTAAAAAATCTCGAATCCCTCATTGTTTTAGCAAGAATGCAGAGTGAACTCTGCCGTAATGCGCAGCCGATCGATAGGAGGAGAGGGGCTGGTCGAGTACAAAGGTCAGGTACGTGTAGCAGATCTGCGCAGGCAGCTCACAAGCAATGCATCGAGGAAAGAGAGGAAAACAGTCAACGAAGCGGCGGCAGGATCCTAGATTTTTGCACACGCGAGAGAGAGAGAGAGAGAGAGAGAGAGAGAGATGTGACGTTCCTGGATTAAATGGAAGCTCGTCAAAATTCTCACCCTGAGAGGATTTTAGATTATACCGGAAAAAAGCATGATTCAATAATATAGCAGTTCACCGAGCTAATCAGCTAAACGATTCGCACGTGCGACCGACGCGAGAATGTGTGAACCCACCACCATGCGTAGGGCTGATAAGTGGTCTAGTCCGACTTAACTCAAATTTATAGATTTCTAATTTTCGGTTAAATTTAATTCATGTAGATTAAATCTTATTCAATATTAAATTATTTTTTATTGGATTGAGCTTAATTTTTAATTATATTTACTTATGTATATATTATGTATATACTTATATATAAAGCTCTTTAATATATATATAATATATTCATACATATAAAACATATTAATATATACGTCTAAAAAGCCTACATACAAATCATTATATAGACAATAAGTTGAATTAATTTTATTTTAAGTGCATTAATTTTGAGTTATAATAAAATCTAGTAGAGTTCAGACCAAGTAAAATACGTGCAAATTTTTAACGAACTTTGAATTTTAAATATTTTGCTCACTCTTAAGCAAACGTGACGACATTCTTTATTCTTGTTTAATTGAGATTAATAAAAAACTCAAAATGTTAAAAAATGCTTTCATTTTATATTTATGTTATATTATTATAAATTTAAATATTAAGAATTAATTTTATTTTATAAATTACATAAATTTTAACTTAAAATATTATTTTTTTTTATATATTATATATATTTCAATAAAAAAATATTTTTATCTCACATCTAATATAAATTTTAATAAAAAAATTATTATATTTTACACTATAAGTCTATAATATTAAGATTATTTTTTATTTTTTTATTTAAAAATTTTAAAATACCTCAAAATATATTCTAACCAAGTCAGGGGTAGCATCCGCAATGGGAACTCCAACCAATCACGTCATACATTTGCTAGCCACTTTTTTCTTTTAATGTAGTTACGCTTATTAGCA
>JAEMOT010003719.1:84481-102920 GCA_019297695.1 Apostasia ramifera
TATAATAAAATCTAGTAGAGTTCAGACCAAGTAAAATACGTGCAAATTTTTAACGAACTTTGAATTTTAAATATTTTGCTCACTCTTAAGCAAACGTGACGACATTCTTTATTCTTGTTTAATTGAGATTAATAAAAAACTCAAAATGTTAAAAAATGCTTTCATTTTATATTTATGTTATATTATTATAAATTTAAATATTAAGAATTAATTTTATTTTATAAATTACATAAATTTTAACTTAAAATATTATTTTTTTTTATATATTATATATATTTCAATAAAAAAATATTTTTATCTCACATCTAATATAAATTTTAATAAAAAAATTATTATATTTTACACTATAAGTCTATAATATTAAGATTATTTTTTATTTTTTTATTTAAAAATTTTAAAATACCTCAAAATATATTCTAACCAAGTCAGGGGTAGCATCCGCAATGGGAACTCCAACCAATCACGTCATACATTTGCTAGCCACTTTTTTCTTTTAATGTAGTTACGCTTATTAGCAGTTAGAATTGTTTAATTAATTTAAACAAGCATTTATTATTTTCTATGTTTATTATGATAAAAAAATTACAATCAAATGAATAACACAATAAGATAAAGTCACTTAAGTGTCACTTGTTCAATGTTATTTTAATATTACATTATATTATAATTAATAATTCTAAAATTTTTAAAAAATTATTTAAAAATATCATCAGATCAAATAATTATTTTTTTAAATAATATAACAGCATCAAGATAACATTAAGAGTGCATTTAGTTCATTATTATTTTAGTGTTATTTATGTAATCTAGATATTATGACATCTAGATGTCATTTTTTGACTAATAATTTTATCATTTAATAGAAAATTATTTATAGATATCATTAAACCAAATAATTATTTTCTCTAAATAACATAACATACATCAAGATAACATTAAACTAAACGCCTCCTTAGAATACTCATAAAATCGATACTTGATGAGGAAGATTTACAACTAGTAAGATTTCCTTGGAGTTCAACTTTAATCAAACAACATGAATTATAATTGCAATAAAATCCAGGCCTTCAACCAAGCAACCTCCTAATAAGCTGTTTATCAATCAGCAAAATGATAAAGTACAAAAACAATTATTTAAAAGTTACAATGCTTGATAGTTACAAGATTGCAATAGTTTGAATTTGAACCAAGTATCAATTACCCAGCCCCTATAATGAAGAATCTATAGTGGTCTAAAACATTGATTGTAATATCCAGATTTTTAATTCTAAGTTTTAATTAAAATATTTAATTAAATATCGTGTTAAGTATATTAAAAAAAAAATTAATATGTTAAAAATGTTATAAATATTTTAATAGTATTATGCAACTTAAGATATAATTTAAAATATATTAAAAATGAGTTAAGTTTTATATAAGAAAAAATGGATTTAAAAATAATAATTTTGAATCTATTTATAAGGAGGTGAAATTATGGGGACCAAAATATATTTGTTCCCACTTTGGATAACAAGAGCATTCATTTTTATTTTTTAATGGCCTCTGGAATCCTCTGCCGTGCTCTCTGCCGTGCTCTCTGAGAGGAGGAGGAGGAGGAAGAAGGAGAAGAAGAAGTGGAGGAAGAAGAAGGAGGAGAATAAAAAGTAATAAATTTTATTTATGTATAATAGTAATTAATTTGCTAGGTGTAAAATATTATTTCGGTAAATAATTATAAATGAAATTATAACAAAACTCATAATATGAATTCATTCAAAATTATATTTGTTTGGAGAGATTTATAAGAATATGAAATATATATATATATATATATATATATATATATGAGTTAAATTTAATTAAAAGAAATAAATTTCAATTTATTTATGTTTCTATTTTTCAGGGTGTACGTGTGAAAATAAATTATCAGACAACCAAGAGATAAGGGGAACCAACTTTATATAATTTATTTGTTAATTGATAGAAATATGTCCTGTTGCTTATTTATGTTAGTGTGCTCATATTTTCTATTCTTGTTATTCTATTTTTGATATGTTATTGTTCTACCAATCAAACTGATTTGTAATATTATTGTTATTTATTTATGTAATTTTGATATAAATAGTCGACATAAAAATGAACTAGTATTTTGTGAGATGATGTAGTACGACTGAGCTTGTATACCTAGAACTGATAAGGACGGAAAGTTGCCTGCAGTGACTTGATCCAATGAGGGCGGGGGAGTATTAGTCGAGTGATGTCCCAAAAGAGGAGAATTACTAGTGTAAGGAGCGATTCCTGGCAAGCTTCTAAAATGATAGAGTGACAGTAACTTCTGTCAGACTTCTAGATAAAAGTGGTATGAAATAATAGTTTCACATCATAATACAAAATGATAATTGATTATTAAGACAAAAAGATATATTTCATGTGCTATGCTGGCATGTTATGATATTCTTGTTCCGCATAGTAATAAATTTTATAGTATCAAGATGTACATATTTTTATTTAGTTGTATTAAACATGTTGTAATGTTGCTTGATTTCATGTGAAATTGGTAAAAACTGAGTTCGCAAGAACTTACCCTTTATTTATTTTTCAAGTACACTGACTATACTCGGGATGGGTGTGAGAGCGACCGGCTATAAAAATATTTTTGATTGAATAATAAAATTAGTTTATTTTTTTATGATTATTAATATAATATTTTGAATGTTGAATTATGTAATTAGAATTAAAAGATGTATTAGAATCACCCCCGACTCAACTCGTTGTTTAATCTATTTATTAGCGGGTTGGGGCGTGACATTGATGCTCCAGTTCAAAAGGAAGCTCGTGAATATCACCTTTAACTCTGTATAAATATAACAAAACCACACCATCTAAAGAGAAGATTTTTAATTCTGAACAACTGTAAATTTTAGGATGTAAACAGTAAACTCCCTCCATCTTGTGAAAATCTTTTAAGCCACCAAATAATCAGGCACCATGTTTTTTCTCCATTTGTGTTTTTCACACAGAAATTGCTTTAATTCTGTCCTCCTCTTTTTCCATTTATTTTCACTGGAATTGCTGCACCAGCTAGTAAATTTGAACAAATCTGTGTTGTTTTTTACTCTTCTTGAATTTCAAGATTATTAAAATATAAAATTACTTTTAAACTATGAACTTAAAGCTATTAAGTTAATTAATAACTAGAAATCTAACATAATATTGAAATCAAAAGTCTCATGTTTGAACTATAATATCTTTTATTTATCTCTAACATAATTTATTTAAAAATTAACTCATTACAAAACAAATAATCCCACAAGTGAGAAAATATTTAAATAAAAAATTATTCGTAAATCATAAACTATAAGTTTAAGATTTAAAAAATATTTAGTTTAATGTTATCTTATTATTATATTATATTATTTAAAAAAAATAATTATTTGACTTAATAATATCTATAAATAATCTTCTATAAGATTATAAAATTATTAATTAAAAAATAATATTTATATTACATGATATAACATCAAAATAATAAGTAAAAATGAATGAAACACCCTCTTAGATCAGTTAGTAACGATGATAAAAATGTTTAATGAAACTTATTATTTCTTATATTCTTAACTTTGAGCTCCGTAGCTCATAATGGACAAAGTCACTTTCATTCTATAATAAACAAGGAACTGAAGTCATTTAAGGAGCTGAATTTCACTTAAATACAGAACAGTTTGACAATATCCGCCGGAGTATTATCTTCAAAAAACCTGTTGGCCTTTCCCCAAAAAACAAAACTCCCCATACAAATATAGGCTCTGTTTGGTAATAGGAAAAAAAAGAAGATGTTGGAATTTTTAGTTATTTTTGAAAAATGTGTATGATGTGAAATAAAGTAAATTGATTATATTAAAAATTGTGTATAATGTGAAATAAAATTGATTGATTTATTGAAAATTGTGTTGGATGTGAAATAAAGTGATTGTTTAATGTTGAAATTTGTGTGAGATGAAATATAAAATAATTTTTTAAGTTTTTTTAAAATAAATTTAAGATTTTGGCCATGGGTAATTTTAGCCATGATTTTTAGCCCATTGCCAAACAGGGCCAAAAGGTAAAAAAGAAATCCACTATAATCACTTGAAAGCAACGTCCTATTGAACGCGGCAACAGAAGAAAGTACAGTACAGTAGTACACACCCATGCAGCAACTTCAGACCTGTGAAGGTAAAAGGGTTTTCCACTGCCAATGTCCTGAAATTTTTGTTCTACCAGGAAAATTACAGGTCTCATCATCAGAACAATTTCTTTGAAAATGACGACAAAATCGCAGCTTACAACATTACAAAAAACCATTTGTTTGATATAAAATATAATGCAACACAAAAAGAAACATCTATGAGAGATGTTCAGTAATCATTACATCATCACATCCTGATAAGTATGTTGGACAAGAAGAATTAGGCCCATATACAAAATTTGCCCATGACATCAGCAATAACTTGATCAACATGAAAGCAGATTAATCACCTTGCTTGCTGGAGCTTTCTCACGCTCCTCAACGTATGCAGATGGGAACCAACCTGCCTTCCCCCTGCATTCACCTTCTGACCATCCATTTGGCGCTACCTATTGTTAATTCATGTTCACCAGTGAGTAAAAAAGGTAACTAAAAAATATGTAACACTGAATCAATTGCAGCATTATGCTGAAGGATGTGTGGAAGTCCAGCCAAATTCAGTGGGATCAATTAGGTAGTTTTCATGAGAAGGGGGAAAGGTAAACTACATCCAGACCCTTGAGGTAGAACACCTGTTTCATGCAGGTGGGTACAAAAAAATGAAAATGGTTTACCATATTCCATTCCCGTCATTTTGTATATACAGTGATTTCCGTCAAGCTCTTCACCCATTGTTTCCAGCCCCTCCAGTGGCCGACAACGGTGGGACTACCAGTGTCGGCTCAGCATTGTTTATACTTTTTTCCCTCCAAAAAATCCAGACAGAGCTCTCCTTCCACCCGCCTATAAATACCCCTGAACAAAGCTTCAGAGAAAAAAAAGGGAGAAGAGGAGCACTCTCGTCTTTCCACCGTACTTGTATTAGAGCTTAAATTAAGAAAGCTCTCCCTCTCTCTGGCTCCCTCTTTTAACAATTGTACTGGTCTTCAAGGCCTTCTTTTTCTCTTTCTAGTGAAATTAATCACCCGGCCACCCGGTGGACGTAGGAGATTCCCTCCCTGAACCACCTTAAACCTCCGTGTGTTGCTCTGGATGCTCTCTTTCATTTAAGCCTTAACCGTCAGGCTCAGCTCTCTGCGTGCCGCCGTCTCTCGGGACTCTCTCTTTTTCTCTATGTCTCTTGGGATTCCCTACATCCTTCGTCAACAGTGTCTTTACCCACAATAAAAACAAAACACTAGATTTTATATGTCTTTACCTATACCTGATCATCCTTGGCAAGATCTTAGCAAAGATTTTGTTTTAGGATTACCTAACTGCCGATAAGCACGATTTCATCTGTGTCGTGGTTGATCGATTTTCTAAAATAACACATTTTCTCCCTTGTTCCAAAACATCAGATGCATCTAGGATCGCCTATTTGTTTTTCGATAAAGTAGTCAGACTGCATGGGTTGTCAAAGTCAATAGTGTCTAATCAAAACACTAAATTCACTAATTATTTCTGCAGAACCCTATAGGACATTCTCAGTATGAAACTTAAATTGTCCACAACCTTTCACCCTCAAACAGATGGACAAACAAAAGTAATTAATAGCTTAGAAAACCTGCTTCATTGTTTGGTGGGAGAACATGAAAGAAATTAGAATCTTATCTTACCTTGTGCTAAATTTACATGCAATAATTTTGTTCATAAGTCTATATGCATGAGTCCATTCGAAATTGTGCATGGTTATAAGCCTAAAGTTCCTGTAGACCTCATTCCATTACCTATGCATACTAGGATGTCTGAGTTTACTAAATCATTTGGACATAATGTTAGGAAACTGTATAAAAAATCAGTAAAAAAATAAGAACTAGCAATGACACTTATAAGAAATTAGCAGATTGTCACAAAAGAATATAAAAATTTTCAAAAGGAGATTATGTGATGATTCGAGTTCAACCTGAGCGGTTCCCATCTGGAACTATTAAGAAGTTATAAGCTCGCGGAGCTAGTCTTTTTAAAATTTTAAAGAAAATTGGTTTGAACGCATATATTGTTGATTTACCACCAGAATATGGTATTAGATCAACCTTCAATATTTCAGACTTAGTGGCATACAAGAAGCTAACAGTAATACCCATTGATCCATTTGAGCCTTCATTATCCATTAAGAGTGAATTCTTACCCGAATGTCCACTAGCCATATCCACTTATAAATAGGAACAAATAGAGCAAATCTTTGATTAGCAGATAATTTCTATAAGGAATCGAGAATACCAACATTATTTGGTTTGTTGGAAGGGTTTACCTCTGTCTACGAATTCATGGATTACTAGAGATGAGCCGTAGAGACTTGATCCAAATTTGCTAGAGAGATATCACAGCAGAGAGGACCCCTACTCGATAGAGTCGAGTCTTTTCCACCTGAGGAGAGTTGGTGGGGACACTATGATCAACCGTCAATTTATTCCTGACAAAGTTTATTGTCGACAGCCGAGATCTAGCCACACTGCTTCGATCTGCATCGATTGACTGCCAGAACAGATTTGGAAAGATGTATACTGCAGATTGCTGACTCAGTCGATTAGAAATCTCCTTATTTATTCTAATTGATTGGAGATTCTATTTTGGGCTTATTTCTATTTTTGCGATTGTTATTTTAGGCATGTTATTTGGTATTTTCTCATTTGTGTGAGAAAATTATTACATTATGTATTTTTTTTTATTGAGTCAGTTTGTATAGAAATCTATATAAATGCCTTCCTGTCATTCTTATTTTCTAATGCTGAATAAAAGAATTGTTATCTTCTTCCTTGGGGTTATCTGAATCTAGGATAAATCGATATCCCGGATAAGAAAGGGTTTGGGGTTTGGGTGAGAATCCCTAAACTCTATCCGACGTGATCACGCCTGCACAGCCCAACACGTCTGCTCAATCCGACGCGCCTACACCAGCTAGACGCGCCCGCGCGACTCCTGTGTCGCGCCACTTGCACAGCGCCCGCCTGCCCCCATTCGAGTGCGCCAAAGGTCAAACAACCCTGATTTGAGAAAAATTACAAAGTAGTCATTTAATTCTGTGAGCCAGATATGAATTCTAACAAACCATTTAATCTGATTAAGCCGAATATTATGAATTTTTTTCTGCTAGCTTGAGATTTGCTCAAACTTGTTCCAAGTGTACTACCTATCATTATTAAGTGCAATTTAATTATTGTTGGTTAAATAGGATGAGATCCTATAATTCTGTTACTTTGTTTTTGATTTGTTGAAAACCGAATTGTGCTCTAATCTGAGTTAATTTTTTAATTACCTTCGATTTAATTAATTTAAAATTTTAAAAAAAAATAATTTTTAATATTTTAGCATTAATTTGTAGATATTCTACTACATATAATTTGGTGATCTCTAAACTGCATTTTCATTCATCTATCTCGCATCAAGTGAGCTTTGAAGAATGTAAAATATGAGGTGAAAGATGCACCTGGCGAACAATAACATAATCACCAACTGAGAGGCTAAGCTCCCCATCTGCCTTAGCATCAAAAGAGTGAATAACCTGCGACAAGGATCAAAAACAAAACTTAAGTTTCCAAAAATGAATAGCTAGTATTATTGTTTTGGGATAATTACATACATGTCACAACAAATTTGTTATTTATATATTATCCATCCAAACTTAATAAATTACACTGTGCACACCATTAACTATTAAGAATGTTACACTGGACATACTATAATTGTAGTATTAATGTAATTTTTATGTAATTTATAGTATGTAATATGTAATTTATTAAGTATAGATAGTAATACATAAAATGGCATGTTCCTTGCGGACGTAGGTAATTAGCTCTTTTTTACATATATTGACCGACTTAATATTAACATCACATTTAACATAATAATAACAGTTAATCAAAAAAAGATTGATAGACCCAACGCCAAATACTTTTGATGAGGCCATGGATATTCAACATTAAAAATGATGCCAAACAGTATTCATAAAAATTACGTGAGAAAATGGATGCGACGACACAGATTATGCTGCTTGCACCAACTCCATACCTAAACAATGCTGATCAGACACAGTTCTTAACAATCAACAATATATTCAGTATTCTCATTGTAACATTGACAAAAGAGGAGGAATTCATTGAACATATCATAAGAACGCTCACAGATATGTCCTGTCACTAAAGATTTGAAATTGGACCTCAAAATTAAATAGGAAGGAACACACAAATAAATTTGACTTCTAGCAAAGTTGACAAAATTATCAGAACCTTGGCTAACTTTTAACTGAATATTAGAATATAAACCTGAAGGACTGACGCACCTCAGCACAAGAATATTTGTATAACCAAACTTTGCAAAGAAATTTGACATCAATCAGTATGACAAATGTCAGGATGTAACCTCTACTGCTTCTCATCATATTTAAATTTTGTTAGCACACCAAAGCTTTTAATATTTTGAAGCAAGGATTTCATAGTAGGTGGAAAGCCTTACTTCAGCCACATAATACTTGTCATGCTGACCATTAGCAGGTACATCCCCAGGTTGACCTTCCTTGGAATTCACATTTCCTTTATTGTTGTTTGACCGCGGATTGTCACATTGAAAGCTGGTCTTATCTTCATTTGCATTCTGACAATCTGCAGGACAGTTATCAGAGTGACCGATCCAGTAAACCAAATCTGCACTCAGACCAGTGGTACTCATATCTTCATTTGGATTCTTATCATCTGCAGAAGATTCATCAGATTGGCTAATCCTGGTGATCATACCTGCATTTGATCCAGTAGCATCCATATTTGCTGTTGGAGGATGAACTTTAGTCTTACTTGCCGACCCTGATGCAGATTCGGTATGTTGCTTTATTTGAACCATCTATGACAATGCAAACACGGAATAAGCAGCATGTAGGCTTCAAAAATAGACTCATGGGAGCCGGGACTAGTCAAGTGCACCTACAAAGGACTTAGACACAAGATGAAATGGATAAATTTTATGTAAAATAGCTATATGACACACAACCATTTACCTGACCATAGAGTTTGTCCAGAACCGCAGCAGCCTTTTGATGAAATGATCTTTCAGCATCAACCTGAAAGTTATGCTGGGGAGCTAAAATAACAGGTGAAAATGGAGATCTGGTGCATTGTGAATGCAGAGCCCCAAAAAACATGGTGAATATACATCAGTAGAAGACATGTTGCCATCGACATCAAGATAAGTTTAGGTAGTGCTGCATATTAATTTTTGACATGAAAATGTTTTTGAAAGGAGATTTGGATTAAGAAAAGAACACAAAGTTTTAATCTACATAAAAATAAAACCTCACAAAAAGATTACAGATGTTGTCACAACAGTTAAACGCTACAGAGTTTGACAATGCAGAAGCAGAGCAGGACCAAGGCGCAATACATGTGATAAGTTCGGGTAATTTCCAACATAGCAAGACCTAGAAAAAGTTTTAAGTGATTGGGGCTATCTCGGCCATATAGTCAAGGTCACATCTACAAAACTTCAGATTGTAGAAATGCAGCAAACCTGCCAGCCTAGGGAAGGGTTGGACCATAAAAAATGCAGCTTTAGAAACAAGTCAACAACACTGCTAAAACATTCTACTGGAATGTTAGATAAAAGCAAGAAAGATTCTCCACATAATCAAAATCTCCAACAAACTAATAATAGCGCTCAGCATGAAGCAAGAAAAATATAAAACCTCCCTCTTTCCCTACCCAGCTCTCTGTAAGTTAGCATGTCATTTTAAACTAATGTATATGCTTTGGCCTCATTTAGTTAAGAGTATATTTTGGAGTTGTTTAAAGTTTCTTTGAAATAGAAAGAAGAAGAAATATATTTTAATATTATAATGTGAAATAAAATTATTTTATTATTGAAGATTATGTTGAATATAAAATAAATTTGATTGTTTTTATTAGAGCATGTGTAAGATGTGAAATAAAGTTGATTTTTAAGGTTGAAATTTGTATAGAATGTAAAATAAAAATTAATTTTTAATATTAAAATTCATGTATGATGTGAAACAAATATAAAAAGAAATGTTTTTGGAAGAGTTTGAGATTTTTATTGGCCCCAACCAAACAAAGCCAAATAATTAAGTGCATTTGAAGGAAAAAGCAGAAGAGATCAAGCAAGTTGATTATTAACAAGATAACCTTATGCGGAAAAAGAACCTAGAAACAGCAGTATGATTTGATGTTTCGTCAGATTTTACATAGAGAAAAAGTACCATTACAAGAAGCCGCTGCATTGTAACTTCCTGCTGTTGACTCTCAACTGATAGCATAGCTTCTGTTGCTTCTCGCCCTAAGGCTGATAAAGCCTTTTGGAGTTCTGATAGTTTCGATTCTGCATGTTGAAGCTTAGCTGCACTTTCCACACTAGCAATAACATCTCTTGACCTCAGCTGACGTTTTAGAACTTCAGCCATCTAGCTGGCACAGTTTATTGTCACAGCAATGTCAAATGCACCTAAATGCTGTATGTATGGCAGTGAATATCTTACCTGAGCTTCAACATCATGCCTGGTCCTCTCATAGTGATTTGTCAAGTGACGAGCATCCTCTAATGGAGCACTCATTACCATCACACGCAGTGGCTCATAAACCTTTGATGAGGAGAAAAGTACTCCAAGATGGATGTTTGGCCATTTAAAATAAAATAAAAAGCTAAAGTCCACAACGTTTGTTCAATGTGATTAGAGTCTACTCTTATCTTAAACAACACAATAGCAAGCATTACGCACCAGTAAGTATACTTAAAATGGTTCAATTGTTTTCATTTAATGTGACACAAGAGCATTACCCATGGATTTGTTTTCATCTTTTTTATTACAAAACACAGCGAAAATCTTAATAAGAAGCAAGGTACCTGTTGGCCAAGAACACTCAGCATGTTTTCCCTCTCCACCTCAATTAGATTGTGATAATTAGCAAAATCACTAGAAGCCCTGGCAAGAGCATAGCTAGACGTTTGATATTCATCTCCATATTTCCAACAATCTTGAGCCAGCTTTCTTACTGAAGGAATTAACAAATGAAATTGCAAAACAAATCCGAGCACTTATATCACACAATTCATTGGGAGTTTAAAGATTGCTTACATATTTCTATTTGTTTGGAACTGACAGATATCAATGCCTCAACTTTTCTTGCTATATTTTGTTGCAAATGCTACCCAGAACGAATTGGTGAAAGAAAAAGATGAGCATGTCAACTAAATATGATCATTTCATTTTATCCACAGCTGTAAAAATGACTCATTCTTGTCAACTTACCTTTGCTGCTTTAGTTGAACTATACAGCATCTGAAGTTTCTGGTGGCACTGAAGCTCAGCTTCATCAAGGAAGGCCGAACCATGTCCAAACCGCCCACTAAATTGCTTAAGAACTGCCTGATAAGTATAAGTTAGCTTCAACAAAAATAAAGATGTTGCGGGAAGCTCTGTTTAACCATTCTCTTTCTTTCAAGAAAATAACACGGTATGTCTATTTGTGTGTGCATGTGCATGGAATGACCTGTAAGCAGATTTGACTGTTTATAGATGTTCTAGAAAAAAATATCAACATGAGCAAAATAAAAACATTCATTCAGCAAAGAGATTTATTAAGTTTCTGAAGTATTTCTGTAACACATGGGAAGAGCTAGTATATCAACAATCAGGAAACACAGAACAGTAGATCTGACATGCTCCATCTCAATTGCCCACTTGTCTCCTTGACTATCAGAGAGGTTGACTACGGTCAACTAATGGACAAACTTCTAGAAAAATGGATGGACTTCCAGGCATATGAACAAATATCCTCAGCAAGGCGGTTTTCCTAGAAAAGACACCCTTCTTGATCTAGATGACCTTCCTCGGTCAGACAGCCTTCCTTCGACAAGCAACCTTCATACTCTAGGTCGATCCCCACATGATAGTTCCCGGAATAACCTCCACCTAACAAATTGTCCTAGTTAGCAATCTAATCCTATTGGGAATTTCTAGAGAGACCTACTTTGTTGATGTCCACCACAAACTTTCCACATCAATCGTAACTCCCACTAAAAGCTAACTGGCCACCGCTCACCATGCACTCATCCTAGGGTGACGCCAACTGCTAATGAGTAATGCAAAGCTGCTAATGCCCATCTTGGGACACTAGATGATAATGACATAAAGTCGAACAAAACCAATTTCTCTAGCTACACAATTACCTTACATAGCAAATAAAACAAGGTTCTTAATTCTCACTAAGTTGTCTCCACTCACCCGCTCCGGCTTCTGCTCTCATTGCCACTCCAGGCAACACACATTCCATAATCGTGCAAACTCCAGAGTTTGATTGTTTCTCCACTTTATCAAATCGAGACAGTTTTTCTGTTTTTAATTTGTTATAATAGGAGATTCCCTTTATACTCTTTGACAAGTATAATAAAATTCATCTCTCTTCCATTGATTTTTCCCTACATTTTGAGGGGTTTTCTGCATAAAAAAACATGCCACAATTCTTTGCTATCTCTCCATTCTTACTTCCTTTTTGCTTTTCATATGGCATCATTTGCCCCTTGTAGATAATTTCATATTATAGAAATATGAGCCTTGTGTCTGCCATAAATAGAACTTTATGATATTATGTCAATACGCAAATACATGAGGTAAAACAAATGGGTGTTTCATATGGACATATAAGTTTTGTCATCTCATTTACAACAACGAAAATTTGATGGGATTAATTAAGAAAAATATAGGAACGAATAATTAATCAAAAAATTTTAAAGTTGAAAATTCATGCAGTAGAAACCTAAAAGGAGTGAGGAGTTTTATAGAAAAAACTCGAACAATATGCTTAGAAATTATAAAATTAACAATCTCAATTTTGTTCCATCAAAAAAAAAAATCTCATTATCATTAAGGCCCTACTTTAAGTTCTCATATTTGGAGCTTGATCACAAACTCTAGTTATCCTAATTTTATTTTATAATGGCTTGCATTTTATTTTAAGGGAGCAACATTCACATAAACATTGCCCATCTGTAATATTCAATGTGAATGTTCTAACAAGCAACATTTGTTAGAACATTCACATGGCTGTTGTCAAACATCTAGGCAACAATTTTACTATCAATGAACGACCTACATTCTTACTTGTTCAATTTTCATTTTCGGTTATTCCACTATACAAGCACAGATTAAAATTTGAGAGCCTTGCTAGCAAGTGCACACTTCACGTGAGGTGTTGTTTACCCCAAAGGACTAATGCTATTAATCTCTGCACCGAGAGACGGCCTCCGATAAGTGGAAATAGTTCTTAAGGGCGATGCTTACGCACACCTCAATGATAAATTTTCTTATTTTATTTATTTATAGTGATTTTAAAATATTATTTTCCAACAAGAGGTTCCTAAAAAGGTATTTTGTTTATCTCACATCCTCAATCATGTTACGAGAAGAAGCAACAATACCATGCTAGCTTCCGCAATGAAATTACTTTAACATGCCGAACATTGAGCAAGTTCCAGTGCACCTGACTAGAAATTTGACCAGCTGCCAGAGAAGGTCCGATCATAACGAGAACAAGCAAGGGTCGAGTGAAGAAGTGATGCACTTCTCAGGCTACTAAACCACGCAATAATACAAAAAGGGACGAGAAATGAAAATAAGGAAATTATTCGAAGATGACATGATTGGCGTATTATTCTGCAAATTTTGAAATATTTGAAGATTGGAAGGAAAACAAGAAAGCAGCGCAGTCTCTCGAGTCTCCAAAAATAAAGTTTAAAAAATCATCGACTTGATCGCACATACGAACTTACTAATACTACATACTTCAGCAGAACATCCCCTAGGAAAAGTTTATTTACGGAAAAATGAAAACAACAACTAACAGGACAATAAAAAGATGGTACAACACAGTGGTCATCTGATCAGATTACCTGCTGCTGCTTAGCAACTTGATCTCTTAGCTTGCTAGCTTGCTTTCGGATTGACTCCATGAGAGGCTATAAACCTACTTCAAACATTCAGCCTGTTCAAATCTTGGAATTCCCGGGACCGAACGAAGCAGCCGCTCGAAATCGAACTCAATTTCCTCCAAAAAAATTCGCTCTTGCATTGAACTTGCAACAGAATCCCTGGTTCTGGATCCCCGTTTTGTTGATGCTGCTCCGGGGAATATGGCGTGCAATGAGAAACCGTCACAAGGCATGACTCGATGACGACGGCGTGGACGAATTGGCTCGCAGGAGCAGTCGTCCCGCGCGCGTGCGCTCGACGCGTGAACGCAGTGGTGATGCACGTGCGCCAGTATTCATCAGCGTGCTGCGTGCTTTTGTTTAGGTTCAAAAAAAAACAAAAAGAAAACAAAATTAGGGTAAATTGCATCAGAGCTCCAAGAACTTCATAAATTAGTTCTAAATTTCTAAGAACTTTAATTTGGTTCCTAAGATTTAAAGCGCAGTTTTTTTATCTCAATTAAATTATAATTATTATCTTTTATTATTATATTATAAATTTTTTTTTAATCATTAATAATTTGGCTTTTTAAAATATTTTTTATTTTAAATTTCCAGCACAGAGAAAGCAAGAAATGAGAAAAATAAAATTTTAAATTTTTATTAAATTTTTAAAGAAAACTAAAGATACAAGGATTGATATAATGGTCAAAAAAATGATCAAACTTTATATTAAATTCTTTAATTTTAATAATCATAATTAATTTAGTTAATATGAATTAAATCTTTTTTTTAGTGTGCTTACAAAATTATTACATTTTAATTGAGAATTAAATTCAAACCGATCTCACCTAGTTTAATTAAGGTTTGATTTTTGTTGTTATAAGTTATTATCATTTTGTCTTTTTGCTAATATTAGAATGGTTAGTTGACCTTTTCACTCCTTGTATGTTTGTTGTTGCCCATGTACTATGAGATAGATATTATCTCTAGTATCCTAAAGCTAAATTAAATTTAATGGAATATTGTTTTGAAGGCCTCTACTTTATATTTGATGTTATTGCATGTCCACTGTTTTGTAGCCTTGTGTCTGGTAGCTAGGCATTCTTGATTTATATTTTTTATTTGGTCTAATATTTTTTTATAATGTCTAATATTTCTTAGAGGTCCAATCCCTTCAAATCTGATGGCATGAATTTTATTCTATTCAAATGGACTTGTTTTTTGTTTATTTATTTATTATTTTCCTTGTGCTGCTGATCGTTGGGCTATCCTGTAGCTAATGGATTATTTGGACTAAAGCTTTCCTCTTTTCCTCCCAGCATATACAAAACCTAAAGTTATTATAATTATTTTTTCACTATTTTTTGCTTGTTAATTACTGCTGTAACGTACGTCTCCTCTCCAAGTGTTTACTCTCCCAAGATTCATACTAGCAGAAACTTCAAAGCAAAACTTAAAGAAAAAAAAAATTATGGTACTCTTTAAAAGATAAGAAGCTTGCTTTCTTACTGTCTTTCTCTTTTAGTTTCTACATTTTCTGTAGCTAATTTTGTCCTTCAATTTTCTCCAGAAAACCTCGAATTTTCTGGTTTTATTTGCTGTTATTTATTGAAATTCTTATTTATAATTTTAGATTTTGGTCTTAAGTGTAAGCATACGTTTTTAATTTATTGAATGCCCATCCAAGCTCATAAATCTCTTATCGCTTATTGTTTTTCTTATTTGTGATGTTTTTAGTTTTATTTGAGTATTTTCTTGGCAAATTTACTTGTACATAAAATATCTTATTATAATTTTTTTTTTCATTATAAATTAAGCTAGCTAGTTCAGCAAAATCTTTCCCATTCTCTATTTCTCTCCTTAATGGAGGTTTGTCGATTTAATTAGCTTTGATTCCTGTGAAAAATTAAGGTGTTACATAAATTTGCTTGACTTTAGCTCTAACAAAAAACTATACGGTTATAACAAGCTTGTTCGATTGAGGTTATAATGAAATTCTCATTCAATTGAGGAGTGAACTAAACGAAAGGCCAAACCACACTATTTATTTATTTGTTCAAATTATTACATATTATGCCATAAAAAAAATTTAAAACTTAAGTAAAATATCTATATTTTCATATAAAATTTTAATGTAATGTATAATCTAAAGCTCACAGTTCTGATCTCATTCTGCTCTGATTTTGTACTAAGTTTGATTTTCAAAATTAACCTCGTGCTCAGGTTATGCATTTATTCTTATTTCTCTGCAGCTTTATTTATAAAATTAATTTTTTAGAATTAACTAAAGTAATTTTTAATTATATTTATTTTTATTATTTAATTAAATTTAAAATTTATTATTCTCAATTGATCTCCCTTTTGGGATGCCTTTGGGATAACACATTGCATTTTCTATTAGAGAAAATTAGTGAAAAGTGATACATGTGAAAAAGGGACCAATAACTACAATATTTTTATAATTTTATGGACCAATTTGCAATATACCTAATGCCCCAATGCAATTTACCCTTAAAATAATGTAAAAAGTCAAACAAAATTTAGGTAAAACATATAATATAGGTTTTTGTAAAAATAAAAATTTGTCAGTTTCATTTCTATAAAAAACCAGGGTGCTACTAATACAATATATGCATTTTACGGCACATTTATAACAGCGGTTAAAACAAAAAACCGCTGCAAAATCTTTCCGACAAAACATTATACGGCGGTTGACAATGTGAACCGCTGTAAATATATTTTTTACGGCGGTTCACACCACCAACCGCCGTCTAAAGTTAATACTTTAGAGGGCGATTGATGAGTCAACCGCCGTGTATAACTCGGGTCGACCTAAGGTCGACCTGAAAAAATCTCCAAGAGGACCAAAGTTTCTGTTGAGGGTCGCCGAGGTAGGTCGACCTCAGGTCGACATCTATAGATGGCGGTTGGCCTGAGAAACCGTCGTCTAATGATAGTACATTAGACGGCGGTTTCGCAACGCAACCGCCGTCTATACTTTAGACGGCGGTTGTGAAAGCCAACCGTCGTCTAATGTTCGATACTCAAAACACGAGGGTTTTCATTTTACTCATTTGTTTCAAACGGAACCCTAATCGAGAGCTTTTTTCGCACCTCAAAACACGAGGGTAGCTCTTCGCCGGTGGACTTCACCTAGCCGGATCAAGGGGCGCGCGTCGCGATCTCCTCTTCCATCTTCCTCTTTTTGAGCTGTCATTCAAACGGAAAAACCCTAGTTCTACGCCGACATCGGCCTACACCCTCACCAACGCTGGATCTAGCCTCATTGCGGCCCTACACCCTTCCCGACGCCAGATCTAGCCGCATTTGCGGCCCTACACCCTAACCGACGCCAGATCTAGCCACATTCGCGGCCCTACTCACTCGCCGACGTCGGCCGACCCGGGATCTAGCCTTATTCCCGGCCCTACACCCCCGCCGAAGTCAGACATAGCAAACTTCACCTTCTTCCACCATTTTTTCTTCCTCTTCTTCATTTTTGTTTTTGGCCTAAATATTTGTATTAAAAAATTAATTTCTTAAGGTAAATCTGCTTTCTTGTTTTCTTAATTTTGTTATTATTTTTTCAGGTTAATTTCAAAATATTGGGATTCAGAAATTTTACTTATCATTTCTTCTTAATTTCACATAAGGTAAGTAATACTTATTCCATTTTTTTTCAGTTTATTTACATGTTCATTTTGATGTATAAGTAGAATTTGTTTTGTATGTAATCTGAATTAATTAACACATATTAGTTATATTAATTATATTATGCCTTATCATATAGGTAGCTATATATGGATCGATCTTGGATTAAAATGGATAGACGATTATTTGAATATGATAATGGAGTAAATTCCTTTATAGATTTTGCACAGAAAAATGAATGCTTAGTTAATGACAGAATAAGATGTCCGTGTTTGACATGTGGAAATATGAAATTATTTGAAGCCAATATTAAGAAAGATCATTTATTTTTTCATGGATTTGATGAGACTTATGAAAGATGGATTTGGCACGGTGAATCTGTAACAAATGAAATGAATAATATTGGGAGAAGTACGTCATCTACATGTGCTAGTGTTAACATTGAAAATACAGTCGAGAAAGATAGAATGAAAGATCTAGTTTGGGATATTGAAAATAATTTATCAGAAGCTCCAGAACAGTTTGAAGAGTTGCTTCAAGAGGCTAAGAGTCCATTATATCCTAACTGTAAAAGTTTTACTAAACTTTCCGCACTAATGCGTTTGTTTAACTTAAAGGCAACAAATAATTTAAGCAACAAGTGTTTTACAGAGTTGCTTATTCTTTTAAAAGATATGTTACCAGCTCCCA
>JAEMOT010003720.1:6144-60272 GCA_019297695.1 Apostasia ramifera
GTAGATCCACTGAACAAAAACACTATTTATTGAGCATATTTATTATAGGACAATTTTTTTTAAAAAAAAAAATTATTTATTTCTCATAAATTCTTTAAAAACATTATGAATATTAAATTTAATGTCTTGTAATATTATGCATTTTATCTAAATTCATATATATTTTCAACTCTATCATAGTATATATTTGCAGGTTTATATTTTAGGAGTTCAAAGTGATTACATAGAGATTAATTCATAATTATTTTTATGGACATAAAAAAAAGAAATGATATTGAAATTGAATGTGACATACATAATTTTTTTTTTAAAATTGTGTAAATTTGGTTATTGAAATAAAATTATGTGTTTTGTATGTAAATTCATTTGCTTCTAAATCAGACTTGATTTTAAAATAACAATTTAATTAGTAAAAAGCATAAGAATGAATTCTTGCTCTACTATGCAAATCCAAATTAAAAAAAGGGCATTTACCTGCATGCCATACAAACTTTTTAAATTTACACCACACACACTTTCTTCATAAAATTTACATTATAGATTGTGAAGAAAGTGTGTGTGGTGTAATACATGAAGATTTATGTGGCATGTGGGTAATTATTCCTAAATTAAAATATCTGAATGTAATTTGCGTTAAAAGAAATAGCAACCTCACACCCAAAAGTTCCTGTCGTAGGGTACACTCATTCAATACCGCTCCCCGCAAAATCTTACGTGGGGCCGTTACTCTTTAGCAGTTGATGTTAGTCCAACCCAAACTTGAGATTCGAATTAAAGACTCTCGCGCAAGGACCCACTAAAATTCCAGGTATCAGCCGATTCTTTTTAAATAGACAGCATGCTGATAGGAATGACAACGGGGTGGATTTGAGTCGGGTTTATAAATACCCATACTCGCCCCGCTATATATTATTCATTACCCATACCCGCCCCATACCCGTTTCCGCCCCGCCCCGCCCTGCCCCGCCCCTAGTTTTCACAAACCCGTACCCGCCCCGCCCCGCCCCGTTTCCTCACTAATGTTAATGAAAATTGAATTATTTTATTCTTTTTGAAACAACAAAAACCGTAATCATATTGTAAATATTAGTGACATTTTCTATAGAAACCATTCCCTGTATGTAAATATATGTAATAAGATCATGAATAATCAATAACCTTCATACAAATTCTTCAGATTGACAACTTTCTTAGTATGGATTCTTATATAAAGTAAGCATTGGACAATTAAAAAGAATCAAATATGAGGCAATTATAAGACCCTTGCAGGCAACAGGTATCAATTGATTTATGAGCCAAAAATATTAATATCATATGTTAGCGTGAACCTTATTTCTAATGACAGTATACTAAACATTGACATATAACCAAAACAGAGAAAATGATCCGGATACTATTGTATATTAGTTTGTTCACTCTGATTAATCACCTCAATATAGGCCCAGGCACCAGTTGGTCCGGTTCCGAGTAATATTTTTATTTAGGTATTAATTTTTAAATTTTTTAAATTATATCGAATCGGGTACGGGGAGGGGCGGGTCTAGATGATTCATACCCGAACTCGCCCCATTTCATAACGGGGCGGGGCGGGGCGGGTGTTGCTGGTAAAATTTGAATACCCATACCCGTCCCATTAGAGGCGGGTCGGAGCGGGTTAATCGGGTACGGGTACAAATTGCCACCTCTAAGCATGCATATCTTGGACTATTAAATTTATTATTCTTTTTCATTTAAAAATGGACAAGCATTCATTGTAGTTTGAATTTTGCTTCAATCGAGTCAAAGATGTAAGTTCTTGTGATTTTGGAACTGCAAGTAGTAACGGAAATAAATTGGAGGTGAAATTCGTAAGTAGAAAATAAGAAGTTTTCTCCTATTCAAAAATAATTAATTTTTTTGCTAAAATTAATTTCAATTATTTCAAGCTAAATGTTGGCGTTAGATAGTCATTATTTATGTTCAATTGAGTTTTAGATAAAGAATCTTTAAATTTATTTTAAGTTGACTATATATTTTATTATTTATAGATATGAAATATAATTGTATGTTTGCTAGGTTTTTTTTTTTTTTTGATAGCAAGTTGGTAGGTTTCCCAATAACTAATTATTAAAGTAAATTCTGATTTAGTGGTTTGAATTAAGAGAAAAATTAGTAAAATAAATTAAAATATGAAGAGCAAAAATGAGTAGAAAATAGGGGAACTCAAATAAACTATTGCGTAAACTCGATACTTTAAAGTGCATGAATAAATTATATGCAAGAAAGTGTTATGTCTATGAATTTGAAAAACTAAAACAAAAAGGAATTACAAACATTTCTTTTTTCCTTTCTTTTAGAGATTTATTTATTATACTATTTCAATTGGTGAAAAAATTTCTTATTCTCTATTTTATCTTTCTTAGTTATCATAAATATATCAAAATAATAATGAATGAAGGAGCAATTAATTGAAGTTATTTATCAAAGTTGTATGTATTGATCTATTATATTTGCTTACTCAATTTTTAATATGATATCTAAATTAATATAAAGATGAGTCATCACAATTTTATAAGTGCTTGGTATGTACTATTTTTTTTGTGCGTCTTTAACTCTCTCGATGTGGTGTTGAAGAACTTTATTGAAGTAGTTAGCCGATTTACATACACGACATACGAAATTATCGTATTTATTCATTAGACACTAAAATTATAAATATACTCTAAAAAAATTCGAAACACATTAATATTATTTACTCTACAATATGATATTTATTTGTTATCTACTTTCTTACTCAATCTAATTATTATCATATTATCTGTCAATTATGTTTAAATTAGGTGACAATCATAAAATAAATAATAAATATTGAATATTATTTTGTAATATAAAAGTATTAGTAATTAGATACATAATATTATATATGATAATATTAATATTTTTTAATTATTGAATAATTTTTAGAAGTCATTTGGTTCAATATTATCCTAACGTTATATTATATTATGTTATCTAGAGAAAATAATTATTTGATTTAATGACATCTATAAATAATTTTTTATAAGATTATAAAATTAATAATCAAAAAATGACAGCTAAATGTCATAACATATAGATTACATAACATAACATTAAGATAATAATAAATTAAACATCCCTTTAATGTCTATTATTTATTTCTAAAAAATTTATATAAAAAGATCATAGTTAGTTTTGATAGCAAGTGATGAATGAATAATATAGGATGAAGCGGATAATATTTTTGTGTTCAGTATATCTTTAAAGTAATATTTATATTTTAAATATCTAATAAGTAAATAAAATAATTTTACATATTTGGTATGTAATTCTCCCTATTTTCTTCTATTAGCATATTCGGCTTCTCTTCTATATATCTTGCAATTGTCATTTGCGTATGCTTTAATTCAATGAGTTTTTTTTAGTAAATTCATTGGTCGTTTTAGTAGCAATAACAAGGTGCCACCGCTCCCATCCTTCACCTCCATGGGTGCAGAGATGAAACTTTTCCACTTTTCTAATGTAATGCAATAGTTAAGTAAAATGCAATATACATACTAAATTATAAGTTAATATCATGTTACTATTATGTGATGCCCGTGGTCGAAAAGAATGAGGAGTGATCGCTAGATAATGTCTTAAGAAAAAAGAATCATTGAGGCAAAGTGCAGTTTTTAGTAGGCTTTTACGTCAATAAATAGTTGAGAAAGAAACGTAGAAATGAATCATCTCATATTAAAAAAAAGAGGAAGATTCTAAGCTATATAAGTAGATAACATAATCTCAAATGATAGAAGC
Organism: Apostasia ramifera; assembly: GCA_019297695.1. Taxonomy (NCBI): domain Eukaryota; kingdom Viridiplantae; phylum Streptophyta; class Magnoliopsida; order Asparagales; family Orchidaceae; genus Apostasia; species Apostasia ramifera. The sequence continues at coordinate 9,940 of JAEMOT010003720.1, forward strand.
ACTTTTAGGACAAAATTGTGAAGCTAATGACGAGAAATTGTATAGTTAAATATACCTAAGCTGAAATAGTACTGAAATAGTTGACCTCTTGAAAAATACTTAAATCACGTAATTTTTTAAAAATAAAATAAATAATACATTTATATTTGAATCACAGACTGTTATATATTATAATTTTTTAATAAAATAAAAATCAAGTTAAATTAAAATTTAATTCAAAGTTAAATAATTTTTGGCTGTACCACGCTCAAAGTTATTGGGACTAGAGCTAAAAAATTTTAAGCCAAATCTAAGGTTAAACAAATTCACTCGAACTTTTAAATTTTAAAATATTGCATCATACTATAAAATCTTTGCGCACTCACTTACCTCCGAAGCTCGCTCTGCTCGCACCGCCTTTGCCTCCGTCGACCTGCCAGCTACCCGCGAGAGCCGGCAACACTGCTGCCGCAGCTCCAGCTGTGCGGCCAGCCACTGCCCGCATCCGGCCAGCAGTCATCGCCCAAGACGTTAATCTCGATCCCGCTGGTTCTGCCTTTTGTAACATCGTGCACACTGGTTCGGTCATCTCAAACCTTGTGCACGATGTTTGGCCTTCTGCAATCAGATCAGTTAACCCTCATCGCCAGTGACTCTTCTCCGATTCAAATCGCTGGTAAATTCTTTCCCGAACCAAACTAAGCTGATTATTTGATTTTAGCACAAATTATTCACTTGACTTAGACTATTTATTTGGCTCTAATTGTGTGACCTAATATTTCTTTGTGTGTCAATTACTATTGGATTTAACTGTGAGACGTCTGTCCTAAATTCCTGAATCTCGGATCTGATTTATTTAATTTAAATTGACGCCCTAATCTAATTGATAAATTCTTATTTATCATACGATCCAGTTTAATTTTAATTTTAAAATATCTTAATTTATGGGATTCAAAAATTTTATTTATCATATAATTTATTTAGAAAATATTTTTCTCTTAATTAAAATAATTTGCTAATCAATTTTACTGAATATAAATATAAAATATCATTTGCAATTTTTTTTTCATTCCGCATCAACTTGGTATCAGAGCATGGTTTAGGTTAAGGTATTTTATTTGATCATTTTTACATATTCTGTATTATAATTTTATTTATTGCTGTCTAATATTAATATCGTATGAGTATGGACTCTAAAATAGAAATTATATTATCTAAGCTTATAGCAAGGTTTGACCGCATATCCACACCTAATAAACGACCATCGATAGAAGAAGTTGCGAAAAATTCTTATTTTTCTGGTGATTCAAATTATTTATTATATAAAAAATGGGAAAATAATTTAGATCGTTATTTTAATTATTGTGGTTGGAACGAGTTAGAGAGGGTTAAGTACGCGAAATTAATACTTCTTGGTAAAGCAAATATTATGTTAGAGATTTGAAAAATCAATGTCCTTGGCGTAAGTTTAGGCCATTTGAGACATGAGATGAAATCAAAATTTATTTACGTAGGAGATATTCTCTTTCATCCTATAGAGTTAACTCTATAATTTCTAAACAACATGACTTTAGATTAGTACCATTTGCTCCAATTCCTACTCTCATTGCCAGACCTATTGAGACTATAGGTGACCAATTTAATTTCCTCGTGAAAGAAGTATTAAATGAGTTTCTTTACAGAGACCTTCATTCTTCCTGAAGCATTGAAACTTGATTCATTACCTATATCCATTTATATAGCAGATCCTAGTTTAGTCGAGGAATACGAGAAGTACAATGATGAGATGCACGAGGAAGATAGTTATAGGATAGAAGTTGAAAGTCAAGTTGAGAAAATAATCGTAAAGCTGAGTCATAAAGAAAAACAGATCATAAATTCAATAAGAATCACTAAATTATCTTACTGTATTGATGACACTATCGATCACATTGAGATGATTATAAGCTACAATCATTATGAGGTCAATAGGTTCGATCTAGTTAAGCATACTTATATATATCCTAGATTTAGTAAAAAACTCGACACCTATAGAGCAATGTAGGCAGAGGCGCATAAGACTGAGTGGTTGGCTACGCGAATATCTAGCTGGTGTACCGTTCACCAGATATTTCTGGAGAACTTTATGGCACCTATTAGGAACCGCATCTCTCGTGACTCTTACCTATTCTCCACATGCCTATAATCAGAATTAATTATTCAGTAGGCACTAGTAAGGTCATAAATCAAGTCTGCATATATTTAATTTTCTTTTCATATTGTATGTTTGAGCGTAGTCAGTATTTATATTTGTATTTTATTTTAGTTCATTGCATGTGTCAGTTTCTTTATTTATATATTATAAAATAAATGAAATCAGTAAAATTAATGGTGAGCTATTATAATTAAGTGTAGAAAAATTTTCTAAATATTTTATTATAATAATTTAAGATAATTAAATCTCTAATTTAATTTATTTTAAAATTCTTATTAAATTGGATCAATTGAATAAGTTTGAATATTATTATTTAAATCATGAGAATAGTTGATACTTTCAATATTTCAAATCTATTGATTATCAGGACACAACAGTAATACCTAGTAAAGCAATAACCTCTTATTCCCTTTGAGTGTAGCTTTACCCACGAGAGTCCACAGCAAAAATCTACCTTAATAATTATTTAGAGCTAATTGAATAAACTTGTTGAGCAAGTAATTTTAATAGAATTCAATTATCACTGATGTTTAGTTCGGTGAAGAATTTTACCTTTTCAGGAGGCTCAAAGGTTACAACTAATCTGACCCACTCGGAGACATATGAGTTGCATGACCCATACTTGACGGGGTCGAGTTCCTCCCACATGAGGAGAATTGGTGGGGACACAAATCAGCGTTGAATTGGATGGCTAAGATGATGTCAAGTACTGAATTAAAATTCAAATTCAAATTAATTAGAACTATTAAAGATTTTCATATTAGCTTTATTTAGATTTGATTTGATTTAATTTGATTTAGAGCATATTTGAGAGGTTTGAAAGACTTACCATATTTGGAGCTGCTTTTATTTTATTGTAATAGAATTAGTTTCATATTTGCTTTTATTTATTTAGTATTTTATTTTCTGCATTCAATATTATATTTTCAAATTTTTTTATGAGATCGCTCTGCATAAAGAGGTCACCTTGCATTGTAAAAGGATAACATTTGATGAATGAAATGATGTTTGAGTTTTCTCAGAGCTTAGATCTGAGTTAAGGGGTTGATATTCCGGTGAAGAAAAGGGTAGAGTTAGTCTTTGGTGAGAATCCTCAAATTAGCCTAGTTATCCACTTTTTCAAAAAAAAAAAAGAGAAATAAAAAAATCTTTGCGCATTCACCTACCTTCGAAGCTCGCTCCGCTCGCACTGCCTTCGCCTTCGTCGACCTGCCAGCTACCCGCGAGAGCCAGCGACACCGCCGCTGCAGCTCCAGCACGCCCAAGACGTTGATATTGATCCCGCTGGTTCTGTCTTTTATAACATCATGCACACTGGTTCGATCATCTCAAATCTTGTGCACGACGTTTGACCTTCTGCAACCAGATCAGTTAACTTTCATCGCCAGTGACTCTTCTCCAATTCAAATCGCTGGTAAATTCTTTCCCGAACCCAACTAAGCTGATTATTTGATTTCAATACAAATTATTCATTTGATTTGGATTATTTATTTGGAGCAATAGCTTTCTCCCAATTGCCGCACTGAGTGTATACATCCATTGAATACTTAGTTGTTTTGTGTATTTAAGGTATATGCTGAAAAGTCTACAACCAGATCAGTTAACCTTCATTGCCAGTGACTCTTCTTCGATTCAAATCGCTAGTAAATTCTTTCCCGAACCCAACTAAGCTGATTATTTGATTTCAACACAAATTATTCGTTTGCTTTAGATTATTTATTTGGAGCAATAGCTTTCTCCGAATTGCAGCACTGAGTGTATACCTCCATTGAATACTTAGCTGTTTTGTGTATTTAAGGTATATGCTGAAAAGCATATCAGAAATGAAAAGGGAAAAGAAAAAAGAAAAAAAGAAAAACAGAAGTCCCAAACTTATGTAAGTGAAATTAAAAGTGAAAAGGTAAAAGTAGGTTTTTTTTTTTTTTTTTTGAGATGCTTTACTCAAGTCTGTTTTGTTTTGTCATGTGTGCTAGTCAATAATTTTTTGCCTTTGTTAGTATCTTTATTCCGATTATTCGATTAAAAAAAACAGTATTCCAATTATGTGTCGAAATTCTATTGCATCTTGTATCTTTAGAAATAGCTTTTAATTGTAGTCCAATGAGTTGCCCAATAAATTAGCAAATAATGGGTTGACAATCTATTCATCGATTTTTTTGTAGTGTTTTGACTTTTCAATTTATTGGATAATTCTGTGAAATAGAAGCATAACTTATTATTGGGTGATTGGATAGTAAAATTTATAAAACAAAATCAAAAGAACTATGAATCGTAATAAATTTATCAATGTGTGTTTGGCGTCTATATATTGGATTATATAGGGGATTAATCTCATAATCCATTAGATAATGTGGTTGAAATAGATTTTTAACTTATTATTGGGCAATATATTGGGCGAATCCTAATGAATTACAAAATAATGGATTTATAGATTTCATCACTAGATTGTTTGATGAATTAAACTCATGATTTGTTGGACGATTTAGTAAATTGTGCACATAATTCACCTATTGCATTAAATTTATGATCTGTCGTTGGTCAATATATTAGACTGCGTAGAAAAATCTAATGTTTTTTACTACAATCATATTACTTCGCTTTATTCATTATAAATTTATTTTCAAAAAATTTTATTTACATAATTTCTTATATTACTATTTAATTTTATTCATACATTTTAATGCTTTACAAAGTTTACATTTTAAAATATTGTTTATTTCATAACTTGTGAAACAGAATGTTTTTTAGAGAGTATTTGGTTCAATGTTATTTTAATATTATGTCATATTATTTAGAGAAAATTATTTTATCTAATGATATTTATAAATAAATTTTTTTATTAAATTATAAAATTATTAATTAAAAAATAATATTTAAATATTATGACATCTAAATTAACCAAACCAAATGTCCACTTAGTAATGTTGTATTGTACTTTTAATAATGAAAATAAGGTATAGAATTATTGTGCTTGCTCCTCAATATTGTTAAAAGTGTTTTTTAAATTTGGATTTGCATAGTAGTGCCAGAATTCATTCTTATGCTTTTTACTAATTAAATTGTTATTTTAAAATCAAGTCTGATTTAGAAGCAAATGAATTTACATACAACACACATAATTTTCTTTCAATAACCAAATTTATACAATTTAAAAAAAAAATTATGTATGTCACATTCACTTTCAATATCACTTTGAACTCCTAAAATATAAACCTGCAAATATATACTATGATAGAGTTGAAAATATATATGAATTTAGATAAAATGCATAATATTATAAGACATTAAATGTAATATTCATAATGTTTTTAAAGAATTTATGAGAAATAAATAATTTTTTTTTAAAAAAAATTGTCCTATAATAAATATGCTCAATAAATAGTGTTTTTGTTCAGTGGATCTATAAATTTTTTTGGCTGATTTTCAGGATGCTTAGAATTCATCTTCAAATAATGCACCAACTTTTATTGCCAAGGACTTATACCCTTTTCGGAGTTGCAGTTACACATGCATGACGTTTTCGAATTTAATTAAACCATGATGTTGAATTCAAGCTCTTCTTCCCCCACCACCAACAAATGGCTCCCTTTATCAATCATTTTCCTGCCGTCTTCCTCCGTGTGGGCAAAATGCTCACACGGCTTCAGAACAAACTCAACGTCAACCCTCTCCCCAGCTCTTAAACTCACACTTTGAAACCCAATCAACTGTTTCATTGGCCTGCCGCCAGCTGAAGAGGATTTGCGCAGAAACAGCAAAACTGTATGCTTGCCATCCATTGGCCCATTGTTCTCGACTCCGATGATGGAAGAGAGCTCGAGCTTCTCGCAATTAGTTGAGCTCATGCCGGAGATGTCATAGCTGATGATGTCGTGTCTCTTAATGGATCGAAGGGAATCAATCGATTTGTTGAGGAAAAGATTAGTTTCGAGCTTTGATTTGAATTTGTAGGAGAACGTCGAGTAGCTAAGGCCATAGCCGAAACTGAAAACCGACTTGCCGGTGTAGAAACGGTAGGTTCTTCCTGGGTATCTTGAAGCTGCATCAGACCTCATCCTCATGTCAGTCATAGCGACTCTCGTGAATTCCTGCGGGTACCAAGTGACTGGAAGCCTTCCCCCTACAAATTTTTTCAGTCATTAAAACGTTGCTCAAGTTACATTTGTGTTCAGAGTATGTGCTATTAGATTTAAATCAATAGATATAAATAAATATTTATTACATTCTACACAATTTTTAATATAAAAAAATATTATTTTATTTCACATACTCAATTATTTTCAATAAAACTATTAATTTTATTTCACATCCTAAACCAAAATACTCGAATTTATGTAGAATGTAATAAAAATTTATTTATTTATTATTATTATTGTTGTTTTTTAAATTAGTATATTTTGGTTCTCGGGCCAAATAGGGGCCTTAATTGATGAAAATCCTATCTTTGATAAATATTTATCACTCATAAATAAAAGGTAGAAATTATAATTAATCATCCTTGAATGAGTGATAGATGTAAACTTTGGGGTGGATTTTAATTGTTCATCTAAGTTGGGGGTGATAGATGTAAATATTCATTTTTAAAAGTTAAAATGAGTAATAAGAGCAACTTTTAAGAGTAATATATGTAGTTTACTGCAAAGAAGGAACCTGATGAACTCTAACCTATTCCAAATCCCCATGACTATTGCTTGTTACAGAAGATTAGTTGGTCACACCACCATCTTTCCTTGTGGTTTATAGGATTAACTCAATGAACCCCCTCTTGGGCCTAAGGCCATTAAACCAACTCAAATTTCAACACTTATCATAAAGTCAAGAAGAGGCAGAAGAGGCAACTATTTAGAATGAGGAAGAATCATATGTTAATCCTAATTAATTGAGGATTATATATTACTCCCAAACAAATATAGAATCTCTTGAAAACAATGGCATACCTCATCACAGTCCAGAACTTGAGTAGGATTAACTGACTGGACTCAAAGACCAGGATTCACAGCAACTTAATATAGAAATAATCAAATTTCATCTTGACATGCAAAGAATATGTTCACCAATAACACAGAGGAGAAAAGACTCACCTGGATTATGTTCACCAAAGATAACCTCTGCAATGGCCAAGCCTCCAGCTTCACCAGGATAACCAGCCCACAAAATGCCTCCAATTTTGTCATCAACCTTTGCAGACTCAATGTCGACAGGGCCGCCGCAGAGCACCACCAAGATCACCGGCCTCTTTGCTGCTCCTGCCACACTAGCAATCAAGTTGGGCTGCATCCCAGGAAGCACTAAATCTTCTCGATCAAAATCTTCCCTCTCTATGGTCTGATCCAATCCCATGAACATGATCACATAATCTACGGAACTCGCCAGCTCAACTGCCTCACTGATATGGCTTGAATTACAGAGAGCAGTATCACATCCCGGTATATATCGTGTGTCCTTAACATAACTTTGCAGCACTTGCAGAGGAGTTTTCGATATACATGGCGGCCCATAGTAGTTTCCAAGCAGAACTTTAGCATTATTTGCATTTGGACCAATCACACCAAGTGAAGTCACCTTTGATTTGTCGAAAGGAAGAATTTTTTCTGAGTTTTTCAGAAGCACAATGCCGTCTCGAGCTGCTTCAAGAGATAAGCTCTTATGAACACTTGAACATACTTGTTTTGGGGCAATATTACCGTAGAGTAGCTGCTTGGGGCTTCCATTGAAGAGCCCAAGACGCATTCTCATGGTGAAAAGGTTGTGAAGAGCTCTATCGATATCATTTTCAGATAGTTTCCCTTGTTTAATGGCAGAGTAGGAATACTTCTGCACATATTCTCCACAATTCACATCCATTCCTGAAGTTTATGTCTTAGATTAGCATAATGGTTGTAAAAAAAGTGAGATGAAGTGTAATGTATGTAAATGCCCCCAAAAAGTTTTACCAGCTTTGAGTGTTTCAGCTACGGCATCTTCTGGAGTCTTGGCATATTTCTGATTTGTGTATATTACTGACACCGCATCACAATCGGAAGTGATGTAACTGTCAACAACCAAAGATTAGGTGGTGGTTGGTATAATATTGGCATGCTTTGATAAAGTTGATATAGTCATTATTGTAAGACAACAATAGATGAATTTCATCATTAAATGATGCTAATAAAAGTAATCAAGCCTTGCAGTTAAGTAGTTTTGTGCTCAAAATTCGCTCTTCTTTGTTAATTATGGCACATCAAACCAAAGCTTGTTGAAGTACTCATAGGTATTGATGCAGCCTCAAACGAGTAGAGATAAATCAATAGAATGAAAGGGTAGTTTTTGTTGTACTGCTCTTTCCAGTACTTCCTATGATGAATCTTATTGATTATTTTTCAGCCCCAAACCCAAACGACGAAGCATTGTGGTAGATTAATAACCAGCGTAAATTGTCTCTTATTCTAATATGACTTTCTTACAACAACACAATGCATCAGAGTGCTGCTTTAAATAGAGCTAACGGAGAATAGAAATCCATGTAACTGACTAATTAGTTTGTTAGTAAGGCCTGCTACTGCTGTTGTTGTCGTACACTCAAGTTACTTTGCATTACGACATGTTTATCTTTGTTCAGTGAGTCTAACATTGTCATGTGGATACAAACAAAATCTCATATATAAAAAAGGATTGGCCAAAGGTAACTTAGTTTTGGGTTATCTAAAAAGATTGTTTGGCTCATGATTCACGAAGTCCTCCTTGGAAGCCCGAGCAATTCACCTTACAGCCATATCATGCTGAACGTTCCATAGAAATAAATTGTAAAAAAGGAATTCATAAAGCCAATGTGATAATGCTGGCAATGATGATGGTCTCTGCAAAACATTAATACTTCTAAAGTGTCGATGTATTTTTTATCATACCTATGTCGAACATGATGCTTTCCGATATACCCCAAATAGATGTGGATTAAACCACAGTAGTTTTGAAAATATTATTAATTACTTAGATACGCATGAGATATGGTGGGATACATATAGAATGCAATGAGAATATGCATGAGATACGATAAATACCAAATTGAACATGGATCTTTTATTATTAAATATCTTCTAATCTAATCATAATACTACATGATTCTTCACATCCTTCATCAAGTTAGGTGATCACATATCTCTAGTCGCTCTTCCAATTTCTCACTAGAGCTTGAATCTCCCATCTCGCCAACATCATCAAATACAGCTATTCCAAAAAATCTCTTCTGACAGTGCTTCTCTTCTCGCTTGTAAAGAACGAGAACTCTACTAAATGAGCTATAACTCTTTTTAAAGTACATAAAGCTGAAAATATGTACACCTAGACACTAATATATTTGATAATTTATAATAAGGCATATTATTTCTGTACACATTCCTATATTTTCAAGATGAGCTTGAGTATAACAAGTGAGCATTTCATATTTGGATCACTTTGTCATTATCTCTATACCTTTATCTCATATCCATATCCCCTTCCTATCAAAAATATCCATTTCCCCTTCTCGTGCTTCACAGACCATGGTACTAGCAATTATATGCCAATATAAATATGACAGGATAAGCTCATGGCTAAGGCCCACACAGATGGGAAGAAGATGAGAAGTGTGTGGATTCAAAGATTGATTTTCACAGGCTAAGCCCAACACTATATAAGTTTATAACATACTTACCCATCAAATCCCCATAAGCCTCTGGCTGTTTTGGTTAACAGATTGTAGTCAGCGCAGGTTGGAACACCATTGAGCTGATTATACGAGCACATGATTCCACTAGCATGGCCTTGCTCCACGCAGCTCTTGAAAGGGGGCTGGTAGGTATCTTCCAGGTCCTGAACTGAGACCTACAATCGAGAAGAAACCTGCTTCAACCCCTTTTTGCTGAAACAAAACCAAGTCTAGGAAGGATCGATTTTGAATTACCTCCGCATTAAATGAGTAGCGATCAACTCCCTTCCAGCGATCAAGGTCATAAGCCGTGAAATGCTTGCAGCAAGCAGAGGCCTTGAGACTCCCTTTCGTCCCCTTCCCTCGAAAGGAGTCGCCCTGCAATCCTCTGACGTAGGAGATGGCGTATTTGCCAGCCATCATCGGGTCCTCTCCGGGAGTTTCTTGGCCCCTTCCCCATCTCGGATCTCTGAATATATTGATGTTGGGTGCCCAAAACGTGAGCCCTTCTGCCTGCCCATTGTTGTATATTGCTCGAGCCTCTGTTCCAATAGCCTTCGATTTCGCCCAAAATCAATGTGTTAGTAGAACTGCAGAAGTTGTGAGCGAAAACCATGAAGTTGATATTAGGGTTTTACCTCGCCGACGCGGTACCAGAGAAAGGTATCAAAAGAAGCTGCAGTGAGGATGATTTGAGGGAAGCTGGTGGCGGTGGGAATTGATCCGTTGTAATGGATGCCTCGTCCCTGGTCGGAGACGCCATGGAGGGATTCGGACCACCATTTGTATCCCGGAATGCCCAGGCGGGGAATGGGAGGAGCTCTATCCCCCAGCTGAGAGATCTTTTCCTCCAGGGAGAGATGGGTTATGAGATCTTCAACTCTTTGGCGTATGGGTAGTAATGTATTGCAAAATCTGTAGATTTTGGTTGATGTGTTCGATGAATCGCAGGAGAATGGAGGATCTGATGAGAGGACGGAATGGGGCAAGAGCAGGAGGAGAGGAATGAAGTGGGAGAGGAGAAGAACTTCTTTTGGGGCTTTCATGGCAGGAATATTTTAATGGGCAAGCAATGAGAAGTTTGTGAGGAGGGGGTGAAAGAGGGAAGGAGGAAGGAAGTTGAGAGTTCCCTGACAGAGAACAGAGTTCAGAGAGGTCCATGGCGCCAACTTATGAATGGCAAAATTTTGGCTGTGCTCACCTGTAGTGAGATTAAGCTAATTCGTACCCACATACTCCATTAGAATTCATTTACAAACTCTCTTAAGAAACAATTGAGCATCTTTTTTTTTTTAAATGACCGACAAATATATCCTATTGTCAGCGAGTTTATCTAGACAAATATATCCAATTATGAGAGTTTATTTTGATAAATTCAATAAATAAGAAAAATATACGAATAAGTATTTAGCATCATCACAAAAATAATATATATATATATATATATATGAATTATGATTTGTGCTTATATTTTGTAACTGATTTAATCTTGTCTATTGAGGAATTATATCTCATAGAAGTTTCAATGAGTATTTTTTGATAATTTTTTTTATAGAATAAATTCAATTTTTTGTGATTAAAATTTCAAAAAGCCTTTTCATCGTGACTGCTTGTCTCGAGCGAGATCTTTTTTTAAAATTTTTTATTATTATTTTTATAAGAAGTTCTATCAGGCAAGTTTTTTAGTAGACTTAATAATTTAATATTGAGTTAGTAACCTACAAAGAATTAAAAATTTCAAAACTTCTAGCCCAACTCACTTCAAAGCAAATCGATGCTGTTCTAATTTGATAAAAGGCTTGTCTAATTGCACGATCAAAATGATTTTTAGAATAAAAAATTTAAGAAATAAAATTAATTAATTAAATAAAAAATTTATGATTATATTGAAAATAATATGAGATGTGAAGTAGATAAAACTTTTATATTAAAAGTAAAAAATATGATTAAAATTTTAATTTATTTTTTAATATAATAACTATTTTGATCGAAATAACAAGCCCTAAATCTCTTTTAATTAGATTTCATTCAAGTTCCTGGCATGAATGATTGGGGAGTGGATGAAGATTCCAACCACGTTAGTAGATCTCGATCAATCGCTTAAAGACAAATATATCCTGTCAGGTGCCAGAGAGTGCTTTGAAAAGAAAATATTAATTTGTGTAATTTAGATTTTTTTTTGTAGGAATATATAATTTAGATGACTTTCACCGATTCCATCTCATTTCTAATATAAGTTTTTAAAAATAGTACGTGATTGAACTCGAGTTAAATTTATTTATATTTGAGTTGAATATTAATTTAATTTGAGTCAAATTTTAAATTTAATTTGAGCAAAATGATTTGGCTCTTTAGTAAATAAAGTGCATTTAAATTATTATATTTTATACTCATATTAGTGTTGTTAGATATTAAATATGGATGGACATTCAGTTTTTTAAAAAATATAAATTAATATCTTAAATAAATTACAATTTATTACTACATATTATTTGTAATTATATTTTGATTTATATTTTTAAAAATTTTAAATTTTCATTTCTAATTAAAGTCTATTTTATTTTACTTTTAGATTTCTATTTTAAATTCTAATTAAAAATCTAAGTGAATAAATTTAAAATTTGTTAGGCAGCTAAGTGAAATTTTTTATAAAATGTGAATTTAAATATAATTATGGATGAACTATAAGAATCTATTTATAATTTATCCTAACTATGACGCAGGTTGATTACTTATATATATTATCTATAGATATTTATAATATTTAATCCATTTGAAACAAACTGGCATTTCAGCACATAAAAATTTGGAATAAAATTTGATTCAAACTCAAAGATAGTTGTAAAATGATATTTTAATTTCGATCAAAATTTGTAGCCACATGTAGAACTACCATTAAATTCATTATATTGGGGCAGATTCTTAAACAGTGCTTATTTTGCCTAAAATCCATTCAAAATTCAAACTATAAAGTAATGAATTTTTCAAATATAGCATTGCTTATTTTTCCACAAAATAAGCAATGAAATAAAAATATGTTTACATAATAGATATTACACATTCATTTTTAGTTTGCTAAGTTATTTCTAATAAATATTATTGTTACACTTCATAATAAATGTTTATTAGAAACAACTTAGCAAACTAAAAATGGTGTAATATCTATTATAAAAATATATTTCTATCATTTATTGACACTTACTATATTATATATACTGAGGCATATATAGCACTAAAAGCCAAATTAAAATTAATTTAAAATGTACCAACCCAGACCAAGCACAATAACCCTAAAATCTATTAATCCTTCAACAATAAATTGTAATTAGATATTCCTTCAAAACAAAAACAGATTAACATTGAATAAGATAACTAACCTGGCACTGCCGCTGTCGATCAAGCACCCATTTCTGCATCCTCACAGCGAAAAATTATTGGGTGCGGACGATGCACCATTCGGACGCCCAATCAGAGGGCGCCACGTGTGCTCGGACCCAGCTATATGGCACACGTGACACCCTCTGATTGGGTTCCGGACGGTGCGCCGTCTAAACCCAATAACTTCTCCAAAATAGCAGATACGACCGCAGCCAAAAAGCTCTTCTCATTTCATTTCTTCTTCATAGCAGATTTAGTAACCTTCGCTCCACTTGGATCATCCTTCTCCACGTTCTTGATAACACCGACCGCAATAGTCTGTTTCATGTCCCTGACGGTGAACCGTCTGAGTGGAGGATACTCCGAGAACGTCTCAACAACCATGGGTTTGGTAGGAATCATCTTCACAAAACCGGCATCGATCACCATTCATCACGAACTCAGGCTCCTTAACTCTCAAGCTCCTTGCCCGACCTCCTATCGATCTTAGTCAATATCTCGGCAAATTTAACAGCAATGTATTTTAAATCTTACTATGATTTTAGTAATGTATTTAATTTTTCTTTTATCATATAAGAAATTCTTAAATCTTAAAATAAAAATTATTTTTATATCAATTGAAAATAACATCATAAATGAAATAAAGATGTTATTTTTTTATTGAATAGTTTAAATAAAAGAAGAGTAAATTACATAATTTTATGATATAATTCTATAATATATATGACTTTAAATTCTAATAGTTAGATTTTTGACTTTTAATATAATTATTAGTTTCACATTTCTAAATTTTTATTTTTAATTTTTAAAAAAATTTATTAAAATTTATAAATTCCAAAATTTCTCTCTTGTCTTTCTCCTCTCTGTCTCTCTCACTTAAGCAAGTAGAGGGAGCTACTCTCTCTCTCTCTCTCTCTCCACGTGAGGGGTTACCAGCTCTCTCTCCCTCTTTGCTCTCTCTCTTTTCGTGTAATTGCACATTTTGCAGCCCAATGTAGTCAACACAGCTTGAGGGCTCTTTGCGCTATCTCTTGTTAAACTCTTATCGATTTTGATGAAAACAAACACGCTAATAATAAACTCGATTAATTATTTTTTAAATATTAATATATATTATACTTAAGCTTTGCAGGATGAGGAAGGATGATCGTCAAGATGATTTTGACTCAAGATTGATAAAATCAAGCCAAGAATAAAAAGAAATGAAGTTGATCAAGATCGCTGAGAAAAGAAACATCAAGTCGAAAAGTCAACTTCAAAGATGCATTTGCTATAAAATTTTAGACCATCATGTAAGTGCAAGAAATTTATGGCTCATTTATTTAGAGAAAATTAAAATAAATATAATTAAATTTATTTGCAATTTTTTCTTAATTTTTATATGATTTTTATTTTTTTATTTATTTTTCGGATGAATTGAGATTTTCGTAAAATTTTAAATTACACGAGTAAATTTTTTTATGATGTTTTTTCTTCGATCTTCAATATTTGATTGAATTTAATTAATAATTTTACTATTTAACGTGTCGCTTCATTTTGAATTGATAAAATCTATTTTCAAATATATATATATATATACTACTTATAATAAATGAATAAATAAATCATAAATAAAATTAAATAATTACTTACAAAAATATATTAATTGAATTTCATGAAATACTTTTGTGATCGATTTTGGATGCTTTCAACTCGTACAAAATTCGATATTTTGAATTACTAAATATTTTAAATTCCACCAATATTTTTAAATTCCCACTTCCTTCTTTTACTCCTTAAAATCAGCCATAAAATATGCTAGGTTTTGTCCCCAATTAATTTATGAAAAGTTGCAATACTCAAATTACTAATTTAACCCTCATTTCATTTATAAATAAGGGAGATTTTGAGTTATACTCCTCTTTGGCCAACTCAATCTCCAAGCTCTTTAATTCTTAAGCTGAAAAAATTCTCTCCTCAAGCTCAAATTTTTTGTTCACAACGTGGGGAGTCGATTCTAAGAGTTCTTGGATCATCGGAGGTGTTTTTAATCAGGTATTTCTATTTTCTCTCCGAATCAATTTTTCTTAAAGATTCATGAATTTTTGTACTACTGATTTGAGCTTCAAATAACTTAAAATTTTTACTATATCTTTCTGGGAGCTATTATTTTATCTAAAAATTTTCTCGAAATTGTTTGGTGAACAAATTTTTCTCTGGAAATTTATATTTGTGTCTCGGTTTTTTAATTTTTATACATCGTACAAAATTCAAATAATTTCAAAGTTTTTATAGTAGACTACTTAGGTAATACTGCATCTACAGAAAAAGTTTTAAATATTTTTTCTAAGTATTCTTTTCTAGAAAATTATTTGAAGTTTCTGTTTACTCGATTTTATATCGTATTGAAATATTTTATCGAGTTTGATTTCTCTTTCTCTTCTCTTTATATTTCACAGAACATTGAGAAAGATAATACTAAAATTTTCTCCAAAAAGTTGAGTTGGCTTCTTTGCATATAGAGCTCTCATTAAATTTTAAATTGAGTTAATTTATCTCTTGTACGACCCATAAGGGTCATCGTCTCTTATTCTCGTATTTGGTTTTGATTCTCCCTGTGCGGAGAAGGGTTTTTCTTACTTGTCCCCAAGTAAAAGGAGAGGTGAGATTATTCTTTTTCCCTCGGTAAAAAAGGTCTAGAGATTGGTTTGTGTCTTTGGACCGAAAAAGCATAGATTTTCTCCTTGTATTAGGGCTTTAGCTTTGCCATAACAAGCTTGGGATAGTGGAACCCCGAAGGAGGAACAAAGGGGAGTGGACTAGGTAAGAAAATAGCCGAATCACTATACATCGTGTGTCTTCTTTCACTTCTGTTTTTTTTATATCATTTAAGAGGTTGGTGTACTTTATAGTTTTTTTTTTTCAAAGACTCAAAGTAAAATTTCAGTGATCAGATTTTGGACATAATAAATTGAGTTAATTCAAAATATTTGATAATTTAAATTGTCCAAACTCTGCGAGATAATTAAAATTGGTAGGTTAGTTAATTAAAGTTTGGGCCTACTCACCCCCAAATTTAATTAACATAACCAAGAATCCAAATAACTTAATTATAGCAGTTGAACGAAATCGGATTAGTACATTAGGTAAATTTAATTTACCTAACAGAAAACACCTGACGATCAGAAATACTTTGATTTGTCCATCCCATTATAATTAAGTTAGTTAATTATCAAATTTACATTCTGCAATTTTATTTACTGCATCTAACATTTACTTTCTTGTACTACTAACATTTATTTTTTTGTACCACTAATATTTACTTACTGTAATACTAACATTTACTTTCTGCATTTTTTTTTCTAACATTTACTTACTATATTTCTTTTTTTTTTTGCACACTAATTTTTACTTCTCTATACTTTTTTTTTTCTTCTGATTTTTTGTTATCTTTTTCTTTTGTGTGTACATATACATATACTATATATATACATATATATATATACTAATATATATACATATATCTATTTATATATACACATATAATATATTATTATTATTTTGAAAAAAAAATTCATATTCACACACTTCACATCTTATATATTAGTAAATTAAATTTCTATATATATTTATACTTATACTAAGTATAACTTTATATATTATCTATACATTTATATATTACTCTTATTTTTTTGCAGGTGCTACTTTAAAATTGCTCAATTGCTCAATTGTTCGTGCTGAAAAGATTTGCTTGAACACTCTTGCTTGAACACTCTTGCTTGAATGCTCTTGATTAAGAATAATAAAAACCTCACAATAATAAGTAGCTTTAAAAGTACTTAATTTTTTTTAACATATATATGAATCAAATTTTAAAATTATAATTACACCCAATTCACCCCCCTCTTGGGTGTGCAAGTGGACCAACATCTCTCTCCCTCTCTTTGCTCTCTCTCTCTTCATGTAGTTGCACACTTTACAGTCTAATGTATTCAGCATGGCTTAAGGGGTGTGCGGCCACAAGCCGCTCTCTTTTAAGATGTGCGCGACCGCCTAGTGCTCAATCACATAGTGAGAGACAACTTTTTGTACATTTAGGAGAGAATGAGAAGAGATAAATAAGAAAATAATTTTAATAATAAAAAATTATAAAAGATGTAATTAATTGATAATTATATCAAACATATTAAAAATTTAAAATAAATTTATAAAATATTATATAATAAATTAAAGGGGCATTTAACTGCATACCACACACACTTTTAACAATATTGAGGAGCAAGCACAATAATTCTATACCTTATTTTCATTATTAAAAGTACAATACAACATTACTAAGTGAACATTTGGTTCTAATTAATTTAGATGTCATAATATTTAAATATTATTTTTTAATTAATAATTTTATAATTTAATAAAAAAATTTATTTATAAATATCATTAAATAAAATAATTTTCTCTAAATAATATGACATAATATTAAAATAACATTAAATCAAATACCCTCTAAAAAACATTTTGTTTCACAAGTTATGAAATAAATAATATTTTAAAATGTAAACTTTGTAAAGCATTAAAATGTATGAATAAAATTAAATAGTAATATAAGAAATTATGTAAATAAAATTTTTTGAAAATAAATTTATAATGAATAAAGCGAAGTAATATGATTGTAGTAAAAAATATTAAATTTTTCTACGCAGTCTAATATATTGACCAACGACAGATCATAAATCTAATGCAATAGGTGAATTATGTGCACAATTTACTAAATCGTCCAACAAATCATGAGTTTAATTCATCAAACAATCTAGTGATGAAATCTATAAATCCATTATTTTGTAATTTATTAGGATTCGCCCAATATATTGCCCAATAATAAGTTAAAAATCTATTTCAACCACATTATCTAATGGATTATGAGATTAATCCCCTATATAATCCAATATATAGACGCCAAACACACATTGATAAATTTATTACGATTCATAGTTCTTTTGATTTTGTTTTATAAATTTTACTATCCAATCACCCAATAATAAGTTATGCTTCTATTTCACAGAATTATCCAATAAATTGAAAAGTCAAAACACTACAAAAAAATCGATGAATAGATTGTCAACCCATTATTTGCTAATTTATTGGGCAACTCATTGGACTACAATTAAAAGCTATTTCTAAAGATACAAGATGCAATAGAATTTCGACACATAATTGGAATACTGTTTTTTTTAATCGAATAATCGGAATAAAGATACTAACAAAGGCAAAAAATTATTGACTAGCACACATGACAAAACAAAACAGACTTGAGTAAAGCATCTCAAAAAAAAAAAAAAAAAACCTACTTTTACCTTTTCACTTTTAATTTCACTTACATAAGTTTGGGACTTCTGTTTTTCTTTTTTTCTTTTTTCTTTTCCTTTTTCATTTCTGATATGCTTTTCAGCATATACCTTAAATACACAAAACAGCTAAGTATTCAATGGAGGTATACATTCAGTGCTGCAATTGGGAGAAAGCTATTGCTCCAAATGCAGCACACCTGGAGTCTAACAAATAATTATGCAAAACATACTAAAGCTCAATTTCATGGGAAATATCAAGGAATATCAGTCTCTCCTGAGTAAAATGGCAACATGAGTTGCAAGCTCTTGGATCTGTCTTCAACCAATCTGTCTGATGGGGACAAAACATGTAAACGAACTTTAGTAAATTTCATTGATTTCGAATGAATCCCTTCTTTTTTCTTGCTTGAAACAGCATCATCTTGCAAAGTTTTTATTGGCTTATAGCAAAGACTTAACAGAAAATAGCAACTTCACCAAAAACTAAACTACCACCTTGTCCCACAATAGATGCAGAAGTGGATTAATAATGTAACTGATCTCAAGAATCGAATCTAGCCCTTTTCCGATCCTTTTCCGAATATTCGGACCACCCCTTCTCATCCGGTCTTCTCTTGGGGCCCAAAACTTTCCCATTATTCCCCTGCAACTTAGGAGAATGATGATCATGCTCATCAAGGGAGGACAGTTCTCCTTCTTCAGCATTCTCTCCATGGCCATGGCCTTTGACATTTCCATTTTCCAATTCCAAAGATTTCGGTTTAGGTCTTCCCTGTAATGGGTGTTGCTCAACCCGGTGGAGGGGCTTTGGCCACCCTTCCCTCTTCTCTTGCCTCAATTTCTCATCTTCCGCCGCCAACTCGATTCCATTCTCAAGCTCCCGCTCGATGAGATCATCGTCATCGACAATTTCATTTTTCTTGGGTGCAATGTTGCCAAGTTTGCGCCTCTTTTCGAGAGCAGCCTTGACTTTATCCTTGTCAATCTTCGTAATGGCTTCCACGATCTTGCCCTTCTCATCAATGACTCGATCTACAGCAGATGACTTTGATGAGCTGAGAGGCTCTGCAGTGCTCTCCCTGCAACGGGAAATCGGCTCAGCTTCATGATTTGAACTACCTTTCCCATCGACATCTGCACTATGATCCCAGACACCACTCTTACTATCAGTACT
The DNA here is from genome assembly GCA_019297695.1 of Apostasia ramifera. NCBI lineage: Eukaryota > Viridiplantae > Streptophyta > Magnoliopsida > Asparagales > Orchidaceae > Apostasia > Apostasia ramifera. The sequence continues at coordinate 29,655 of JAEMOT010003720.1, forward strand.
TTCAGGGTCATTGCTGTAATTATGGGTAGAAACAATATGGTTACCATCAGCATTTGACTGCTGCATTCCAACGGTTCTATCTGCAGGTGCATGAGCAACTTCCTTGGGGTTATCATGCGATGGATTTTCACTGGCCATCGAAGCCCGTGGAGGGTGACCACTTCCAGTACCAGCACTGCCCTCGGTTTCATTACCATGAGATGGTTGGGCTGAGCGATTTTGCTCATAAAGCTCCAGCATCTGATTGCTGACATCTACAAATAAAAACAATTTTTTTGCACATAAAACAGTCAATTTCTCATGCCGACAATTGGAAATGTTGAATACTCAACCTTCAAGCTGACGAGGTGTGACATCAAATTCTTGCCACCAAACTTTCTCGCCATCAGATGGCAGCTTCACTTTGAGAAACTTGGCAGCAAGAAAGATGGCACCAGCAGCTATCTGGTGTGGCATAAACTGCAGGAATAGTGATGTTCGCAGCCTGCATGAGGTGGATAAAAAAAATTAAAACAAGTTGCAGCCTGGGACAAAGGGAACAGACCATAAGAAGAATGAGTACCCGTCATTCACAAAATTCCAGGCCACTTGGGCTAGAGCATTTTGTGCCACCTTGAACTTTTTTATTGCTTCTACAAGGGGTTTATAAGGATGTTGTAGATTCAGATCAAAGCCAAGAGTAGCCAGGACAAGCCTTTCCCCTAATAAAATTAGCTCTTTCTGCTGTTCATATACTTCCTGAAATTAGGATTATAACAAAGTATTAAGAAACTAAAAAAAAACTAAAAGCAACTCAGCCAAATCAAATCAGGAATAACAAAGTCATACAAATTGGAAACAAAAAGTGATGTATGGAAGAAGAAAAATGGGGAAAGCAGTGTGCAACTGCAGCATACAAGTACCAGTTTCATGTGCTTGCTCTGTGATAATTAAGGAAAACCTGCAAAACCTGAAAGTACCTTCTGCTTAATTCTCTGGAGAGCAGAAGGGTCCTTTTTATGAATGATTTCAAAAGAAACCAGAATCACATCCTTCAAGGGGCGAGGAGTTTCTTCAACCTTTCCAGCAAGGAACATACACACAGTTGCAATAGTCTACAGCACGTACAAAGAAATACAAGTAAGCAAAAGAATCATAGTCTTTCAACACAATAACAAAGTTTCATTATGCTAGGTCGAACAAATTTTATCAGTTCATGATAAACTGCTGATCAGAAACCTTTCAAGACTTACGGAAAGTAACTTCTGAATATATTGATGAGGTCATTTTCAAAAATAACAAATAACACAAGCAACATTTGGCAATCAAAAACATGGAAAGAAATCTACCAAAGGGTTATAGATTCAGAACACATGTCAAGTTATGATAAGAACTACCCATATTAGAAGACAAGCCATGAGGCTTTGCTGGATAGATAAATGTAGATCCTATATTAATTTATTTGTTTTGAAAATTTATAGTTTGTTAGGGTTTGAATTAATCAAACTTTTTATTTATTGATATATTTTATTTGGCGGGTCTGTTTAGTCCCACACAAGTTATTCAATTTAGGGTGGGATTAACCCCTTTTCTTTGTGGAATGTTTTGTTTTTTTTAAGGAATGGATTAACCCCTTCTTGAATAGCACATATACTTAATAATTTAGACTGAACTTTGATGAACGAAGATTTGAGTTGTGTAAATTCTGATTCTGGATGGGATTAATGTGAGAAATTTTGAAAGAGATTGATATCTTGAAAGGGAATGGTAGATGAGAATTCTTCAAACCCTAAACGAGTTATCCAATTTTGAGGGGAAAAAAATCTGAAAAAAGAAGTGAGAAAAACAATCCCTATGAAACTCTAGCCATTGCATCACTCTTATTACTATTTCAAACACATTGGCATCTTTCTTCCACCATCAGCGTGTGCCAACATCTATGGACCTCACAGCAGCCATCGTTTACAGACCATTGATGTCGCTTTGCATTACAAAGCGGGAAACATCGACAAGTTCCATCTTCTTCAATGAAGACCATACCTGCTTGACAGCATCAGCGCCTCTCCCTGTCATTGCAGCATTATGCTATGGTGACTCCATTTATTAAAATTGCTTCCAATCAACCTCCTTAAAATAGAGAGCTTGTTATGAATCCCATCAAAAGTGGTCCAATAGCCAATTAAAAGAGCTCTTAAGTGCTTAAGGAATCCAATAAGAAAGCCATCAATAATTCGGTGAAAATTTCAACTAAAGGATTCCAGAAGGAATGTTTTTAGCATTTGTGTAGCTACAGTAAAACTTCTCTATTCATTGAAGATAAAAGGGACTTAAGTTGTATTTCTTCTTCCTTAAGTGCTTTGGCTTTATTCTCTCCTTAGAGCATTGACCTGACTCTTTTAAGTCATAGTTCTTCGATAAGGTATAATCAACTCCGATTTCAAACCATTTCTACTTAATTGATTTTAATTTGGAATTACTAATCTTCCCTTTTATGGTGAATTGCTAATCTTTTTAATCATTTGATTTTGCTCCAAATTGAGATATCTAAAATTCTAGTTGAGAGAAATTACTATTGAATTTTAACTTGGGAAAACCTACTTGAACACTAAAACCCTAAATTTGATTTGTTAAAATTTAAATCAAATGTCATAAATTCTTATATTTTTTTTTATCTGATCTAAATTTAAATTTACTTTATGAGATTTCTTTCCACATTTATTGCATAATTCAATTTAGAAAAATATTATTATGTAAAATAATTTACATTTGGGTAAATAGCATTTGGGTTCTTCCAATTTGCTCTTATATGCATATAGATCGCTTTAGTTTTCCAATTAAGCACATTATCCCACCAATTTGAGTAAAAATGTAAATAAATCTTTTCATGTAAAGAGTGCTACATTTTAAAAAAAAAACAGTTATCTATACCACATGTTTGACTGAGAAGCACTATTGGACAACAGCTACTACCAAAAAAACTATTAAAATATTTTTTTTGCTATAAAGAAATATTTGTTATAAAAAAAACTTTGACCTATTTTTTTAGCAGGTTTAATTTTTAACTAGATTAAAATTAAACTTGAATAAAGATATTTTTTTATTAAAAATTGTGAATGATGTGAAATAAAATTAGTTATTATATTGGGATATATGAAGGATGTAATATAAGTTAGTTATTATTTTAGTATGTGCGTAGGGTGCGAAGTAAATTAACTATGTGATGTGATATGCTTGTTTAAAATTGAACCAGGTTAATTTTAACCTACCAAATAAACAGGCCCTTTTACATTCTTATTCAAACTAATGGATCAATTTGCTTAGTTCAAAAACTAGAATGACCTGTATACACATAAAAGTAAACAAGAGAAACTCCAATGCTATTTACCCTTTACATTATAATCTATTGACATCAAATTTGTAAGTCATTGGCATCTTGTCCTTCATCTATTTTAATATCAAAGCATATATCATTGTTTTTGTCTTGCATCAAATAAATCTTGACTTTTTCATGAACTTTACTTAGAGCATTTTGAAGTATGGGAACACCAAATGAAATAAACATATTAAAGCTCTAATCACACTAGACACAGTACGAAAAAATCACTAAAAGGGCTACAATTCGACTAAGGAACTATCTTAATTGGGCTCATTTAATAAGTGATTTTTTCACCTTTAGCTTTGAAAAATTCCAGCTAACCTTGAAATGCATGTATGATGGGACAGTTTCTCATATTAAAAGTTGCGTATGATGTAAAATAAAATGGAAAATTAACATGGAAGACAACTTAATTATGAAAAATTATGTGCTTCATTGCCAAAGATGAATTATTACGTATATCACATCAAAATATTACAAAATTAGATATTTCATATAGCATTTTTGAAAAAAATTATGAATTAAATTACTGATGCATTTTTATGAATCTTTTCATATTGTGAATCATAATAGAGATTTTTATCTTACTACATTGAGTTTAAGTGAAAGTTACATATAGCTAATGTACGAAAATTAAAATTTTAGTTTTTAAAATTTAGGGTTTAAGGTTTAGAATTTAAGATTTAATTTTTAGTATTTAAGTAATTTTGGACATAAAGATTTAATATTTTGAATTATAAGTCATGATTTTAAGACTTAAAATTTGGAGTATAGTGTGATTTTATCCAAAAATAATATAGAATTATAGTTTTATAAGATTTCAGTGTGATATATGCAATAATTTGTCTTTGAGGTAAAACACATAATGTTTCATAATTAAGTATCCTCCATGTAAATTCCAAGTAAAATTGATAGTTGTAATGAAAGTTGTATAGGATACGAAATAAAGTTAATTTTTTATAATGAAGTTTGTGTAGCAATTTTTTTAAAATTGAGAATGAAAAATTTCCAAGCCATGGAATTTTTTCCCCTGTATCAAACTAGTCCAATAATACCAAAAAAATGAATATGTAGAGTTAATAGGTATGAAAGACAGAATACAGCTTTTTGTAAACAGCAAAATATAAAATCTTATGTATCACATACATTGCTGGGCACAAAATATTCCATAAATGTAAATATGAAAATCCAACTGGAAAGCAATGAGATGAAAAATATGAAGAAAATGCTCAAAGATAATAACAATGAATAAAAGCAATTTTGTTGGACAATTAACTACAGAGAATTTTCTTCTTATCAAACTTTGAGATCTGTAAGACTTCCAGCCATTCATAAGCCTGTTAAAGCCGATGAGAAGAAAAGGAGAAATATAGGAAGAAAATGATTACCAACTATGACTGTTTGGATGATATTGGGGCCGCAAAGAAAAGATAACAGGAAGGTGAAAAACAGGAAGAATGATCTCTATGAATTCCAACCATGCATAAGTCTTTTAAAAAAAGACTAATGAGAAGAACAGGAAAAATATAGGAAGAAAATGCTTACCAACTATGATTATTAGGATGATATTAAGGCAGCAGCGAAAAGATAACAGGAAGATAAAAAAAACACAAGAGCAACAAGAATTTTGGATGATGATGGGGAAAAAGATCAGTGGATGAAAATAAGGCCTTTTGTTCTTTCAATGAGATGAGCTAAAGAGTACAAAGAAGATGAAGATTCTCACCCTTAACTTCTTTGCATGACACTGCAAACACGACTTCAGTAAAAGAAGAGAGAATAAACAAATCACAGGTAATACCATACCATTATATCATTTTTTCTGCTTGAGAATTGGATGAGGATAAACAGGTAAGAAATGTACAAAAAGACAGTGAAATCCTTATCCTCCTACTATGCATAACACCGTCAAAAGAAAAAATAACAATGACAAAAAGAAGAATGAAAAATCTTACCCTCCTGTCATTTTTAGCATGAGATTGGCGAAGGAAAAAGCGATGACAGAACACTATTGCTGTAGCTATTGTCACCTGCGGACTAAAAATCAGAAGTATCGTAAATTTCAAGTTGAAGCTAATGAGTGAAGATAGATAATTCTGATAATGTATCACAGAACCTAATCTGGCTATCTCTAGGGTTTTCTTAATCATTGTTTAGCATTTAATTATAAGCTAAACATCACTGTAGCTCACTAGTATGATGATGTAATATTCATTTTTGCAATTTCCCCTCCAATAAAAAAATGTCAGCCAAGCAAACCATGAGAAACATACTAAATGGTTGTTCAGGAACTGTGAGAAGAAAAGAAGAAAGTCATTATTTGCAAAACTATGTACCATCTAACAGGAACACAAATGACAGAACAATTCCAGTTGTTTACCACTGGCTGACACTAAACAAGCAAATTGGTTAAACGTCCAACAGTCAACTGCAACCAGACACTCTGCAAAAAGCCAGCTTCCAACCGTATGCAACTATACCTACTTTCCTACTTGTTACTACTTATAGCTACAAGCTCATTATCCCATACTCAAATGAAAGTCAATGGGAAGCACTCGCAATGCTATCAGAAGAAACAGGTAGACATCCCATTGCTACCTCTTGTGCTCAGCTAAGAATTTGGATTGCTTACTACCTCAACCCGTCCTTTCTAACCTACTTCACATGTTGGCAAGGATCCCATGATCCACTCAAACGGTAAAAAGCTTTATTTGGAAGCGTTTTATGCACTTTTTATGGAAAATACCAAATATCATATATCATGGATCAAAAGAGTTACAATCACTATGCAACATTGAAAGCATAAAAGAAAGAATAGAATCTCTCCAAATTTTATCATCTTTGATATTGAGAGCATGAAGGGCAAGATAGTGGGCTGCTTCGTTTCTGCTTCTTCTGGTAAAAGTAATCTCGTAAGCATTTAGAGACTTCAGCAACTTTCTCACACTCTCCATACATAGGCTAAAAGCTGAAAAATTCGAATTCTCTTCTTCCCCTTTAAGCGCCTTGATAGTCGTTAAGGAGTCCCCTTCAAAAATGATATTTCGAAAGTTTAAATCAATAGCAAATTGGATTGCCTGCTTTGTTGCAGTTCCTTGAGCATGGAGAGCTTCCAAGTCCCTAGAGAGTTGCTTGGTCAAAAGTGCAAACATTTTACCATCATGATCTCTAATTACTACTCCAACTCCCACCTTCATCGCTTTAATTGTAGCATTGAAGTTTTATGCACTTTTTTACAAAGCACTTTTCAAAGCATATATTACAATGATACGAAAAAATTTGTAGTCGACATGTAGTCAAAATTTCAAACAAAGAAAGCATATGCACTCCCTGTAGTCACAGACATCTATCACCAAGAATTTCATGAATGATATGATATGTAGCCTAGCCTATTCTCATTCCGATCAAGAATCTAAATCCTCAGAATAACTTACCCAATTAATTAAATGAGTCCATCATCCTACATACATTTGTTCAAACCACTCTTATCAACTGACTTATCCTAGTTAACTTTATAAACCCTTACTCAACAATTATTCTTGTTCATTGCATAATAGATTTTTTTAAATAGAAAAATTAAAAAACTAGTTGGGTGGTCCCCACAGGTCACTCATTACTTATTATTGGGTTCAACCCAAACTAGGTCCTCTCCCAATTTCGCTCTATAAATGCCCAATATACATAATTTAAAGATATTTATCATTTCATTGTATAAAATAATTTTACAATTTTAACTATATAAAGAAATTTATAACTTTACATTTATAAATGGTAAATGTCAATCTTGGACTAGAAATAAATTTTTCAAGATTATGTAATTATTTAAATGCTACTCTTATTTTACTTGTAAACGATTTACTATCTGACTTAGGTGCATTTAGGACTTTTGTTTTGTCTTGTTTTGCTCTTTCAAGAATATTTTCATCAAAAAAAGGAGTTGGTATCACTTGGTCATGTAACAAGTATATCACATGTTAGATCGAAATTCCTTGAATTTATATTTGCGTGCTAACTCGAATTAATTGAACTCTTTTCAAGCGAAGTCCAAATGCAGATGATTCCAATGAATTTAATTATTTTATTATTAAAGAGGCGTAATATTTTTAAAATATTTTAATAGAAATTTTATTATTTGTTGTTATAATTATTAGAAACTGCATAACGAGAATTTAGAAGGGATAGTTAACTTTTTTGTTACTAGTTATTAATTTTAGGACATTTTAATACATACGGTTCAATTCAATATCAATTAAACAAATAAATATTGCACCATCCTCTTCCCCCCAAAAAAATTTTATTTTACATCTTAACTTTTATATTTTTCTAAATATTTAGGCTTTTTTTTAAGAGGAGGAAAGTTTGGTTAAATAAGGGTTAAACTTTTCTTCGTTTTCTACTTGCAAGTAGATACTGTTTTTTGGCAATATTATCTAGGAGGGAAATAGTAGATAAAGGAGGTTATTAAGAAAATGATGACAGAAAGAAGTATTGGAAGGTTCAACCCTCCCTTTTTTCTCCCCATAAATGCCCAAAATACACAAATTGAACATTTTTTTTACTTTTTGCATGGAATACTTGTTTAACATTTTTATCACTTTACATTTATAAAATAGGAGTTTATTCTTATTTCTTATAAATAATAATCTATTCCCATTAATGGTCTATCAAGATATTTATCACTTTGCATTTATTTCTATGATTACTTATTTTTGGTAGCTATTCACCAAGAATTTGTTGATTACTTTAAGAATATTGATGAACTCAATGGCTCTCAAGGTAATAAACAATAAATTGAACTTAAAATTCTATATTCAAGTAAGATTCATTCAATAAGAAATTTGGAGACTCAGAAATGCAAATTAACCTTATCCGGTATCATAATTTTACCTTTACAACATCTCATGCCAAAATTCATTGGGAACAAAATCACAACAAGCTGGCCAGCTTAGGGCTGTTATCGGGCCGATTTCGAGCGAGTCAAACTCAACTCGAAATCAAAAATTTCGAGCTCGGCTAGCCTCGAAATCGGTCCGAAATCGAAATGGGATATGATTCGAGCTGGCTCGGCTCGAAATGACTCGATTTCGAGCTTCGAATCAGCTCGAAATTATAAAAAAAATGTAGAAATGTTATGTATTTAAGAGGATTTGATCCCTAGACCTTGAGGAATATAAACCTTAAATCTCCTCTACTCTACCACTAAACCACTAACTAAATTATATAAAATAACAATTTATTTATGTATATATTTATATAATATATCAATATTATTTATGCTATATATATAATTTCGAGCCAAATCGAATTATGTTTCGAGCGAGCTAGGGCCAACTCGAAATTGGCTCGAAATGAACTTCGAGCCAAAATCCTTAGCTCATGATTCGATTCAAAATTTTCGAACCGATTTCGAGTCGATTCAAAAATCGAACGAGTTCCGAGCGAGTTTCGAATTTCGGATGTTTTTAACACCCCTAGGCCAGCTATGCCCTATACTTTTTGCAACAAATCTTTCCTTGTTCAAAAATTTAATCTCAACTTGGGTGAAAATCATAGGAGCTAAATAACTTCATTAGCCTCAACTGATTGATTTTGCTTAGAAAACTCAAGTTCATGTGTATCCTTGAAGAATTTAATGTTTTTATTCTTAGAGATTTTAGTAACTTCAGCAATTATCTCTTTTTCAATATCCACACCAATCTTGACTAAATTCTCTTCTTCATTGTGGTCATAAAATTTTTCCAAGATTTCAACATTATGCTGAAAGTCTAATTTAAAATCTTCATATGCTTCCAAGATATGTTGCATTTCATTCAACGTCTCAAATTGTTACCTCAAGCATTTATTCATTCATCTTTCACTAAAATTTCAATCATGGTAAGACTTGCATCATGATAATCATCATAGTTACTCATTCTAGAATAACTGTTTTAATTATTGACGAATGTAATTTAAGTCTTTACATACAATTACCATTAAATATTCTCATATCATCTTAAAATGTCAACTCACAATGGAATTTAGTGACAGTTGACAGATCATTGTCCAAAAAACGTCCCAAATTTGGACCATCTTCCACTATTTTCTAATTTCTCAACCCCCTATACTTTTCATAAGTTTCAATTTTTCCAACATCTATGTCAAATGGTACTTTTTATGATCTAGCTCATAAGCGGGACTAACAGAACAACGTACATCAAATTGATGGGTTCACATAGGAACACATGGGAACCATCAAGCTAAAATGTTGGTGTCCCAATACCCTTATAGCTTAGGTCTATAAAGATATGATTGATGTGATATAGAAGAGTGTGACATACCATGATGATGATGTAAGAGAGATTTTTGAAATTTCACTCGAATCCTTTTGATGAGAAAATAATGTTTGTGATGATATATAGTCGAATGACTAGATATTTCTTTGTATCCTACATTCTTGGTAAGCCCACCATTGGTATAAATTGATATTGGTTTGCTTCAAAATTCTCACTTTCATTGCATTTCCAAGACTTACATGAATGATATTTCTTTGACTATCATGTCCTACTCCTTTGAATTCATATCAAATAGTATATGATGTGTCTTGCACACTTATATTAGTAATACCCACTGTGCATTTTATACTCTCCTTTTATATGTTGCACGCAGAGAGAAAGCTTGAGCTTAATTTCAATATATTTTCTTTAATTAACCACATATCATGTTTAATTTTTCAAATTCTATATTGAAATTTTATTAGTTAACTAAGTGTTGATTGATAGCATTGGTAACAAATTATATGAATATTGAAATTTGTGTGTTATATATTATGCCCCCTATCACTTGTCACTATGTCCCGCCAAAGAAATGGCGATTTTCTTAAAAGGATATGGTTGAATGACATGATAGATTCTCTAATTTGAATCATCTCCTAATTTTACTAGTATCATTTCCACTTTTCACTATGCATGATTTAACAACTTACGTCTAACTGTCTAACAATCATTATTATCTACAGTCACCCGACTCTTTTACTCTTTGATCATATAATACTCCAATGATATTTCTCAATTAAGCTATTTGACTTTAATTCTATAATGATGCCTCGGCTATCTCCTTGTTCTTTTCTAAGAAAGAACTAAGATATGTATAATCGTAACTCATGCATGTAGTCTTAGTTCAACTAATTCTAAGCTTCTTGTCTATACCTACTATTCTGAGTGTCAATCTACCTTTTAGCCTAAAAAAACATGCCTTATTTAGTTGGTATCATCCAAATGTCTACCTAACCTTGTAAAAGGCATAGCCGCACAAGTGTCCAACTAATCAGATATGAGAAATTTGACAAAAAATAGTTTTGACTTTGCATGAGAAAAGAATATTCCTTATGACTGGAGAATTCCAAGCTATAATTGATAGAAATAGTAAAACAAATAACCACGCTAAAGCTTGATTGGATGCATCAACATTAGAAAAATAGTCATACAGTCTGAGATAGTGACCAAGTAAAAACATAATGGAAAGTTAGGGACAGATAGAACATCCAGTGAGCATTCCCATAATACAGAATCAACAAAAGGAAACAGAACTAAAATTATCTAATTTGTGAACATGCAAAACAAATAAGATAGTATTAGCCTGATAAAATGCTTACACTTTAAGTCTCATGCCCAAGTCCTGCAAAAAAGTGCAGTATGATTTCCGAAAATATGTCTCTTTTTTAACATCAATGCCATCTCTCCTTGAAGGAGAATTTTCTTCAATTTCCTTCCTTGTAAAGTACCATCCAGACCCATAATCATATGGTTCTCCACGAGAATTGTTATGCTGTACATTCTTTACCATTCCATGATGGGAAGAGCTCCCCGACGCATATCCAGCCATATGAGCTTATAATTCCAGTACAGATTAGAGTTGCTCGTAAATGGATGTAACTAATTAGTCAATGCTCAAACTAGACTTGAATTTCCTGAAGAGAATGGACCACATCATTCAGAATGAAGATGACAGGTTTCAGAGTATCAAATACTGAAAAAGAAAAAATATATACTTAAAACGCATTGAAGAACAAGTTCAGAAGCAACATTGCACAATACTAGCAAACATTCGACAAAAAACAGGAGAAAAAAAGACATGAATTCTTATAAATGACCAGGAGTATCACACTGAAGGATTTTCACAAATTACATATCCCCTGCAAGCCTGTTGATATTCCGAACTTTTACTGCATCAAAATATTTGTACAAAAAACAGCATATCTTGATAGATATAGCTGTTAAGGTTCATTTTTTGCAATACCAAAAGAGTAAAATTTTCACTTACAAAATGAAAATTTTACTTTTTTTTTTTAAGTTTCAAAAAAATGAGTAAAATTTTCATTTTATAAGTGAACATAAAAGAAATTAGGTCCACAATGCTCAAAAAGGTATGACATCATCTCATCGGAAAATAGTCAAATTAGATTGTTATAAACAACACCAATTAGAGGTAAATGGGCCTATGAGGGCAAAGCAGTCAGAGCAACCATCCATGCATGCTAACAAGAATGATTTGAGTGTAAAAGGTCAGGTCCAACGGGAAAGAAAAAAATGTAATTTGAGTTTTCTTAAAAGAAAGATAAATTAAAATGTTTAGATGTACAATCAAGTAACCAATCTGATATCACCAGTTTGGTTTTCAGCTACACAGTGACTTCAATCTACCCCCCAAGAACAAAGAATCATCTTAGTGTTTATTTGTAATTTTCAGTTTCTTCAAACAAGAGATAAACCAAAACTAATTGGAGTTCAAGAAGCAATGCTACCTACTGGTTGGGAACTCATTCTCTCTCCCTGTTCAGATGGGGATTTGCAAAAAGCACAGTATGAATTCCAAAGTGGCAAGAATAGTATCAATTTACTGTTACAAACATTCTTTCATGTCCATGCACACACAGTTCAACTCAATTAACTCTCACAAACATGGGAATTCTCAGTGTCATTTTGTTTCCCTCTGTGCCCTTGTCTCTTAGCATGCCAAACAATTGAGAAGGAAGCCTTCAACAAAGAGAGGGATGCTTGGTGGAAGGAATAAATCTTGTCAACACATAGATGGTGTTCTCTCTCATGAATCATGTCTCCCTTTTCCACCTCCTTCTTTTCTTTCTTATTTGTTCTACCTCAAAACTCAAATAGAGAACTTTGCAGGAAACTTAAAATATTGAAGTTTCTACAAATCTATTTCCTCGTTCCATTGACGGGATCTTTAGAAGATGTTTTCATAGGGAAGAGGCTAGGGCGAATCATTTTTTTGCTTATTCACCACAGAACTTATAAGATCTCACACAAACAAGTTCAATTTTATTTAAGTCCATTCCTTGACTAACTAAGTTTCAAATCTAGTTCCAAAGGATTTTCAAAATTTGTAAGGATGGATATCCGGGGGGTTTGGACATTACTCAAACTATAAAGCAACTTGCAAAACATGGACATTTCTAAGCATAACAAACCAAGTAAACTAAGCCACAAATAGAAACCTAATAAACTAACACTACTTTAAAATTTCTAAGATCTCATGGAGCATGCCTTGTATATGAGTCATTTTGTACCTGTGAGTATTATGTAGATGGGAATAGACGGTACCACGAAAGGAGAGCAATTAAACGAGTTCAACCTACAAATTAAGCAGCCACAAATTGAAGAACAAATACTACACCCAATCCATAAGCACTCACATGTCATTTAACCTCCAATAAATAGATAAAAACCTAAACAAGAAAATGACTATATATAATCCCCAATGAATAAATAAAAACCTAAATAAGAAAGTGTGTGCGTGTGTGTGTATGTTTGTATATATAAGTAGATTTACTCATATCCTTACAGAAAATTGACAGAGCTTAAGCATCTCCAAAAGCATTTTTCAAGTCATTCCATTGAAAAAGCACCCCTTCATTTTCTCAGCCTTTAGATTTATGTTCACCTGTGGATTTAAGCTCCACATACATTAAGTTTGCATGATTCACTTTATGCATAACAAACTCCATCCAGTCATTATATACAAGTACAAACCCGTTTACTTACTGTCACTCCATTTACAAAGCAAGTAAAACATAAAAAGATAAAGAATTGCAAATCTAAGGCGATGGATAAGAAAAAAAGAAAACTGAGAAGTAAAATAGTACCTCCATTCAACAGATTACAGCTGCAACCATATCTCAGAGGAAATCACAACAAGCTCCAATACAATTCAAATCATCAAGAGATGTAAGCGCCGAACAGATTTACAAGGACCGTTCAATCATGGCAAGGGAAAAACCCTAACTTGTCCACCCTAGCTACTCGATCAAGGGCTAAAGCCAATCACATCCCAAACCCAAAGCCCATGACAAGCACCCGAAAATTCTCAACGTTATGCTCCAACCCGCATACTCTGAAACCCTAGACTCACTCTTATCCTATTCGACCGCATCAAAGCCACGCTTTAAATCACCAGTAGTTGTGATCAACACCTAATTAACCAAATTCAATATAAATCAATATGCCATGTTTAATAGCCAAACAAAATTCGAAAAACCTAGGAAAGTAAAATCAAGTAAAGAAATGAAGTAAAGAAGCGATCGGGCAAACCTCAAACGCAGAACAGCAGAAAAACCAATGATAACTGACGACAGGAGCAAAAAGAGGAAAGCAAGAAGAGGAGAGGGCGTACCGCCGTCCGCAAAGGCAAGAAGAAATCGGCGTCGCACTTCGAGCGAGACGGAGACCTTCAGCCGACGGAGGTGGCAGACGAATAGAGGAAAGAAGGCGGCGCAATGGCAAATTCGCGACGAAGAGGACCAACCGCAACTACTATGGGCCGCCCACGGTCCGGTTCATGTCGCTCTCATTAACCGGACAGTTTTTTTTTTTTTTTATAATAGTAATAAACCGAGACAGTTAATTCGGCTTAAAAAGGCCCATCAAAATCGTGGGCCGGGCTTAGGCCATACCAAATTATACAAAAAAATTGAGTAAAATTGCAAGCAGTTCTGCAGGACGAAGGCTTTTTGCATTTTAGTCCAATAATTTTAATATATCTCGCACTAGTCCTTCTTCTCGATATCTTATTCCAACCAGGTCCAGTCTGTAATGCCTACGTGCAAATCATGAAAATATAGCCTCAATGTCTTTTATGATCTTTGAAAATAATCTAATATTTAGAATTAGCACAACTTGTTTTTAAGAGTCATTGTAACTTATATTTTAAGACAACTTTTTTTTGTATTTATAATGAATGAAATTAGATTTTTAGTGGGATGAAAAAATAATTTTTTATTCCCAAAAATGCAAAAAAAAACATTTATCTTCAATCTTGTGCTCCCACATGGCACGACTAATGCATAAAACTAAAATAACTACTTGTATGTTATGATTTTGAGTTTATAGTATGAGTGAGAGATACATTACAACAAGGACCGAAATGCAATTTTATTAAAACCATACAATGCATACCATATTTATTTCAATAAGATGAAATATGATTTTAAATTAAATAGTCATTACAGTAGAATAAAAATATGGCAGACATAATTACCGAATTTACTTAAATTGGAATGACAATTCCTTATTCTTGTGGTAAAAATGATCTAAAAAATAACATCTAAGTAGCTAACAAGGAGTACTAAAACACTCGAGAAATATCTAATAAAATTTTATGTTATTTTAGTAATAAAACCAATTTTTATATAAGAAAAATTCTTCAACGTGCACAACTTAAATTTATTGTGTGTATAGAAATGTTAAAGAATTCATACATCTAACAAAGAAATGACAACGCAATTTATACAAAAACTTATATTTTCTACTCACATATAATCAATCTCATGTTTTTTTATGTTTGCATTATGTAGTTTTTTTTTATTTTTCATGTTTAAATAACTTTGTCTTTCTTAATATCAAACCCTTGTAAAAGAACAAGGATTTGTGATATGTAGTTTCACAATAAGTACAGTAATTAATTATTTTTGAACATTTTTTTATAACAAATATTTTTGAAGTGCTAATGAAATGAAAAGGGGCCCACAGAATGGACGAGAAAGGTTGCATCGAGTGGCACGAGGAATGGGATTCCTCTCTCTCTCTCTTCGGAGATGATTGACCTTATTACCTATACTAGCAACACTGAGAAGCGCAATGCCAAAGCCGAGATGGACTTTATTTCTCAACAGATTGCTAATCATCTCTTTGATTTTTCGCTCTATATTATGTCTCACCTTTGCAGAAATGCCAATGGGGCTTCAGACTTCTTAGCCCACCTTACTTCCTCTGGCGATTTCACTTGTGTGGGGAGCATGCCTCTCCCTAATAATTTTTGTCATCTGCTCTTGCAGGACGCTCCTAATCTTCACACTTTTTATACTGTTAATTGATTTTTGGTCTAGGCTATCATTTCTGCGCTCTCTCTCTCTCTCTGATTCTTGCTGTAATTCTGCTTATCTCAGGCTTTCAAATTGAGTTAAGCATCAAAGATAGGCTAATTGAATGGGTAAATTTAATTACAGGTCTCTATAAATCTATTTAATTAACAAATTTATTTATATTTTATAATCAAGTTCACATACTTTTTTAAAAATTTCAGTAGATCTTCTTGTTAATTTGTATGATTATTAAAAATAAATAACTATTTACCTCTAAATATATGTTCGACATCAAGTGTACAATAAAACTGTTAATTTAAGAAATTTAAAACTATACAATTACTGATAAATTCATTCACATAAATTTTCCTAATTTCCTTGTTTTTGCTTAAATAAATATAAATAATAACTTTTTTATGAAATAAATAATAACAAGCAATAACATAAAATTGTAAAAGTCAACTGAGACGTAATTATAATCAATGTAAAAATATTAAAATAGCTCTAATTAAGATATCAATAATATAGGCTTTTACGTAATTTAATAGTTCAATAAATAACATGAATCTAAATGGAATAAAAGAGATATGAATAATTTTATTAGGCGAATCTTTAGTAATTTACTTGACAAAAAAAAGTTGAAACAATCATATACACCATCAAATAAAATCGTCTTTGCATACTAACTATATTTTAAAATTTATTTACACTAATGGTGTTATGTAATTTTAAATATTATATAGATATTATTAAATTTAATAACTGTTAAAAATAAATAAAAATATATGAAATATTTTATTTATAGATCATTATTGACCTAACATTGTCCTATAATTATCGTCGTCGGCCACCTTATATTGGTCATGTCTTGGTCAGCCACAATTAATAACCATACGATTAGCTATCATACAGTCATTTATGAGTATTTAAATTAGGTTAATTATAATTTAATTGTGTAAATATTAAAGATTATAATATTAATATTGAAGATTATAGCATGGTATATATGTAAATAAATTTTGATAAACGGTTAATATATAATATAGAATGAATTAGAATAAAATTTAAAATTCTTATTTTATATTTATTAGTGTATTTTATATTCTCATTACTACTCTTATCAATTTAATATTTTTGAACGGTACCTAGATACTTAAATTAACATTTTTCTTTAATTTTATTAATTCAAATAAACTATCAATTAATTATATTAATTTTCCAATATAAATTGATCTAATTGTGCTTCATGTTCCGAATTATTAATAATTTGGTCAATGAATATAATCTTTTAAAAGAATGTAAATGCAATCAATTAAAAAATTAACATAGGAGTAAAAAAAGTCATGCAACTACTATTCTAGTGAATAAGTTAGATTCAAATCAGATTAATAACGACTAAAATCTAAATCTATAATATATCGAATCAGAATAGATATCGGATAATTAATTTCTCTCATGTCAGAGACTCGAAAACGGTCCGGTCAAAAACTGGTGTGGGTCAGGTTGACAGGTCAAAGCAATCTTTCGGTGATTTAATTGAATCGAAATGAGAATTAAATTTAGTCATGATCTGATCCATTGATTCGGCTACAATGCAATTTAATAAATTAAAATAAAACAAAAAGTAAAGGGATAGTTGGATTGGACCTATGGTATTTATATGGATCGAAAATCGATCGAAAGTTAAATCGATTTTAAATCGAATCGAAATCGAATTAATCTAAACGAGCCGATTAGTGAGCAAAAAGTTTGGCTCGGTAATAATTTTGAGCCAATTTTGAGCCGGAGTAGGCTCGACTCGATCCAGCTCGAAATCGATTAGAATTAAAATTCATGTTATATATAATAAATATATATCATATATATAATATATATTAAATATAATATATATATGTTATATAATATATATATATATATATATATATATTATAAACCGAGCCAGATCCAGTCTAGCCTATCTGGCTCGAGATCAGCTCTAAAAAAAATTGAGATTTTATTATTTCGAGTCGCTCGAAAATGATTCGAAATCGGCTCGAAGTCGATTGGAATTGACTCGAGCCGGCTTGAAGTCGAACCCAATCGACTTTGAGCTGCTTTCGAGTCGATCGAAATGCGATCAATTCGATTTCGAGCTGGTATTGGCTCGGCTCGAATTCGGATTGATAACAGCCAGCTCCCCAGTTTACACATTTACCTATTTGAATCGCTAAATTTAGTAATTATATATCAATCCAGCATGTAAAACGAAAAAAAAAATCATGATAAATATAGTCATGCCTAAAAAATTTTATTTTATTCATAAAAATATTAAAAATTTATTTTATTTTATATAAATTTAAATATTAAATAATCACTTTATTTTATATATGCATGATCCTCAATTAATCAATCAGTTTTATTTTACTCTAACATAAATTTGACATAATTAATTTTATTTAATATTATATATATCTGAAAATAATTTTAAAAATTTTCAATTTTTTTCCAACTAAATTAACTCTTTGACATAGTTGGGATTTTCTGTGGAGTTATCAAATCTAAGAGGTAATCATTTCTCTTTGGTGCTAATTTTGGGCTACATATCATTTTCTTTTTCTTAATTTCTTTTGTTTGTTATAATTAATGGGATGAATGATTTTCATTTTTTAAATTTATTTGAGTAAAAGAACTAAACTAGGATTATTACTATAAAAGGAGATAAATATAATCTTATAGACTTGGGAGAGAGTGAGTGCGCGAGGAGATGAGCTTTTCTGAGTCTTCTAAATAATAGAGATGAGGATAATAGTTGAGCGCCACCATATATACAGGGAGGCAAACTATTTAGGGAGGTGCCAAACAGTGTAGGGCACTCAGAGCTTTACAGTAGAACAATTATCTAACCAGAAGAATTGGATTTTATTTATGAAGAGAGCATTAGAGTGAACCTCTTTTCCATCATAAATAAGGATATTTGTAATGAAAATAAAATAGATGGGAATAGATGAATTAAGTGAACCTCATTAATGTGAGTGGGGCTCTATAACTTGGGTTACTATATGGCCTAACGATACTTGCATTTAGCTTACGCTTTAATGAAGGCCACTATTTCTTACCCCATGAACAAACCGAGCATCCACCTAGCGGGAAGTCATGGATAAGGGTTCAATTTGAGACATTTGTTCTGGCACATTGTTCGGCTAAGATCGTTCAACTAGCCACCTCATTCAGCTTTGAAAACCTAATTTGGCTGGACCCTTCTAATTGTTCAAAGACAAGGTTAGATAGTTAGTCAGCGAATTTGGCTTAATATTATTTTTGAGTTTGAGCACACTGATATGAGTCGTTCTATCTCCAACAAAATTATCTGTGGAATTTGTCTATTTACATTACTGAATTGATAAACTTCATATTTATGTTTGGGTCACTTAAAACTTTGAAATACTACTTAATTTCTGAACTTTAATTTTAAAAAATTATTGAGATTCAAGTTAAAAAAAGAAATAGCTGTGCTAATTGCTTCCATGTGTAATAAAATAAGATGGCAAACACTAAAATAGTGAAATAAATAAATAACTAAGAAAACTTATCATCGAAAAGTGCACGAGCAATGCTCTTTACAATTATTTTTACCACTTAGAGAATGTCTCTCAATTCAAAGGTTATTGGCTGTTACATCTAGATCCACACTGTCGCAGCTGGAGCGTACCGTAGGCGAAAGGCTATTGCCGAAGAGGCCATGCTGAAGAGAGCACGAGGAACTACCAGTACACAATGTGAGGTACAGAGCTCCATACCGCTTTTAAGAGGTATGACCCCTCTCCTCTTAGACAGTACTATCCATACGGCCGGGGTAGTGACGCGTCAGCCTAGCAGGCATCATTAGCCTGACACTAGAGATGAAGCTCATTCTTTTAAAGTTACTCTTCAGAAATCAGATCAGAGTATAAAACCTCATTGTAATAGGGAGAAAATGGAGAATTTCTTTAGATTCTCTGCTAAAACCTTTCTTTGCTCAACTTTCTCCCCCACCTCATTATTATAATCTTGTGAAAAGCTTACACACTAGTGGAGGTCATTGAAAGCCGCTTGAACGGCACCGTAATTTTTCCGCTTAGTCGGTTTTTCACGTGAAAAATCTCTTCTCCTATCTTCTGGTCGATATTCAGTCACAACACTAGCGGTAGTCTTTCAAGGTGCAACGATGCTTCTCACGTGACGTGCACTCGTCGGGGAGGCTTTTCAATCTTTAACCCATAAATATTTGTGCATAAAAAACCAGTGAGAGAAGGGTGGAAATTGTTTAAGCAAAATAAGCCTTTTATAAATTCCGTAAAACAGTGTAAAAAATATGTCTGCTCATGATTGATTTATACTAAAATTTCCTCCGTAAATGTTGGGGCTTCACCACGAAAGAACGATGCGACCGTTCACAAATTGAAATGTTGAACCCCAATTAATATTTTATTATTAAATTTTTAAAAAATTTCAATAATATCCTCCCCTCTTGTATCCCCTCTTTCTTTCTGTACCAGTGGTGGAGAGAGTGGAAAGTATAATTGTAATTTTAAAAAATTATAATAATAAAAAATTCAAAAAACTCACAATTTAAAATTTTAAAATTTGAGAACTCATATGTTAAAATTAAAAAAAATGTGAATTTGAGTATTAATATACCTTAAACTTTGGGCATCAGAAATATATAATATTATATTCATATTTAATTATCTAATTTTCTTTTCAAAACCACCTAATTTTTCTTTGCAATATTTAGGAAAATCAAGTTAAACAAGAACTACAAAATTTAATGCTCTAATTGAGATAATTTATTGACGATTAACAAGATTTTGAAGATAAATTAAGCGAAATATTAAAGGCTTGAAGCGTCATGTTTTCAAAGATATTAAAGAAATTAAATTGAAGAGATTGTCTTATAATTTTTATATCAATATTATGATGCATGCATAAATATTTAAATTTAAAGATTGAAAATATAATTTAATAATTTTTTTGAGGTCTTTATGTGATTACACCTAATTATTGTCAATCAAACATCAACATTAATGAAGGGCACTTGATTTTTTTCATGTGTTTGTTGCAATTACATAATTGTCGTAAGTTGACTTCGATAAAATAGACTTTAAAGTCCACTGATATTCTTTTATAGTTTTATCATAGATATTTACCTTTAATTTATTTAAATCTTATAATTTATTTATGAATCACCTTTTAAACTTTAATTTGCGTAAGTATTTCTTATAATATTTGAATTATTAAATATAACTTGAGTTAAAAGTTAATCATGATTACATAATTTTTTGCTGATTGATTGAAAACAATATTATGTCAGCATTTATTATTATAAAAGGTGTCTATTAAAAAATATGGTTGTTGAAAAGGGATATAAAATTAATATTTAAAATTTCAGTTGGACGATTATAATACAGAGTGGTGTACGTTGTGTGATTTTTTTCATGTGTTTGTTGTTTTTTTTTTTTAAATCAAGGATGCGATAGGTGAGGATATTATTGAAATTTTAAATTATTATATGAATATGAATCGACTTAGGCTCTGTTTGGCGCGAGGATCAAAACAGGATCAAAATAGGACCAAAATAGTATTAATTTTTAAATAAATAATAATAATAATAATAATAATAATAATAAATAAATTTTTAAAATTATTTTACACAAATTCAAATATAAAAAATATTATTTTACTTTACATACTCAACAATTTANNNNAGTTTAAAAGTCTATTTGAACTTACGACAATTATGCAATTGCAAACACATGAAAAAAATCATGTGTATGATCATGATTTTAAATATTACTTTTTTTAAAACAACAATTTTAAAAAGAATCTCTTCAATTTTTTTTTTTAAGTTCATTCATATAATAATTAAAGGTTTAAAGTCACACAAAAAATTGAAGAGATTTTGAAGTCTATTTTATATGAATGAGGTGAAAAAAATCACACATGAAAGACTAACATGTAAAGTGAATGGATGAAGTCTATTTTTTCACCTCATTCATATAAAATAATTATTCAATAAAATTTTAAGATTTAATTTTCATGTTATTTCAAATAAAAGAATACTAACATGGAGCTAAAATATAATCAATTTAGTTGCCTTATTTTCTATTATTCTTTTGGTTCCAATATTTTAATAAAAGTCAAGTAAGAGAGATGATATTATAGTATTCTTTTGGCTCCAATATTTGAATCGTAATTGCAGCCAAAAAGTTCATTAATAATCTTGAAATAATTAATTATATATCACATAATTTAGTTTTATTTATGCATTATTCATTTATTTTTAGTTAATTACGCTACGCACACTTAAAATATTATAAAATCTTACATACACACATTTTAACTTATTTTTATTATAATGAGTAATCATAATTTTTCAATAACCTAACTATAGTTAGATTACAAAAAATCTGAGCCATTCATCATATTATTTTAAGGATATTTAAATATATTTTGAGTGAAAATCCTAAAATCTTAATGTTTAGGTGGCGGCAAAGGAAGGAGACATCCGCGACGTAAATTGATTTTAGGATAAATCAGCGCTTTAGTGTAGTATTGAGAAAGAGAAAAATATGTACTACTAAGAGTAAAAAATATAATTTTAATGATTTACTAAAAGAATATTAATTTCAAATAGATTTTGATTAGTTTTAACTCAAATATGTGTATGTAAGATTTTATAATATTTTGAGTATGCATAGCGTAATTAACTAAGAATGGATAGGTAAGATATATACAAGAATGAAATTTCAAGAACTCAGATTGATTATTTTCTTATAAGGAAACGAGATTGCTTGGATTGTAAAGATTGTAAAGTCATTTCAAGTGAATGTTTGACTACCCAACATCGATTAATGGTTTTAAATTCCGAGATAAAGTATTGGAAAAGAAATATTAAGTCAAAATCCTATCCTCGAACTCGATGGTGGAATCTAAAGAATGAGAACAAATGTATATTTAAGAAGAAGGTTCTAGAACTTGAGCAATGGAACATTAACGGGAAAACTGATCTTATGTGGTTGACAGTTGCTAACTGTATCCGTAAGGTGGCGAAGGATGTGCTGGGGAAATTCAAAGGAATGATTCCAAATAATAAAGATACTTGGTGATGGAAAGATGATGTACAAGAAAAAATTAAGGAGAAGAAAATTTGTTATAGAGATTGGTTTAAAAACAAAAATAATGATAAGTGAGAGAAATATAAAGTGGCTCGACGAGAATCTAAGAAAGCAGTAGACAATGCAAAAAATATAGCTCTTGAGGATTTATATAAGAAGCTTGACACTAAAGAAGGAGAAAGACAATTATATAGGATTGCCAAGGCAAGAGATAGAAAAAGTAAAGATTTAATTGAAGTAAAATGTATTAAAGATGAAGTTCAAAGAGTATTTTTTATGGAAGAAGATATCAAAAATAGATGGATGAGTTACTTTCAACAGCTTTTCAATGAAGATTGTGAAAATTCAATTGATCTTACAGAATTCAGCACCCTAAAAGAAAGTAAAAATTACTCTTACATCCGACGTATTAGTAAGGCTGAAGTCTGGAAAGTTTTAAAGAAGATGAAGCATAAAAAAGCAGTAGGACCAGATAATATTCCAATTGATGTTTGGCAGTGCTTAGGAGATGAAGGAGTTTCTTGGCTCACTAGATTATTTAATATGATTTTGAAGACTAAAAGGATGTCAAATGAATGGAGAAAGAGTATATTAGTACCTATTTATAAGAATAAAGGCGATGTACAAAATTGTGTCAATTATAGAGGAATTAAATTAATGAGTCATACTTTAAAACTTTGGGAGAGGGTGATCGAACAAAAGTTACGGCATAATACTAAGGTGTCAGAGAATCAGTTTGGTTTTATGCCAGGTGGATCTACTATAGAAGCCATTCATTTATTAAAAAATTTAATGGAGAAATTTAAGGAGAGAAAGAAAAACCTACATTTGGTTTTTATTGATTTGGAAAAAGCTTATAATAAAGTCTCAAGAGAAGTACTTTGGAGAATTTTAGAAAAGAAAGAGATTTGTACTGCTTATATTCAAGTTATTAAAGACATGTATGAAGGAGCTGTTACCTCTGTTCGGACACAAGAAGATTTGACTAAGAATTTTTCTATTACAGTTGGATTACACCAAGGCTCGGCTTTAAGTTCGTATCTTTTTGCTTTGATTATGGAAGTCATGACTGGACATATCCAAGATGAAGTGCCTTGGTGTATGCTCTTCGCAGATGATATTGCCCTTATTGAGAAAACTAAAGAGGGAGCTAAATCAAAACTAGAGCTTTGGAGGACTGCTCTAGAATCTAAAAGTTTTCATCTCAGTAGATTAAAAACTGAATATATGGAGTGCACATTTAGTCAAGAAAGAAATACTTATATTGGAGATGTAACAATTAGTGATCAAATTGTTAAGAAGAGTGAGCGCTTTAGATACCTTGGATCAATTATATAAAATGATGGCGAAAGAGATAATGACGTTATTAGCAGGATTCAAGCAGGATGGGTAAAATGGAGAAATGCTTCTGGTGTATTGTGCGATAGAAAAATCTCATCCAGAATCAAGGGTAAATTTTATAAAACTGTAGTAAGACCAGCGATAATATATGGTACTGAATGCTGGCCTGCAAAGAGGAAACATACAAATAAAATAAATGTTGCAGAAATAAGGATGTTAAGGTGGACGTGTGGATATACACGAAAGAATAGAATGAGAAATGAGTATATCCGAAAGAAAATTGGTGTTGCACCAATTGATGATAAACTTAGAGAAAGTCGGCTTAGATAGTTTGGACATCTAAGTCGTAGGCCGATTGAAGCTCCAGTTAGAAAAATTGAGTTATTGGATTTTGCTATGTACAGAGAGGAAGAGGGAGACCAAAGAAGACATGACAAGAAACTATAAGGAGCGATCTTAGTTACTTAGATTTAGATAAGAATTTGGTAACTGATAGAGCGCAATGGAAATAAAGGATTCATGTAGCCGACCCCACCTAGTGGGATTAAGACTTGGTTGTTGTTGTTGTTGTTGTTAGATAGGTAAAATATAAATAAAACTAAATTGTGCAGCATGTAAGTAATTATCCCATAAAATAATTATTAAATAAAATTTTAAGATTTAATTTCCATGTTATTTCAAATAAAAGAATACTAACATGGAGATAAAATATAATCAATTTAGTTGCCTTATTTTCTATTATTATTTTGGCTCTAATATTTTAATAAAAGTCAAGTGAGAAAGATAATATTATAGTATTCTTTTGGCTCCAATATTTGAATCGTAATTGCAGCCAAAAAGTTGCATTAATAATCTTTCACCTACAACTCATATAATACTCGTTTTACTTACTAATTATTTCAATGGCATTATGCTTTTTGGCTGCAATTACGCTTTATAAAATTGATTAAAAACTAAATAAGGCAACTAAACAAATCCAATATTTTATAATATGGTGATTCTCAAATAAATTTAAAATATTTAATATTAAATGACTCTTTAATATGAGATTCAAATATTGAGTTAAGTTAAATTTTAAATTTTAGGATTAATTATTAAACAGTTCCCATGATTAATTTTTAATTATATTTTAATTTATGCTTTATAAAAAATCTTTTTAATAGATCATTATTTTAAAAATTTTGTAATAATAAAGATTTCTAAAAACTATGATTATTATATAAAAATTTTAAACTGATGATTGAAGTTAGTAACTAAATAATATTATATTATTTTAAATCTTAAATTTCAATTTCACTCATTCTCTCTTTTCTCCTCCCCTCAGTGTCTTCCACCCCCCTCCCGCTCTACTTTCTCTCTCTCACTTGCTCCCCTGCGAGTAAGGGGAGAGGGATGCTTGCCCATATCTTCTGATTTTCTATTATCTCTCTCTTTTTCTTTTTATTCTTTCTTTATCTTCTTCTCTTATTGGAGAGTTTGTGGAGGATGGGAGCGTAGACAAGAAGGCCAAAAAGTTTAGGAACAGAAAAAAGACTGCGACAATGAGAAGTTAGAAAGTGAAAAAAGAGAAGAGAGAATATAAAAAAATTGACATATTTTTTAAATTTTTTAAAAGTATAAAAATTAAAATAAAAAATCTATTAATAATAACTGTATAATACCTATTTTATAATATTAACTAAACTATTGACTTACTAAAATTTTTTAAAGATTATAAATTAAAGTATAATTAAAAATTAATTGTCAAAACTTCTCAATAATTAACTATATATTTTATTATAGCAACTCAATATGTAATTTATAAGACTAATTTATTCTATAAATTGATTAAAATTAGTGTAAATGTGAATTATGAAGCAAATATTGGAGCTTTCAAAAGAATCAAAACATTAATAATTATCAATCATGCGTCGGTATTGCACGTCTCCAGATCGATCGGGCCGCGCCGTCCAGCTCAGCCTGTCGGCGTGTCGGCCACAGCCGTCCACTAAGCGACGCGCAGGCGCAGCCGTTCAGCACGGCGCCGGCTCTCTCTCTCTCTCTCTCTCTCTCTCTCTCTCTCTCTCTCTCTCTCTCTCTCTCTCTCTCTCCCCCCTCTCTCATTCGCGGAATCGTATCTGCAGGCAGATTTTTTAATAAATTGCAAATTAATTTCAATTTTTCAAAAATACCAATTTTAATTATCAATTTCAATTTTTGCGGAAGTATTATAATCTGTTCACAATTAAGATCTAATTATTTATTTCTACTATTATACTATAAAACTATTCACCATTATTAATTTTTTAATATTTTTAAATATAGTTATAAAATATTTATATTCTTTAGGTTATAATTTTTAGAGTAA
The DNA here is from genome assembly GCA_019297695.1 of Apostasia ramifera. Taxonomy (NCBI): domain Eukaryota; kingdom Viridiplantae; phylum Streptophyta; class Magnoliopsida; order Asparagales; family Orchidaceae; genus Apostasia; species Apostasia ramifera. The sequence continues at coordinate 56,183 of JAEMOT010003720.1, forward strand.
AATAAATAAGCAATAAGAAAAAGTAAGATTTTTAATTTTTGTTAAAATTTTAAAAAATAATAAAAATAAAAAAGTAATAATTCCTTAAAATCTATAAATTATATAAGCTAATAAAAAATAATAAATTCTATATTTTTATCCAAAATGTTTAACAAAAAATAGTATTCTAAAAATGACATAAAAAATATAGTATTTTTATAATTTCGGAAATTGGATTTATAATTTTTAAAAATTAGATCAATTTTTAATGCATTTAGGATGCAATTTATTTATTTATTTATTTTAAAACAAGTAAGAAATAAAACTAACAAATAATATAGAATAAAGAATAGAAAATAAATTAATTGTATGAATATCACAATATGTCTGATATATATTATAAACATTGATACAAATTAATGCTGGTGGTCAGTTCTCAGACGAGGCACCAGTAAGTCGCATGGTTTTTTTTTAAATTTCAAAATAAATTTAGTTTTATTTGATTAAGTATTTTTTAATTTTAAAATAAATTGAAATCAGAAAATTTGAGTAACAGAATCTGAGTCTTAATAAACTAAATCGTTAATAAAAATTTGGATTAGATTGAAGTTTTATTTTTTAATTTCTAGTTTATTCAAATTACTCAAAGAGCCTAGCAATTGATATGAGTTCAATTTCTAAAACAAATTATAAAATTAGCCTTTAGTTGATTAAAAATAATATGTATGCTGCAAATAATAATGAAAATGTTTATTCACCAATGTCCTATTATATAAAATAAAGTTAATTTTTAAAATTAAAAATTATATTTGATATAAAATAAAATTATTAAAGTATATAATAAATTATTTTAATTATTTTTAAGGATTCAGCCTTTAGTCATCAAAGCTTAAATAGAGTTTTAAATTGGAGAAAAAAATAGTTTAATGTTATCTTGTGAAATAAAAATATTTTATTATTTAAAAATATATTAGATGTAAAATAATATTATTTTTTTAAAACTATATTACAAAATATTTTTATCTCTAAATTTTAATATATATATATATATGTTGTAAAATAAAATTATTTTTTAATATTAAATTTATGTATAATAAAATAAATATAAAAATATTAGGTTGATATTTTTAAGAGGAGATTGGTTTTTTTTTTATTTAGATTGGCGCTTTGTTTTTAATCCTTAATAAACAAAAATAAATAAATTTCTATAAAATAGATTTAAAAAAACTTATTGATTTTTTCCAATTTAATTTAATTAAAGGATCCCTGACAGAGCGTGGCGCATGAGTTAGCAGTTCTGACATCTCGCCAGCGTGGAAGAATTTCTGCAAAAATTTAATAGAAAATTCAATGACATGATTTGTTAATTTATCAAAAATTATACCAAGAGATTATATTTGTCTTTCAGAAAAAATACTGGTCTAAGTCAACTTAGATATATAAATATAATATTAATATAAGTTACAATGATTAGAATATAATTTATATTAAATAATAATAAGTAAATAAATAAATTTATTATGATATATATATTTGATGTGCCAAAGTTTTTTACTAAAAAATATTTATTAATATGTGCATTAGATACTAAACATTGAGATAAATACGACTGAAAGAGCAAAAAAGACTTTTTAAAGTACTTAAAAAATTATTTTAAAAAAGGCCCTATTTGGCAATGGGCTAAAAATCATAGCTAAAATTAGCTATAATTAAAATCTTACATTTATTTTAAAAAAATTTAGAAAATTATTTTATATCACATCTCACACAAATTCTAATATTAAACAATCACTTTATTTCACATCCAATACAATCCTCAATAAATCAATCAATTTTATTTCATATTTTACATAATTTTTAATATAAACAACTTACTTTATTTTATATTATACATATTTTTTAAAAATAACTAAAAATTTCAGCCAAATTTTCTTTTTTTTTTTTTATTACCAAACAGAACTTTAAGATCACACGGCATAATATCCATAAGATATTAAGCTGAGGAATTTACACATATCACAAAAATCTTTCTCAGTAAATTTTTTTTATATATATTATAGTATTTTAAATAATTTATAATTTTTTTCAAAAAAATAGTAACAAACCAACTCAAATGTGTGGCGAAGAGAGGGGAAAATATAATCATAATTTTAAAAAATTTATTAATAAAAAAATCAAAAAATATTGAAATATTAAAACTTTAAAATTAGAGACCTTTATATTTTATATAAGTAAATAGTGTCATAAATTCAGCTTTAATTGATGAAAAATCAGTTAAATTTTAATTATATCCAATAATATTTATATTATATAACTATTAAATTTTGAAAAAAATTAAATAGTTATATAATATAAAAATACTTATAAGTATATGATTTTATGTGATCATTAATATATTTGATTTTCTTCTCTGTCTTGTATGTAAATCTCGAAGGTACAGTTTTTAAATAAAAAATTATATTATATTATATGTAGAACATTGTAAAATTATTTGAAAATATTTATAAATAGGACATTTTACGCGATGAATTTGTAAATATTAATTTAGCGAAGAAAAAAAAAGATGTATAAGTTTGCGAGGTGAAGGAATTGACAGGAAATAAAGACCGCCAATCACGTCAGGGTCGTCCAGGGTCCGCACGAGTCCACTTTGATTCCCACCGAACCCATCACTTTCTTATGGAATGGCTACCGTCCGTGGACGATCAGACGGCTGTCGTTCGAGTTTCTATCAAGTAGAATGATCATTGAGGTGGGCCCAATTCTTTCGGTGGCCCGGCTGAGCGAGAGTCGCGAGTCTTGACCGTGGCACGTAGATCCGGGTTCACCCATTTGAACTGTTCTCCGCGTCCAGTAGCCGCTGCCGGTGGCCCACTAAGCCTGGAACAATTCAATTTGATTTTTTTAAAGCTCGAATTAAAATTATTTCAATTTGATTAAATTCCCTTTTTTTTGGGGATAAAATGGATTAAATTCTCTTTAAGGTTTACTCAATTATCAAAATTAAATGGAGTCTTACAATTTACATATTCATTTAGTATATATTAAATGCATATTACTATATATTAATTTCTTCAATAAACATTTCTCAGTAGGTATGTATATATATTTTTCAAGTATACTTATATATGTAAAATAATGTAAAATATTTCTAAAATATATTAAAAAATTAAATACATAGAAAAATATATATCAAATAAAATTCGTATTAAATCACTTTTTAATTGTGATTTAATTAAAAAGTGATTAAATAAAATAAGTTTCCGATCAACATAATTAATAGCTTTGCTCACAGCCTTAATCGAGTCCGAACTAAGATCTTAAACTATTTGCATACCACGATTTCTAAGATAAAGCATTATAGAAACTGGACTGAATTGTGAGAATATTAATGCTAATTATATCAATCATAGTATTAAATAATTATAATATATATTTACTTTCAAAGTATTACATTATGATATGAGTTATATATGTGTCGAGATAAATCAAAACGTGACCTAGATTAAAACTACTTATAAAGATTCTTAATAGAAATGTTAGTCTTGAATGCCTCATATCGAACTAAGTAGTATGGTTAGAAAATTATTTATGTACAGTGCAATTTTTAATAAATACCTCGAAAAAATATCTTATGATTCAAGAAAATATTCGCTACTTTTGATGGTACAAAATTGCCGTCCAAGATATCAATATTACTTGATATGAGATATATATTTGATAAGATTAAGTCAGAAGCAAGCTCAAGTTAAGGCTGCTTGCAAAGGTTCATAATAGAAGGACTAGTTTTGAATGCCTCATATCAAACTGAGTAGACATGGTCAAAGAATCATTAATGTAAACTTTGCGGCAATGCAATTTTTAATAAATGCGTCACAAAAATATCACATGGTCTAAGAAAATATCTACTGCTTCTCATAATTTGTAATTTTAAAGGTGAAAGTACTTATCGTTCTCCCTCTGCTAGGGCTGCTTATTGGACCGGTTCGACCCGGAACCGGTCCGAAACCGGTCCAGTAAGAACCGGTTCGGTCCAGAACCGGTTGAAACGGACCGGTTCTAACCGGTTCCGGGCCGCAGAACCGGTCCGGACTGGTTCTGCGTAAGCAGA
>JAEMOT010003720.1:62838-84030 GCA_019297695.1 Apostasia ramifera
AAATAAATATATTTTTTAGTTAATTTACCCGATTGACCCGACCCGACCCAATTATTTGGATCCGGACCGGACTCGGACCGGATCCAAGGCCACCTAACCGATTCCGGACCGGATCCGGAACCGGTTAGAACCGGAACCGGTTAGAACCGGACCGGACCGGTTCCAGGTCCAACCGGACCTGAAACCGGTGGAACTGGACCGGAACCAGTCCGGTCCGGTCCGGTTACCATCACGACCCTCTGCTCTCCTTTTTCTTAAAATTTTGCCTTAGCTTATATTTTATTAAAAATAAATAAAAACATAACATATACAAATAAATTTTAAATCTTCTCTAAAAGATCCAACAAAAATTCTATAAAATAAACTAACATATTCCTTTACCAAATTACTTCACTCTCTATTAGGGGTGGCAATATATGATCTGATCCGTGAATTCGACTCGAACTTGGCTGACAAATTTTGAGTATAAATCATAAATTTTGATCCATTTATTAAATAGGTCAGGTTCGGATTAGGCATAATTGGGTCGGATAGGGTTGGGGTTGGATATTTATCAAAAAATACTCTATAAACGGGTCGGATCGACCCGCCAACCCAACCTATTTATTAATCGGGTCAAGTTCAGGTCATAGATTTTGATCCATTTAATAAATGTGTCGGGTTCGAGTTGAAACTATTTGGATCAGGTCGGATTCAAGTTCAGGTTCGACCCGAACTTATTGTGCCAACCCATTTTGCCACCCCTACTCTGTCTGCTCTTTTTTTTATTCCGGGGTTGTGGTCTTGATCTCATTGATAAAAGATGGTGAAAGGTGAAATAAAATCTTATACTCAAATTAAGTTACTAGTTTTTTACTGAAATTCATATATCAAAGCAAAACTAAAATCTCAAAAAATTTAGAGGATGTTTTGTTTAATGTTTTTTTGGTATTATGTAATATAATTTATATATCATGAATATTATTTATAAGTAGGGATAATTACCTATATGTCACACCATTTAATTTTTATTTATATCTTACCCATTCATTCTTAGTTAATTACGCTACGCACACTCAAAATATTATAAAATCTTACATACACACATTTTAATTTATTTCTATTATAATGAGTAATCATAACTTTTCAATAACCTAACTATAGTTAGATTATAAAAAATTTGAGCCGTTCATCATATTATTTTAAAGATATTTAAATATATTTTGAGTAAAAATCCTAAAACTTTAATATTTAGGTGGCAGCAAAGGAAGGAGACATCCGCGATGTGAATTGATTTTAGGACAAATCAGCACTTCAGTGTGGTATTGAAGAAAAAAAAATATGTACAATTAAGGGTAAAAATATATTTTAATGATTTAGTTATAGAATTTTTTTTTTCAAATAGATTTTAATTACATTTTAACTCAAGTGTGTGTATGTAAGATTTTATAATATTTTGAGTGTGTATAGTATAATTAACTAAAAATAAATAGATAAGGCATAAATAAAACTAAATGATGTGATATGTAGGTAATTATTCCTTACAAGTATTATTAAAATAAATAATTATTTTATTTAATAATATAATATAATATTAAAATAATAGTAAATTTAAGGCCCCTTAAATAGAAATCAAAAATACTGAAAAATATTAAAATAATATAATTTAAAATATATGTGCTGATGGGAAAACTCGTCCAACTGAGCAAAAGCACTACTGCTGCCAAATTTCTTTTTAGGGGGTGTAGGATTTTTTTTTTTTTGGTAATTACTTACATGCTATACCATTTAATTTTATTTATATCTTATTCATTCATTTTTAGTTAATTACGTTATGCACACCCAAAATATTATAAAATCTTACGTACACATATTTTAACTTATTTTTATTATAATGAGTAATCATAATTTTTCAATAATCTAACTATAGTTAAATTATAAAAAAATTGTGCCGTTCATCACATTATTTTAAGGATATTTGAATATATTTTGATTGAAAATCTTAAAATTCTAATATTTAGGTGGCGGCAAAGGAAGAAGACATCCGCGACGTGAATTAATTTTAGGTCAGCGCTTTAGTGTGGTATTGAGGAAGAGAAAAATATTAATATTAAAGATAAAAATATAATTTTAATGATTTACTAACAGAATTTTTTTTTTCAAATAAATTTTGATTAAGTTTTAACTCAAGTGTGTATATGTAACATTTTGTAATATTTTGAGTATGCATAGTATAATTAATTAAGAATGAATGAGTAAAGCATAAATAAAATTAAATGATGTGACATGTAGATAATTATTTTTTTTTTTTATCTAAGTTCATTTACTTCAGTGAACGTGCCAAATGGCTTTCTTTCATGAGAAGAAGTCAGACCAAAAAAGAAGTTGCACTCAAAATTATTTTAAATTAATAAAATCAAACTATTGACGACATAATTTCAATTGAATCCTCATCGGTCATCCAAACATGCTTCGAGTTTTGAATCCACTTCTAGTTGATCTCAAAGGTCAAACTGCCATTAAATATAAATATAAATATTTGATCAATGTCTTATTTGACACTAGTGAGGCACAAATTTATTAAGTAATTGACAAAAATTTGTTTTACCTTGATCAAAAACTTTTTACAAGTGCTTTGGATAATAAAAAACCGAATTGAACTACCTAAATTAGGGTGCCTCTTTGTTCGACGGCCTCTGCTCATCTGCAGTAAAATAAACCCTTTTCTCCTCCTCACCTCTCTTTGACTTGACTTCTAAATGACATTAATATCATTCCATTCTATTTCAAGCTGTTGATAAACTCCAGGCCCTTCGACTACGTTTAGCTCCACTGACGCCTATGTTGTCAATATGTACGTGCAATATCTGTTTTCTTAGAATGATTTTCTTGAAAATTTTAGAATTATTATATTTATGATTATTATATAAATTTAATCAATGAATTGATCGTGAATAAGAATGAATAACCGATTAAATTAATATAACACTGGAGCCAACTCTTTCATAGAACTTAGCTGAGTAATTCAAATTTTATTTGAGAGTTGAGCTGCCTGTGTTCTAATAATTTGAACTAAGTTGTTATATTACTAATTTACTATTTTCTTCAATTAATAAGCTCTAGCACATGACTTTATGTAATTTTATCATTTTATTTGCCTATGAGGTGGTTCTGTATTTGGTCTTAATTAGTGGAACAATCCCGTGAAAACATTAGAATGCATACATAACATGTTGTTATCGATCTCGCACTTATTCCGACAAGTATATAATATTTATTGGCTTTATCTCAATTAAAGTTACGTATGTTTAATGTTGTCATTTTCATTAATCAATAAATAAGTTTTGCTTTGAGAGTTACATAATTTTTAGTTTTCTCTTGCCATGAAGTACTGGTTCACAATTTGAGTATTTGACAACAAGATTTCTAGCAGAAACTACGTAAATCAAGTGGCTTGAAAAGTAATTTGTATGTATTTTTCAATTTTTTTTTAATAATGCACTTTTATATCTTATTTTGTGTATATATATATATATATATATTTGTGTTAATTATTTAGAACATTTATATAGAAGATACCTTAAATATAAAAAAAAAAAAATTTTCAAATCAAACGTAACTATTTTACACTTAAATTTTATAAAATTATAAATTTTGTATTAATTTTTAGATTAAATTATATTATATTCTAAATTCTGAGGTCCAAAATTATAATTTATATTCTAAAATATTAAATTTTATACTTTAAATTATTTTAATAATAAAAATTAAATTTTAAATTTTAAATCTTAAAATTATACTTTAAATATTATTTGTTTTATAAATTAATTATATATAAAATTCACTGTAAATTTAATTTAATAAGATAAAATTTTTTATTACAGATTTGTGAAGTATATATATAATAGGATAAGAATCATAAAAATATATGAGCAATTTAATTCATAAAAGTTTTTAAAATATCACATAAAATATATAAAATATATAATGTTTTTAAAAAAATGTCATTTTGATCCGAGGAACAATTTGATAACAAGATTTTTGGCAGAAAATTACGTTGATCAAGTGGCCTGAAGGCTATGTATATATTTTTAATTTTTATTTTATAATACACTTCCACATTTTGTTTTGTATATACTTGGGTTAATTTGTGATGTTGACCTTTTCTGTGTAAAATGAATGCATAACATAATTTTTATGTTTTTAGATTGTAAAAAAATATCTTTAATTATGTTTTAATTAAAATAGGTATATATCATGAAATTTTTTCAAATTTTAAGAGTTAGTTTATAAGCATAATTATCATACCTATTTAGTGTTAACAATCAAACATATGACAAAGTAAATAGAAAAAAATAATTTGATGTTACAAATAAGTTAAAGTGAAAGAAATGAGAGGTAGTATAGAGTGGCACATCAAAATAATAAATGTTAAAATATATAAATAATAAATAATATGACAGAAATACAAAAGGACTCAAACCCCAAAATTCGATACTCGAGCTATCATCAAATTTATAGAAATAATAACGATTATTGTCATACTGCAACAAAACACACCCAAGCCACTGAAATGAAGCATCGCTATAAATCTAAAATCCATCATTACTTCGGGTAAGGCTAATATTGGTGTCGATACTAAACAATTCTTCAATTATTGAAAGCTAGCTTTACACTCTACATCTCAGTCAAATTTTACTGATTTTTTAGTGAGCTTGGTGAGTGGTAAGGCAATGTGAGAAAAGTCTTTCACAAATTTACGGTAATAACCAATCAATCCTAAGAGACTTCTCACTTCAGTCACACAAGAAGGTCATGGTTAGTCCACCACAACTGGTATCATTTGAGGGTCAAATGATACTTCCTCTGTATTCATCACAAGACCCAAGAATTTAACACTTGATAGGCAGAATTCACACTTAGAAACTTTACCATACAGTTATTTCTTCTTCAGTTGCTGTAACACCAAATGTAATTGTTGGGTGTGTGTTTTTCTTAGAAACTTTACTATATAATTGTTTCTCCTTCAGTTTTTGTATCACCAAATATAACTATTGTGAGTGTGCTCTTCTGGGCTTTTTGAGCAGATCAAAATATGATCTGTGAACAAAATAACAAACTGATTTAAGTATGGTTGGAACACTCGGTTCATTAAATCCATAAAAATATTTGAGAAATTAGTTAAGCCAAATGATATTATCAAACACTCATAGTGCTCGTATCTAGTTCAGAAAGTTAATTTCAAGATATCCTTTTTTTTCACCTACAATTGATAGTATCCAGATCAAAAAGCAATCTTAGAGAAAACTGATGCTCTTTGCTGATCAAATAAATCATTAATTCTAGGAAGTAGATACTTGTTCTTAATAATTACTTTATTGAGTTCCTAATAGTCAATACACATCCTCAAACTATCATTCTTTTTCTTCATAAATAATATTGGTGCTCCCCATAGTGATGTGCTAAGGTGAATATATCCCTTATCAAGTATTTCTTAAATCTGGGTCTTCAGCTCTAGCAATCCCACAGTAGTCATTCTTTATAGATCTTTAGATATCGGCCTAGTTCCCGGTACGAGATTATAGAGAACTCTGCCTCTCTAATTGGAGGTAGACCTGGTATGTTCTTTAGGAATACATTTACATATTCTTTCACTATTGATACACTCTACAGCTCAACTGAATCAGCTTTGGCATCCAACATCACCATCAAATATGCCTCGCAGCCATTTCTTACAAGTCAGTGCGCTTGTAAGGCCAAAACCAGTTGAACTTTGCTTTTTTGGCCATAATACATTATATCTGAGGATCTTGGAATACGAGTTTTAATTTTTTCTCACGACAATCAATAACTACATGATATAAGGATAACCAATCTATACTCAAAATCACATCAAATTTAACGATGGGTATTATGATCAACCTTGATGGGAAAATTTAATCCTTAATCTTGATCTCTATATTCATACACGATGTCGCACTAATTGTCATACCCGCAGGTAGCATGACATTTAGCACATCGTCGAGTGAATAACTAATAAAGTTAATTTTTGCACCACATACTCAGAGATGAAGGAATATGAAGCACTTGAATTTAATAAAGCAATTATACATGAGTTGCATAAAGATATAATACCTGTGATATTTGGTGACTCTTGAGCTCTTGTTGAGTAAGGACATAATACGAGGCTGAGCTCCATATCCTCCAGTATATCCTCTACACTCTCCAGATATTACAGTAGTACTGCCTCCATGTCCTCTCTTAGTGGAAGCCACAGATGCTGGCCCATTAGGTATAATAATAGGTGTCACCTTCTTGAGGCAGTTGTGAGACATATGGTCTGTCTCATCACAAGCATAACAAGTTTTGTTCGGTATTCTATACAAGCCTCAATGATGTATGCCACAGTGTTGACATTGTGGCCTGCCAAAGTTACCACTGGAGTTGCTTGGGCTAGCATTAGAGTGAGACTTCTTAGATGCAGGTCCAGAATAAGATACACCTTCCTTTTCGTAGCTGCTTGCTTCTAATTTTGAATAATCAATTGATCTTGCTCTACCATACCTACCACGTTCACCAGTTTAGAATACACTTGATGTTAAAATGGCAAAACTGCTGCACGAGTAAATAGCATAGCCCTTTCTAGAAGAGATTACACTTCTACCTCTCATTTGGAACTATTTGCGAAGCAAATTTAGCCAGTGCCTTGAATTTGACTTCGTATTTATGCACTGATACGTCTCGTTGTATCAGTCAAGCTAGCTCCTCCCTCATCTTATCTCTAGCAGATTGACAAATATATTATTGCCTGAACGCCTCCAAGAATTCGTTCCAAGTAATATCCTCCAACTCTTTCTCAATGACAAGGTCATGTCGTTATCCTTCCATTGATTGTCTATCGCTCCATCAAGTACACCAATAGGAAAGGCCACCTTTTTATTTGCAGAGGATTCAATGCTATCAAAGGCCTTCTCCGCTGAGCCAATCCACTTCTCAGCAGTAGCAAGGTCAACAATACCCTTAAAATACGGTGGTCTCATCTTCTGAAATAGCTCCACTGTATGATCCATTTGCAGTTCCATGTTCCCCACCTTGAGGTGGCACTGTTAGCATGCGATCATGCAGAACCTCCAGCCTATCAGCAATAGTGGCCAACACTTACATCAGGTGTTGATTTGTGTCTCCTTGTGATCTTGGGATTCCATTATTTGCATTGTTGTCGAAGACCTGATTCACATTTTAATTTCTTTTGTTATAATATACATTAGCACAAACAAATAATGCAAACAAAAATGGCAGGTACTATACTTGTGTATTTCCTAATCATAGATTTTACCCAGTCTCGCTTCTCATTGAGATAAGAGATAACCTAATGCTCTGATACAACTTAATTAATTATACTCATGAGGAGAAGAGAAGAGAAATAACAGTGGAAAAAATTTAAAAACAATTAAGTCAAGCAATGTAAAAGTTTATAAATTTCAACTCAAATAATAAACTAGCGCTAGTACATAAAACTAGGAGGAATAATAAAGATTCAGAATTTCTAAAACAATAAGCAAAGTCTCTCTCTAAGTAAAAAATAAAATAAACTAATTCTTCTTCTAAGTGGCATTCTTCCAATTTTTGTAATTAAGTACTCCAGTATCTGTCATGATAGTGACAGGAGTCTATTAAAATAGACTCATAGGTTACACACTAGTAAAGTTTTTAAATAAAAATATTAAATAATAATAACAATAATAGTATGATAACATGATATAATAATAACAATAAGTGAACAAACATTTATAACATGAATTTCTATTAATTGTGCACTTAAGATAAGAAAATAGCATAACATAATTTGAATAGTGAATATTAAACAAATTGTATAATACAATATCAGAATGCAAATAGAATAGATGCAAATGTGAATAACGAGCAAATTTTTTTTTAATTAATTTTATTTTTATCTTTTGGGCGTGCAATTTCTTGTGCTATTCTTCAGCTGCCTTCTACACATTTGTTGATCGTCAACCTCTCGTGAATAGCCCTTCGTAGGCATATCCAATAGATACCATCGCGCCAAATATTATGTAAAGACCTCTAGAAAATATGTATCCACAATAGACATGTATTTGCTTTGGGGATCATCACTCTCATGACAGTTGAAAACTGCCAATAAATACTATTGTGCCAAATATCATATCATATACTTGAGCTAAAGCATGTGCATAATTTATAAGAAATTATATTTAATTTTTAATCCGTTATCATATTCAAAATCTTGGTATAAGATTCGAGAAATAATTACCCTAAATTGCAACCAAATCTCAAATCACTTATATAATATTATTTTGAATCATATTTATAAACAGAATAATTTCAGGTTTACATTTCTTGTCCACAAACAAAAAATCATAAATGCAATAATAGACATCAATCATATGATCTAACAATTAATTATATTTACTGTAGAAAATCACATACTCATAGCATAAATCTTCTATTATATTATTTTTGATGATAATTTTTAAAAACTAATAACACATAAGTAACATAAAATGTTCATATGAGATTCAAACCCAAATTACAGTAAAATTCAAAATTTTTGCAATTTGAAAATACTCTTTCAATTCTCAACCTAGTTAATTTTCTAAATTTAAAACAATTGTAAATTCTAATATCATGAAAATGAATTAAATTACAGCTAAAGCATGATATATATATATATATATATATATATATATATATCAAATGATTAAGTTATTAATCCTCTTTGCTATAGTAAACATGGCGGCGTAGAATGGTTTGCATATTTGAACATAGAAATTAAATAACAAAGTCATGAATTTAACTTACAGTAAAATTACAAAATAAAAACATATAATTTTGAGTCAGAATAATTTATGGAAATTATTTAATTATTTAAACATTAGGCTGCTTAGAAATTAATAATTCGTAATGATAAAAAAAAATTTATATATTATTCTAACAGTGATTAAATTTCTAAAAATAAACATGTAATCACGAATTTCTGAACAAATTTAATAATAAATAAATTAAGAAGACTAATAATATAATGATATATACACAAATCATAGAGCTAGTCCATCAATTTAATATATAAAAACAATCTTTTTAAAAATAAGTTTTATATTCAGATATTTAATTTAAAATAGCAAAGATAGGTCAAAATTTACCTCGAATTCACCATAATCACTAGATCTGGTCTAAAATATAAGAAAATATGTAGATCAAGAAAAAAATAATGAAGAAATGATAATTTTTTAGGAAAATTCAGTTTCCTATCTCCCACATGACCCTATCTCTCTCTCCTCTCTCTAAAACGGTAGTTACAAGGGGAAAAGAATTAAATTGGTATTTGAGAAAGAGTAAATCTGATTTCCCCAGTTACTCATTCTTAGGGGTATTTTTTTAATTTTTTCTAATCTTAATTGAAGGGGATGATTAAGGGAATTAATGGATAATTAAATCTAATATATTTGAAGTTTAAATAATCAAACTTAAGGAACGTTTGGTTTAATATTATCTTGATGTTATGTTATGTTATTTAAAGAGACAATTATTTGATTTAATGACATCTACAAATAATTTTCTATTAGATTATAAAATTATTAGTCAAAAAATGATATTTAGATGTCATGATATCTAGATTACATAACATAACACAAAGATAATAATGAACCAAATACCCCCTTAATCAAATTAAATCTTAATTTCAATAATTTTAAATTTTAAATCACATAATAAATATTTAATATTTTATATATTTAATTTTAAATAATTAATTTCACATAAATAAAATTAATTTTATTATAATAAAATAAATTAATCAAAAATTTAAATTAAATTTTTATTAGGGTGTTACAATAAAATAAGGAGAAGTGGGGCCAAGCCCATGAAATAAGGAGAGGGAGGGTGACACACTATGACTTGTCCCAAAAAAATTTGCGTCAACTTGACTCTAACATATAATACTATAATTCAAAAATAATTAAAAATATATTTCACTCTAAAATAATAAAAAAAATCTTAATTTCTCTCACACACAATAATATATCATAATAGCTAATAATAGAAATAATCAAATAAAATTCCTTTCAAACTCAAGTCTAACGTCAACGTTTGAATTAGTATTGAAAATATTTTACTTTATCTTTACTATAAAAGCGTCATATATTTATGATACGTGCATTGAGATTGTTGTAAAATAATTATTTTAGAGTCATTTGGTTTAATGTTCTAATATAATATTAGATAATGTTAAATTAAATACATCTCTATATTATTTATGATAAACGTGTTATGTTTTGGTGAATATGTTATTAATTTTGTGTAATTAATGTGTCAATTTTGTGGAAATAGTAGCTATAGCATGGAATGTAATGCATTATGATCATTTTGATGTAGAATTGTGTGATATGCAAAGTTGGACGTTTTTATTACAGGTTTTTGAAATATATATAAATATATATATTAATACATTCTTGAAGTAAATAATAAAAATACTCTCTCTCAATATTATATATATATATATATATATATATGTGGACAATCTACAGCCCTTTCTCCCTTCTCTGGATTAAAGAGAGAAAGTAATGTTAGTATTACTATTTAATTTAAATAAAAAATTAAGATTAAATTAGGAATTAATGAAGATTAATTTCAAAAATGAAAAACTTGAGTTTAGAATAGCTTAAAACTAAATCAAAATCACTTTAAAATTTAATTTGACTCGAATTACCTCAAAATTTTATTGTACCTAGCTCGAAACTTGAGTATCATGCAATCAACATAAAGTTTTAAATTACCAAAATTGGAAGCAAATGAACTTGAACTTAATTTTTATTTTTTTCGTGATTTGAACTTAAAATTAGCTAGGATAATGCAGCAGATTCTCTCCATTACATCAATCATTTATTGACAAAAATATTAACCAAAAATAATATATATATTTAATATTACATATTTACAATATATTTTGTGTCGACATGAATTAAGTTTATCTAAAAATTAATCTGTGATTGATGTCAAATAAAAGTTTTAACCCATCTAATGATGCAAAAATATTGAATAGATTTAAAATTAAGTGCGTATGAAATTTTTGAAATTTGTCAGCCCAAAACATAAAAAATATTATTGTCGTTTGGGGACCAATAATAGCGCACATGGTCTGTTGTATTTATAACTATCATTAAGTAGGTATAATCTATATATAGTAAGTACAATCTCAAATCTAGTACGTATAAGCGCGCACACATACATGTATGTTAAATTTAAATTTAGATTTACTATTTTCAATTTGATATAATTCAGAAAGAAAACTGTTGGATATAGTTTATAGCTAATATATTTAAACACAATCTTAGCTGTATTTTATTTTCAAGCATGTATGTATAACGCTAATTTAATATATTTTAATCTAATTTAATATATTTTATCACATATGCTACATATGTGAATTCACATCTAACATATATATGCCAATAACTATTAAATTTAGGTTCATACTTATTAGGTATCTTAATGGTAGGTATACACGTCATGAGGCCCAAGCGGGGGGCGCAATGCTATTGGCGTGTGAAAGCAATAATTTGTTCTGAACAAAGGGGATCTGAATGTAATTTCTCTGATTTTGCTTTCTTAGATGGCAGTAATTTTCTTGGAAATTAGAAGGAAAACTCGGTGGAAAGTTGGAAATGCGGTAAGAATCCAAAAAAGGTGGTGACGTGGATAGAATGGATGCCGGAGATTCCATCAGACGGCTCAGATTTTCTCTTTCCCTATATATCTCTCCCTCCTCGTCCCATTCGCAAAACCCCGCACTCTCTTCTCTGAAAAGTCTGAAGCCCCTTCTCTCTCTCTCTCTCTGAGCAAAGACGCAGAGAAGGACCAGCAGGACATGATGTTGGGTAAGAGGGCGCGGGCGTCGGTGAGGCGTACGACGAGCATGACGGAGCTTCCGCCGGATCTGTCGTTGATCGAGGAAGCGCTGAACCCGTCCGATCCGGAGATTGAAGCGGCCATCGCCGTCAATCAGCAGCAACGGCAGATACAGCAAAGAGGGCCGATGGATCCGGGGGGGGAAGATGACTGGCTGGGGGAGTGGCAACGGAACAACATCAACAACAGCAACACCGCTCCGTCGGAGCCGGCCGTGATGATCTCCCGACGGGAATCGCTTCGGAGCTCCGCCGATTTTGAGGTGACGGTGGTGGAGACAGCGCCCTTCCTTAGAGCCTGCAGCCTCTGCAAGCGCCGTCTCGCTCCCGGCCGCGACATCTTCATGTATCGGTATCCTCTGCCACGCCAAGCTCACTCGATATGTTCTTCTCGAAGTAATTTCGCTCTGCCCCGCGAAGCACACTCGATATCTTCTTCTCGAAGTAATTTTGCTTTTGATTCGTCATCGTCTTCTAGGCGCATCGTGAAATCTTTGTATGGTATCTCTCAATCTTTTTATAGCAGATTCCTGGAGAAATTCTCATTTGAATTTTGAACTCAAAATTTGACTGATTCTTTGCACATTTTGTATAGGCAGCAGTTTCTTAGTCACGAGCTTTTCTTTCGAGCTTCGATCTTGGTTCTGCGCTCCATTAAAATCTCAAATCATTGATAGATGCTACAATTTTTTTTTAATCCTCCACTTAATTTAAACTTAGTCTTTTCGTTATTGGTAGATTTCTTGGCTTTGCCTTTTGATTTGGCTCTTATTTGGTTAATTTATCTTTCAGAAGCTTGGTGAAATTCGTGGATGGTGTTCATCAATTTTCTCTAGCAGTAATCCCGGATAATTTCTAATCTTGAATTCATTTGGCAGTTCTTTTTTGAGATTTACTGTTGTCGAAAATCGAAATAAGATCGATTATATACATGTCTTTCAAATCTTTTTTAACTTTTCTCTCCACGGATTTCTCTACAGGGGTGAGATCGCTTTCTGCAGCTCGGAGTGCCGCGAGCAGCAGATAAACCTGGACGAGAGGAAGGAGAAGTGCTCCCTCTACTCCATGAAGAAGGAATCTGCTCCGCAGGCAACCGCCTCGTCGGAGGGCTCCGGCGGCGGCGAAACGGTGGCGGCGGCCTGAACGGGAAGAGAACAATTCTTTTTTAAAAAAAAAAAGCCTTCCTCTATGTAATTTGTATGCCTCCGTCGAGGCAATTGTGAAAGCATGCTGACTGCTTGCTTCATTTAAGCTTCAATGGAGTTCATAGAAGCTCGTACTGTGTTCATCTTGCTCTGCAGTCTGCACCCCATTTTTATGTAACTGTTGAATTTCCTCAAACTCTTTGCTTGAAGAGAAAAAAAAAAAAGGCTGGAACATGAGACCGCCATATTCTGCCATTATTGGACCAACTTGAGGTGCCCCTTCCCTTTCGTGAAGGGGAGAGAGATGCCCACGTAGCCATACAATCACATCATACTGTCCCCTGAAGAAAAAAGTTTTGCTGGATTATTACATTAATGTCGCATTTGATTTAAACTTATTTTTTATCCCTCCATAAATTTTATCATTAAAAATTAATTTTATATTATATATATTAATATTATATGATTTTTTTTAATTAAATTTATAAAATAAAATATTTTTAATTTTCTATTTAAAAATTAATCATCCAATCAAATGAGTCCTATTTGATTCCTTAAAGATCTTTCTACTTGGTTGTAAATAGATTTGAGATTTTTTTTATTAAAAATTAAATGAATCTAGATTTGAATCCCTGGTATCTACAGCTGGCTTTCCTGCTATAGAGCCCATCAGGATTGAGGGGTCATTTTTAGAGTTGTTGTTCTGTTTGCTTAACTTGAAGCATCGGATATTTGAATATTAATAAATGAACGGTTCATAAATATGTAGAATTCAGAGTAAAATATTATGAAAAATAGTGTTAATAGCGTTAATGTTATGTACATGTTATATATATATATATCATATGTAAGTAATTATTTGTTAAGTATAAACTTTTTTTAATTATATATAAATAAGATATTATTTTAGCATATTCAACTTCTTGTTCATGTAGAAATATTTTGCTTATATTTAGCAGGATACTCTTGCTTGTTAGCATTGTTATGCTTTACAGATATGTTTTCATTTCACTAATAGGTTTTATATAACGCCACATCAGCATTATATTACTCAAACATAATAATTTTTCTATATTTTGGATAAATTAGCTCCTTGCAAAATTATCATGGGAAGAAATTATTATATTTAGGCAATACAACACATTATTTTTTGGGTACCATTGAATATTGTAGGCCTGTCAATGGATCGAATCATGACCCGATCCGATCTGAGTTTCGATCCGGTTAAACCCCCAAATAATTTTTTTTTGACCCGTCAATCTGCCCCATTTACTGACCCGATCCATTTACAAATAAATGGATCAGATATGAATCACCATTGATCCGACCCGTTTAAAATCTGATCCGTTTATGTAATCTAATTTGTAGTTCATACAGGGATATATTGTGACTAATAATTTTTTTGTTGGAAGGCTCAAGTAAAGAGTGTCACTATAATTACTTAATAAAAAATTCTCACAGATTTTATTAGTAAATTATAGTTTATAGTGCTCAGTTTATATTTCACAATATATATATATATATATATATTGCAAATACTGATTTTTATATTAAAATATTTAATTAATTCATAAAAATATAACATTATTTTTTTATTTTTTTCAATAAATTTAATATTGTTTAAATTTTATTATGAAAATTACTTAAAAATAATTACTTTTATTATAAATGGATTAAATCCGAAAACCCGAGTTCCGAACCAATTCGATTTCCGACCCGAGAGGATATAGATCGACCATGACCCGATCCGATATATAACCGGATCCGGCATATATGGATTTGGATCCGGGTCGGAGTCAACCCGACCCGAATCCGATCCGTTGACAGGCCTAGAATATTGGATGCTTTGATGAATGAGACCCGGAAGCAAAGCAAAGAAGAGACAATATATAACCATTATAATATTATGTACAAGCTTTATTTTATCTATACATCGCACTATATTCTTATGACTAGCACCGGCATACTTAAATGTAGCAAATTATTCAAAAGACCATCAAAAAATTTTATTTTATTTACAGTACTATTTTATTTATAGTACTATTTTATTTATATATAATTGTTTGCAACATTATCTTGAATACATATAGCATTTTCCTCAATTATTCTAGGTAACACCATTATTTTTTCCTTCTTTTGCTTATGGATAAAAAAGATCATATATTATGGTGCTTGAATTGTTTGCATTAAAATATTAGTGCTCCTTGACTTGTTGGAGTGGCAATTTATATTTATACCTGTTAAATCTTCTTCAACTCAATTCTAATGGAGTGAGTATGGGTTCTAAACCTTTATCTATGATCCACGATCCGTCTCACCATATTATAAAATGGGGCGAGTTCGGGTATAACTTATTCATGCTCACCTTGACCCAATGTTCGATATAAATTATAATTTATAAAAAATGAAAACCTAATTTCAGGCTGTCTCCATCCAATATGCCGCACTACTCGCCTGGCCACGCCCGTGGGATTCTTTACGAAATCCCCAATCATGAAATCTCTCGACACATCGTGCCGCTCATCGTGCTTCTCATCGTGCCGCTCACTTCACCGCCGCAGAGCCTTCACGCCTCCAGGCCTCCACCATCCATGAGGCCTTCGTCGCTTCTGACTTTTTTGCTACATCGGGGCAGCCTCGATAGGGCAGAATGGGATGGGGAAGTTAGGGGGCGGCAGGTTAGTCAGATTCAGATATTATGTAATAATATTCGTGGCCAAGCGAGGCAGAATCGGGTACAAGGTAGGTATGAGTATTGAATTACATATAGCAAGAAAAGTTTGGGTATTAGTCAACTCGATCCAAACTCACCCATTACCATCCTTATTTAAAAGTCATTTCCATATTTTCAGAGCTCAAATTGTGAAGGGCATTTTATAATGCAAATAAAAATTTAAAGGATACGAAGGGTTATATATATTTACTACATTGTAGCCAATTCTACACTGATGAAAATTCGAGTTTGAGATAGATTGAGTCAAATTCTGAATGCAACTTGAAATATAATAGCCTGAATAGAATTCAATTTGAGCTTAAATTGTAACTCCCATGGCTAAAAAGGGGAAGCACTGATTGTTGAGTGATATTTTAAAAAAAGAGAATTACTGAAGTAAAGTGTGATTTCGGGCAGGCATCTAGATCAATAAATAGTAGTGAGAAAAATATAAGAATGACTTGTCTCATATTAAAAGAGGGGAATTTCTGAGCTGTATAAATAGACAACATAATCCCAAATAATAGAGACACTCTTTAATTATGCGTACTTGGGCTAGAATAGAATTGAGATAGATAATCACCTGAGAAATACTCAAGTCGCATAATTCTCTAAAATCAAAGCAAATAATACCACTAATTTTAGATACTGGAATATTACATAAATCATTTTGAATTAAAATCTCTGTCAAGTCAATTTAAAATGAATAAATTATAGAATAATATGAAAATCTATTTGATGTAAATTAAATTAAATTGAAAAACGGGTCACGATTATAGGAATTGATGTCACGACTTCTCATTTTATTCTGACTAAAATCATCGTGTGATACTATGATCCACATGGTAACACAGTTGATATAGTACTTTTGATTTAAAATGAAAATTAAGGGAATTTGACCAAAATAAATAAAAGAAAATTTCGAGCAAATTTTAAATTTGGAGTAAAATTTTCTGCCATAAACCGATGAACACCACAAATATGTGTTAATAAACTTCAAAATCATGGCTTACTCATAATTGAGAGCCAACCACCCAGTTTTTTTTTTTGTTTGTGCCCACAGAAACTTAAAAGGTCTATTTATTTACAAATTTTAATTTTAATAAATTTAAATTAAATTTGAATGAAAATAATTTTTATTAAAAATTATAAATAATATAAAATAAAATTAATTATTATGTTCAGATATGTAAGAGATGTAACACAAATTAGTTATTATTTTAGTGTATATGTAGAATGTAAAATAAAATTAATTTTTTATTTTAAATTATATATATGATATAAATATAATTAATTTTTAATATTAAATATTATATATAATGTAATATATTTATTTAAAATTAAATCAGATTAATTTTAATTTATCAAACAAATAAGAAATGTAAAAGTCCAAATCACAATCACAGTCTGTGTCAATTTGGCAGTTTAAAAATAAAAATAAAAAAAAATATTTTGGCAGTTTGAAGTGTGTTCATGTATTTACAGAGTTATAAACACTAAGTTTAGGGCTAATAAATATATTTTAATTTTATGCCAACATCATTAGTGAGAAAAAGTATTGCATTCGAGCAAGACGCAACATGTCATCATTTTGAAAACAAATAAATGTATGTTGGCGGGACCCACCAGCAAAGTGGAGATGATGAACAATTAATATTATTATTATTGAAATAGTGAAAAATAATATTATATATTAGATTATGTAAAGATGAAAAAAAAAAATACATAATAATATTAGATATATATATATATATGATAATGCTATAGTGTTAGCATAAAATATATATAATTCTTAATTAAGTTTTACACTCAAATGTAATAATTTTTCTATTATGGTGTGGTTGACTTCCTAATAATCTGTTCTTTTATTTTAAATTCATTATAATAAATTTTACTTGTTAAACTAAAATTGAGTCAGGTTAGGTTAATTTTTCCGCATATTTTTCCTTTCTCCTGAGCCAACCAAGGTTCAATTCTTTTTTTTAAGGAAAAATAAAACAAATCATCCAGTTTAGCAAATTTTAAGTCGATTTGACTTAGAGGGCGTTTGGTTTGTTGTTATCTTAGTGTTATGTTATGTGATCTAAATATCATGACATCTAAATGCTATTTTTTGATTAATAATTTTATAATCTAATAGAATATTATTTGTAGATGTCATTAAATCAAATAATTATTTTCTCTAGATAATATAACATGACATCAAGATAACATTGAACCAAACGCCTCCTTAGTTCAAAATTATTTCATAAGCTACCATGCCTTCATTTACCTGCTCGAACTCAACTAGCTTACCTCTTTTAGAATAGTTATGTTTTACTTCTCTTTTTTTCTATCAAATTCCTTCGCATGGACTCTGGCTCAACTCCTTCAATAACCTTCCTCCTACCCTTTTCTCTCTTCCTTCTTCTTTGTAGTCTTTACATTTTTTTTTTGTGTCTAAATTTGTACCATGAAAATGAGAAATGAGAGAGAATAGTGATTAATTACATGAGGGAGATGGAAGAAACTGAAACTTATAAAAGAGAGAGAGAAAAAAAAAGAAGAACTATAAGATATCCAGTTAAAACTAGAGATGACAGTGCGCTCGAGCTGGACTCAAATTCAAGTAAGAATTGTTGAGTTTGATTTAGCATAATCATTAATCAAATGAGTTTTAGTCATAAAAGATTTTATTTATTCTATTAATAATGAATTGTTCTAATGGGCCCATCCCAAATATAGATTGTGTCGAGCTCAAGTACATTATAGAAAAAGTTGGATTAATTTAGTTTGGTTAAACTTGAGCTAATTAAGTTGGAGTTAAGATTGTGTTTCAAGATGAACTCGACTTTTATCCCATTTTCCCAATAAAATTTAAAAGACCAAGGGCCAAAGTTGTTCAAGTGAATCACATTAAGATACATGTACACATATAGGTACTTATATGAAAGAAAAATGTGTAAATTGCTTGTAAGTTTTTGATATCTTAGAATTTTGTATGATGGTCAATAATTTTTTTATTATTGCACTTAAGTTCTTGAGATTAATATTTTGTTATCATGTGATCCTTTAGCTAATTGCATATAATTGTGATTTAAATTGAAGGAAAATATTAAATTTTTAATTAAAAACAACTTTTTTTATAAAGTTATTAAATATTTTTGTTAATATTTCATAAATTCATTTGCTAATATCCCAACTATAAGTGAATAAATAATCCAAGAATAAAAAAGAAATTTTAATAATGTCAATAAGACATTGATACAAGGGACCAAGGTTTTTTTCCCTTTTTTTTTTTTATCTCGAAGACTAAGGTGTAATAATTTAAATTTCATGAATCAAGGTGCAATAGCCTTACGACTTAAAGACTTTTGAGTAATTTACCATTGAAATATTAACGTGATATATGAATTTGCTTTGTTAACCATTAAAAAAATGAAGGACCCAGGTATAATTTATCTATCCGTTTTCCCGGATCAAAAATAAATTGCTTGCGATACATGAAATTCAGCCTTCATCCGACTTGCCCTGTCCGATCAGAAAATATTGAGTTCGGAGAACTCGCCATGTCAACTTTTCATACACCAATTAAATGGCGACAGCTGGCAGAGGGCGAACCCACTGCAGCTAGGCGCTATGATTAATGTGCTTGTTATAGGCATAAAAGTGCTTGTTATAAGTATAAATATACTTATTATAGACATAAAAGTGCATGGTATAAGCATAAATATACTTATTATAAGCATAAATATACATAAATGTGCTTGTAAAAAGAATAAAAATATATTTATATATATTTATCGTTATAACAAGCACATTATACTTATAACAAGAACATTTATGCCTATAACAAGAATATTTATGCCTATAACAAGAATATTTATGTCTATAATAAGCATATTTTTGCCTATAACAAGCACATTTTTGCCTATAACAAGCACATTGATTATAACGTCTATCTGCAGTGGGCCCGCCCTCTGTCAATTGTCGGCATTTAATTGGTATACGAAAAATTGACGTGGCGAGCTCTCCGAACCCAATATTTTCTCCTGTCTGACAGGGCTAGTCCCTTAAATGGATGCTTCGATGGCCACCGCGATGTCACCTTTATAGATATCACCGTCCACTCCCTCTCTCCCTCTCTCTCTCTTTCTTAAGGATGTTAATATGGATCAAAGATCGAAAATCGATTAAAAATCAAATTAATTTTAGATCGAATCAAGATTGAGTCGATCTAAATGAGCCGACTAAAGAGCTAAAAGTTCGGCTTGGTAATGATTTCGAGCTGATTTTGAGCTGGAGTAGGCTCAGCTCGATTCAGCTCGAAATCGGCTCGAATTAACATATATTTTATATTATAATAAACAACAACAACAACCAAGCCTTAATCCCACTAGGTGGGGTCGGCTACATGAATCCTTTGTTTCCATTGCGCTCTATCAGTTACCAAATTCTTATCTAAGTTTAAGTAACTAAGATCACTCCTTATAGTTTCTTGCCATGTCTTCTTTGGTCTCCCTCTTCCTCTTTGTACATGTGCAAAATCCAATAACTCAATTTTTCTAACTGGAGCTTCAATTGGCCTACGATTTAGATGTCCAAACCATCGAAGCCGACTTTCTCTAAGTTTATCCTCAATTGGTGCAACACCAACTTTCTTTCGGATATACTCATTTCTCATTCTATCCTTTCGTGTATATCCACACATCCATCTTAACATTCTCATTTCTGCAATATTTATTTTATTTGTATGTTTCTTCTTTGCAGGCCAGCATTCAGCACCATATATCATCGCTGGTCTTACTACAGTTTTATAAAATTTACCTTTAATTTTGGATATTTTATATTATAATACATATTTATAATTTATGTATAATATATATATATTAATATAATATATTTGTTATAATATATATATTATAAACCGAGCCGATCTCGAGCTAGATTGAGTCGAGCTTACCGGGATTGAGTTCGGCTCGAAAAAGAAAAAGAGATTCCGTTCATTTTCGAGCCGGCTCGAAAATGAATCGAAATAAACTTTACGTCGATTGGAATCAACTCGAGCCAGCTCGAAGTTGAACCCAATCGACTTCAAGTTGATTTCGAGTTGATTAAAATGTGATCGATCCGATTTCGAGCTGGTATTGACTCTGCTCGAAATCGAATTGATAACAGCCCTACTCTCTCCTCTTTATTTTTTATTGGGCAAATTTCACCCAGGTCCCTGAGTTTAAGGGTTTATCACTCAGGTCCATGTTTTTAAAATTATAATATTGGGGTCCCTACGTTTTCAAAAATTATCATCTGGGTCTTTTTTTTTTATTTTTTTATTATTATAAAATTATTAAAATTACCATTATACCCTCACACTCCATCCCTCCAACAGATTCGGCAGTCGCGCGCTCGCCGGCTGCGCGCACAGCGG
>JAEMOT010003720.1:85608-93108 GCA_019297695.1 Apostasia ramifera
ATATATATATATATATATTATTTTGATGGGAATGACAATATATAAAAGAAAGTAAAAATTTTAAAATTATTATATAGTTTATGATAAATCTTCTAGCTAAAATAATGGCTGTCACTGGGTAAGTGAGGGTCCGATGGCCAGATCATTGAGGAATGGTGGCGATGTTGTAATGACGTGAATGAAAAGAAGTAAATAAAAATAAATTTTGCACGAAAGTTAAGTCTCTCAGATTTTTTTCTTTCAGATTTGTAAATTGAATTATTATTTTCTTTCAGATTTTTCTAAATAGGTATTAAGTTGTATTTTTTCAGTCTTATTTTAAAATAATATGCATTAAATTTCTTGCCTAAGTGATGACTTTTCGTACTAATATATCTTCTATCTATAACGCTTCACCGTCTGAGAATTTTTGAGCTATAGTTTGCTAGAGAGAGCCTTCTCGGCTGCGGTGTATGATTGAAATAACCTAGAAGTTAAAAGGATATACCATGATTTTGTGAATTTTAGGGTCTTAAATGAACAAATTTTAAAATATAAATGAGCTGATCAATTACCTTAAATTACAGAGAATATATATATTTTGCCGTAAAAATATATATATTTTTCTTATATGATAATTTCTCCTTTAAAGCACAACAATTTAAATGAAACAGCAAGAGAATATGAGGGACTTTGGAGCAATATCACAATTAGTGCAGCACTATTGTGTACAATATGCTTTGTGTATCAGAATCGCAGTGGCACATTTTTAATTAGGTTAAATTACATCTGACTCTCTAGTTTCTGTTTCAATTGCATATAGGATAATTTTTTTTACTTTAATCACAAAGTTTTTTTTTTACTTTCAATCGAACCACATTATTCTTGTGTGTTTTTTTTTATTTGATTTAAAAAAGAAAAAAAAAATTCTCATAAACACCATCTTTTTTTAGTAATATAAAATTTCCATAGTTGTTTTCCATATATCTTTGCCAGCTTGCCAAATCCTTTAGCTTTGAGGATAATTTGAGAAATTTAAAAAATATTTATGAAACTTTTTTTTAATATAAATTAATAAATGTTGTAATGAAGAATGTATTCTTTTTAATGAAGAGGTGTATTTCAGGATTTGTTACCAATTGCTAACTAATGAGAGAATCTTTATGTGTTTGTTTGTTTGCACGCAAACATATGATGATTTTAGTATTTTCATAAAAATTATATAAGTAAAATACTAATGTTGTAAATTGCAATCGTAAGCAAGAGTGCTTTTGAAAACTGATTATTGTGCAGTCAAATTGCTATGCCATCTCAACCTTGAATGTGAAGGAAATTAGGCTAAGAGCAACCTCCAATTTTTCTCGAATATGAATTGTTCGTTCAACCTTTAGGGTGTGTTTGTTTGTAAAGTTAAATTTAAGAAGGTTAAAATTAAATTTGAATAGAGATATTTTTTATTGAAAGTTGTGAATGATGTGAAATAAAGTTAGTTATTACTTATTATGTTGGGATATGTGAGGGATGTGATATAAAGTTAGTTATTATGTTAGAATATGTGAGGGATGTGATATAAGTTAGTTATTATTTTAGTAATATGTGTAGGATGTGAAATAAATTTAATTTTTAATATTAAATTTTATGTGTGATGTGATATGCCTGGTTAAAATTAAACCAGGTTAATTTTAAACTCCTAAACAAACAGAGCCTTAGTGGTCGAATAATTCATACAGTGGCGGAGCCACCCCAAAGCCAAAGAGTTTAATCGAGCCACCAGATCACTGTGCCAAATAGCTTATCTGAATAAGCTATTCATATTCACTTCTTCTTTTTCTCTCACTCTAGAGTCTCTTTCTGTCAAGGAAGAGCATTATAATAATCCTCGTATGAATTTGTATTATGGTAATCCTATATATATTTAAGAGACCCCTCATTAGTGAGGTCATCTACTCTACGAGTTCTCATTTTCTATAAATAATCAAATTTAGTATAAGACAAAGGAGTTTTTTCTCTCCCTAAATCTAAGAATTCTTACACTTCTCTCTTCTATTTAAGACTATTGAGTTGTTGCATTGGACCAATCCTATTGGCTCATATGGTGGCTCTGAGCCTCCAGCTAAGTTTAACCACTTATTTTTATTTTCTCATAGCAATTAATGCTAAGAGATCCCTTCTCCTTTTACTTCTCCTTCTCTATCGATTCTTTAGACATTATAACTTGTATTAATACTAGTGAAAACATTTCATGCTTCTTACCTTAATCCTACTTATTGTCTATTTTAGATTTTTTCTGCAAACACTAGTCTCAACATTTTTATTTTTACCGAAGAAGATTTCTCGAGTTAGGTTTTGAGCTTTCGTTAGAATTAAAAGTGAATGATGATGTTAAAATTATTTTAATTTATCTCTTTGTTCTTTGATATTTTGCACCACCTTTTTCTCTTGCTAGATGGCCCTCGTGTACCGCACCTCTGGCCATCTCTCCCAAACCACAAGAAGTTTGTGGAGTTACGAGTTTGCTCTCATCTATACCCAATATCTCCCACTCTTTAATGTTTTGCCAATGTAGGATTTATCTAAAGATACCACATTCTTTTTTGGTGGCACATTTTCTTTAATAACTCAACATTGTTATAGAGATTTTTGATCATCCCATCCTAATAGACAATGTAAAGTAGCTTTGATATCATATATAATTATTGACTAGCACACATAGATATTGTTTGCTTTTGACTAATGAGCCGTATGATTTTTAAACATATTTTTGAAAGTATTAGTATATTATTATATATGACTAATCTATTTTTTGTATTTTGACAATGTGAGATTTAACTAAAGTTGTTCCGCCCTCTCATCCCACACCCTCCTACACTCTCTTCCCTCTCTCTTTTTCTTTTTTGTTCAGTTTGATATCTTGTTGGCAGTGATTCACAAAGCTGGAATTGTGAAGATGGCTCTCTCTCTTTCTGCTGGATCAATTGGAACAACACCTTAAAGTTATGAGCGTCGACATTAGCGTTTACTTAAATATTTAGCTTTTCTTATATCGGCTTCCCTTTGGCCATTAAAAGCTATATATATAAAGCCACTAACAACTAGTCAAAAAAAGAATAATATCCTTCATGAAATACCATTTATACTTTAACAAGGCATTTCATATTGTTATATGAAATTTTAGGAACATAACTTTTAGTTTAATTCCTAAGAAATTAAAAGAGATTGTTGAAATATATATATTGATGAAAATATATATATCAATAATAAATGATTCGAGGGTTAATCTCAAAATAGAGAAATATTGTTATGCACATGAAATTGATGATATTCTATATTAATGCCAACACAGTATAGCATCTCTCAAAAATATATAATAAAAAAGGATCTATAATAATAAAAAATAATAGCAAAGCAGCTTTACCAATATCCTTTTTTTTTTAAAATCTAAAAGTATACTAAAGAATACTATAGAAGTCCATGGTACCACAATATAGAATGTGCATTGCGCACTAATATGTCAAAAAGTTTATAAGAAATGAAGTTACTGTGATTAGCCTATTATAATATAATTTAAATAGGCTAAAAAATAATTTTTTGTTCATTATTTTAATTT
Source organism: Apostasia ramifera (assembly GCA_019297695.1). Classification (NCBI taxonomy): domain Eukaryota; kingdom Viridiplantae; phylum Streptophyta; class Magnoliopsida; order Asparagales; family Orchidaceae; genus Apostasia; species Apostasia ramifera. The sequence continues at coordinate 89,195 of JAEMOT010003720.1, forward strand.
TTTTTTATTTAAGTTTGTGAGTCTCAAAATTACTTTCAATTAAGTCCTGAAATTAACAAAAATAATAAACTCTTTTTCAACGAATTCCATCAATGTTTTTTACCACTAAATGAACAAAAAATATTTTTTAATTTACTAATCTCAAAAATACTATCTGATAATTTTATCTATTCTCTTAGTTTTTTAAGAAAATGAATGTAGTAAAATATTATTAAAACTCACTGGCTAAAATAAAAACTCAAATAAAAGTTTTTTTTTGAAAATTCATGAATTTATTTGATATTATTCCTAACTTGAGAGACCTTGTTGACCAATAAAAATATCTGGCATATGGGTGGCATATTTGTAATTTGCTTTCTTATTGGTATTAATTAGCTTTCATGTCTCCCCATTATCATCACTTTGGGGAACATGCAATTATTAAAATCCAAATGAGTGAGTTAACCTGGGGTTAGATGTGTGGCTCCAGCTATTTTTTTTTATTTTATTTTATTTTTTTATTGAATAATTAATTACTTTCACTTCTTATTAAAAAAGAAGTTGTGCAGCAACTGCCTCACGAAGGGTTATCAATTTTATAATTTAATAATCTCGCACGAAAGGGTGCTCGTGCGAGAAAGCAGGCAGAGGAATTAAATTATGTTGTGAGAAGAATATTAAAAAAATGCTGTGAAATTAATTAATATAGAATTGAATTTTGATTTAAAGAAATTCTTGAATAATATTAAAGTGATGAGCATATCCCATGTATTAGCACTTGATCAAAATAACTTTTAATTATTTTATTAAAATAAAAAAATAAAAAATTTAATATAATGTGTTAAAAAATTATGTAGAATGTGATATAAAGTGAATTTTTATATTAAAATTTATGTATTAAAGATAACAAAATAAATTTTTTAATAAAATAATGGGAAGCCATTTTAGTCATTACCAAATAATATCTAAATGCTGGAGTACTATTTATTAAAAAAAATGCAGGAATACTACCCACCTCAGAGCTGGAAAAACCTAAATCGATAACTATAAGGATTCAAATCGAGAGAAGGAATGATCCAACTCGTGGAAATGGTAGTCTGTTTTCTTGCTGGAGAAGTGCATGCTTAGCTCTCTTTCATAGCATACCGACAGTAAATCTAAGTCATATTAAAATCTCATTGATATTTTGTCTATATATAATAATATATTAGTTGTAATTTCTATTATTTTAAAATTTTAAGAGAACTGATGAACACCAATGATCTTAACAAATAGTATAAGAGCAAATTATAATTTGAATCTAAGCATTGATGCTAGGGATGGAAGTACGTATTATTAAGGAAGCATCTAATTTCACATCATAGCATATTGGCATCGTATCTATATGTAATTTATTAAGAAATTGATCGTGAATTTTCTATCAAAGTGAGCAAGTTTTAAGAGTTGGTGAGCTATGCTTTAATTCCTATGAACTCAAAATTTCAGCAGAGTTGGTGAATTATTCTAATATTTCTTTCTTATTTTAATTCAATTAACCTCTCAGGTGTAACTAAAATCCTGTATAGTATTATTGGGTGGTGCTATTTTTTATGTATAATTATCTTATGAGATTTTGCGTGAAAGAGAGGAATGCCACTCTTTTTTAATTAATAATTTTTATATCATCTTCAAGGAGGACATAATAACTTGATATCTTTTTAAACTCTTGCTTTAGTTTGATCCATAGGCCTAGGCGCCATTTTTAAATTAATGTTATATTTTTTTATATTTTATGCATTTTTCACTAATTCAAATATAATAATTAAGATCTATTCATTTTTTTGGCTTAATATTTTGATTAATCTACCTCAACCTAGCCAATATAGAAACAATGTTGTAAAAATCGAATCGGATCGATCGGTTCAACCGGTCGGACCGTGAACTGGTCTCTAGTCAATTCGATCTGATTCTATGTTAAAACTGAAGAAGGATTGAATCGGTTTAGATCGAATTGAACCTGTCAAACCGGGTGAACTGATTGAACTAGTTAAATGCAGTTTCAACCGAAAAGTTAATATTTTGTTTTGTTGGTTAATATTTATAAGCAAGTTAATTAATAAGTTTTTTAGATAAAAATTTATGTTAGTAAATTTTTTTTTAAGAATAACTAAATTTTTAATTTAAATATAAATTTATATTAATTAATTTTATATTGAATATATATAATATATAGTATTTAATTTTTATTTATCATATTAAAAATTATATATATATATGTTCATCATTTTTTATTAAGTATATTGAATATATATTAATTAAATTTTATTGATCATATTGGATATTAATTATTTAATTATATTTATGTAATAAATATTTTATATTTTATATTCTATATTTTAATATTAAATAAGTATAATTATATTATTTTGTTATATTAATATAAGTAATTGGACCGGCTGGTTAGACCGATTCGACCGGTCTGATCATAAATAAATTGTTGTTCTGGTTCGATTACCGGTTCGATTTTAAAATATTGCATAAGTGTGTATTGAGATTTCTCGAGATCAAATCGATTAGAAGCAAAAAGGAATAATTATTCATGCAAATATAAACAAATTAGTTTCCTTACATTTGTCTCTGATCAATAACATAATGTTTCACTGCCTTAGAATTTTCCCTTATATCTTTGGTTCAAATTTACAAATTTTCTTTTTATTTATATTTATAGCAATTAGATTAGATGACTAATTATTATTTAAAATGATTAAACGAGCGAACTTATAAATGTAATATGAACTCCGGAAGAATCACATTTTAAAAATTAGCTGACGAATAGAGCTTAAAATCTACATAAACTCTATAATCGTTGAATCTAACCTTAACAGCCTTTTCTTTTCGGCTTTCTTTCTACTATTACCTTACTAATTATAACTCAATAATCGCTTAGGTGAAATTTTCTTTAATTTTGTAAAATTTTTTGTTAGTTTTGTATTTTTCACAAAAATCTTTTATGAAAAAGAATTATATTATATAATACATAATAAATTACGACTAGAATATTATGTTCATTGGAATAGAAATATTTTTTTTTCAATTAAAGTATTAAACCAAAATTTTTGGCGGTCACATTTTATGCATAATGTCATCTTCCATTGAATTTTTTTACATTCTAGCCAGCCATCATTGGCTTCTAAAGCAGACAGCAACAAAATTTTAATGGAATAATTAAATTAAATTAATTCATCTTTATCGATTTGAATTTTCAGAAAATCAATATGCTCAAGAAAACGTGATGTGTATTATTATTATTTTTATTATTTTTATTTGTACTGCAAATGCAGACTGGCCTTAGTTCTTTCTGTGGTTGCCTACTAGAGAACAGATTTTTGAGCTCTGACCTCAAATAGAAGGAATCGTTCTTATATTTTTTTTTTTATCATTAAAAAGAATCTAAGCATAATTTTTAATATATCTTTAATATTTTTTAATTATTTGTTTAAATTCAATATTTTCATTTTACATAAGTCCCCCTCCCTGTAGTTCATTAAACCTGGTGAATGAAGCTCTGATCACATCAGGTTTCAAACTTGATTGTAATTGTACACATTCATAAAATAAATAATAAAAAAAAGAAAATCAAAGCATTTAATTTTAGTCAGATGTCAGGTGTGCTATTACTTCATATTGAATAATTATTATCAAAATGTCTGCATGAGCTGTACACAATATGAGATTGATTCTGTAATTAATCCTAGAAATCTACTTAGTTGGCTAATCTTGTATAAATATAGAAACAATCTATTTTCATATTTTTAGGACCTAATTTTAAGATGTAATTGTATCTATATATTGCCTCTGTTTTAGAGGAGAATATATCATCGTTGAAATCTCTTTGCAGAAACACTATTGTTTGACATGGTATCAGAGCAAACCTGATTCCAAAGAAGTCTGCAATA
>JAEMOT010003720.1:98108-137143 GCA_019297695.1 Apostasia ramifera
TTCTTTAACTGTTGATCATTGTTTCATTAATGGTTAGAATAGATGTTAAAATCTAAATTTAATAAAATTTGTTTATAGTCAAAGATCCTTGACAAATTGAAAAACCTTTAATTTTGGTCAGTAGTATTTGTTAGTAAAAAAAGGCTAATGCTGTTCGAAGGAGCATCTGGTTGAAAGATTGATAGTTGGTCCTTGGTTGAAAGAATTTGTAAATGCTACGCGTGTGTCAACAATTCTCACCTCGTATTTTAGTTTTATTGTGCCACGTGTATGATAACGATCAAATTGTGATTTCATTAGCAAAGTCAAAAATTGATTATAGTTATGTTGAGAAATTCCTCTCAAAAAAAATATTGAGAAATTATCTATGATAAAATAATTACACATATTAAGCAACTCAATTTTTTCAAATTTCCCTGAAAATCAATTAGTAATGGGAGAGACAGAGAGAGAATGGGATTTGCTTAGCTTTATTCGTATTATGGAACTAACGAAACTGTAAATGGACTATTTTTAAAAGTTAATAACAGTTAAGTTTCTCTAATTTAAGTTTATATATCTGGAATTTTTCAATAATCAAATTAGTAATTTAATTTGAGATATCATATCATACAAATAGATTCTTTAAAAAAATTTATTTAATTATTAGATTATGTTAATGAATATTATATTTATCTAAAATATTAATGTGCATTTTAAATTAGTGAAATTAGTCTACTAATTTAAGAAAATAAAATTAATAATAATGAATCTATTTGTATATTATTGTAAATTAGAGAATCAAATTAATTAATTTAGAAAATAGGGTGACCTAATCTCAATTGTTCTTAAATTTGAGGGGCCTAATTAATATTAATAATGTTTTTTAAGCCCTAGAAAAGTTCTGCTTGAGCCAGCTGCTTGGATCTGGGCTCCCCACATGCTTTCAGGCCAAATAAATAAAGATTTGAAGTAGATGGTGTGCTGCAGCATCAAAACAAATTAAAGATAGGCAAGAATCTCACAAATTATAATCAAAGGCTAGCTAGCTTGTGATCAGCACACTTTCAAATTAATTATTAACTAGCTAGAATCATTCAATAATTGTTCACTTATTTGCTTATGTCGTTTTGTTAGACTTTTTTTTTACATAATATAAATTTTAATTATAGAAATTACTTTTATTTTATATCTAATACAAATATAAATATTAAAATTAATTTTATTTTATATTTTACATATTTTTTAATATTAAATTAAATTTTATTTTCATTAAATTTATAAAAAAAATATTTTTTTATTCAAAATTCAACTTTTGAACCAAACGAAACCGAAAGTTAATATTTCATGTTATAAGTTAACGGGAGACTTATGGGGCATAAAATAGCTAGTGCTGAAGATGGTGTTAGTATGAACTTAGGTTGAGCACATGATCTTCGGAGGCTCTAAAAGGCATGTCGATTGTCCAACCAAGAAGAACAAAATGATTTAGTTATATGCTCAATTGAAATCGATAACTAGCAATATAATTATTTTAATGGAATGACATTAGGTTGGAATAGAATTATCATTTTATAGGAATAAAATAGAATATGAAATAAGAATTGAATAGAAAAGTAAAATACTAAAATACCCATAAATATATTTTAATAAAATCTTAGTTACTTAGATTTAGATAAAAATTTGGTAACTGATAAAGCGCAATAAAAACAAAGGATTCATATAGCCGACTCCACCTAGTGGGATTAAGGCTTAGTTGTTGTTGTTGTATTATTATTATTATTAAATTTAATTTTACATAAATAATTAGATGAATGTGACATATAAATATACATGTACACAAATATACATATAATAATGCCTATATATATATATATATATATACATATGTATATATACATGTATAAATGTGTGTGAATAAAGATAATTTTAGAATAATATTTTTTGCTTACAAGAAATAACTAAGAAATAATTATTCCTTGGATGAGAGGAAAGAATGATTATTCTATGAAATAGTTATTCCACCAAAATAAATATAAAAATAACTATTCTATAAGAAATAAGGGTGGAACGAAATAATCTATCTCATCAAAATAAAAACATTCTAGGTGATTAGCTTATTACTATTTATTTAAATTTTCTCCGACTCTTTTTATGGATATAGGAGGATGCAATTAATCAAACTGTAAAGAAGATGAGCTGTGATCTACATTTATCTTTTATTATTATAATTTTGTGGATTTGCCTAAGTACAACTTATTTGATTAATTAAACAACTGTTAATTTGAATTTTAAATTTCCATAATTTTAATAAGAGAATGATGTATTTTTCTTAAAAAAAATAAGGGAACGATTGGATCGACAAATTAAGATTCATTTTATATCCACCCCAGAATTTCATGTCTATTCCAAACTTGCATAAAGTTTTAATTCAGGGTAAACTGGTTATAGGTTTGTATTAAAATTTTTTCAAATCATAAAATTTAAATAATTATACGTTGGTTTTTGAGATTTAAGTTTTATTTTTATATATATTGTTCTTTCTTGTCATATTATATTGGATGATTGGCTCAGGATGATGAAAACCATCAAATTTGAGACAGAAACTGCCTTTTTTTCTCCTTCAAAATGATTTTAAAAATCATATAGAAAAATTACTATTGTGTGCAATTATCATAATATATTTGATCATTTTTATTTATGAATTTTTCTTGTTTGAGCCAAAAGTGATCGACTCAAATTTACGTAGTTATCACGTCAAACCTTTTAAGCTCTGTTCTGCTTAGCTTCAAATATGTGAGATTATACATAAAATTTAACTATATTTTATTTTTACATATATTTTTAAAAAAAATAATTTTGTTTAATATTTTAGATGCATATCAAAATAATAATTTACATCACATCTTTTACATGTAACAGCATAATAATTAATTTTATTTCACAATATGCACAACACATAATAAAAAAATATCTTTATCTAAAATTAATTTTAGTTTTATTAAATTTAATTTTTGCAAATAAATACGCTTTAGAGATCCTCTTCTCGAAATCAATTTCATTTTACCAAAATTTTTCCATCAAATTTTTATACGACAACACAACTTAAATCTTAGAGACCTACAAAATATTGAGAAAACTAATTACTTAAATATAGCATCTTCAAAACACCAGCCAAAATGAGATCAGTTTGTAACCTAAGGAACCTAAACGAAATTTACCCAATAAATATCATAAAATTGACATGAAACCCGCTTGAGTCGCAATCCATCAGCGGAGATTAAAACCCTCGACGAAATCCCCGAATTTATAATCCGAGCGCTCCGAGTGGCGTCTTCCCCTGCCCGGCCTCGAAGTAGAAGATCAGCATGGCGACCATGGCAAGCCGCGCGTGCTTGATCTCCGCTACTTTCAGCCGCTCGAGCTTCTCCTTATCAGGATTGTAGACGCCGTCCTTGAGCGTTCCGGCGAGGCCGAGCGGATCGAAGAACTTGCCGCCGGGATAGCCCTGATCGCCGGTGGAGTTGGCGAAATTCTCGGCGGTGCGTGACCAGGGAGTCGCCCAGTCGACGGATTGGGAGTCGGGATTGAAGAAATCGACAAAGCGCTTGCTCTCGACCCATCCCATGAGGAGGAGCTGGGTGCCGAGGAGGGAGCCAAAGGAGAAGGGGGCGACGGCGCCGGGGGCTGCGCCGGCCTCGAACCAGGGGACGCCGGACCAGGCCTGGCCGACGAAGATGCCGACGACTGCGATCATCGCCCAGCGGCCGTGGATCAGCTCCGCCTCGCGGTACCACCTCAGGAACGCCGGGTCCTTGCCAAGCCCTAGCGGGTCGAACCCGTAATCGCCCGGAAGTCTGCGTTGACCAGATATATTTAAGTAAATAATCGCCTAAATTTTTACTTTATATATAAAAGGTAACTTTGCATTTCGGTCACCAAGTTTTGAGGCTAATATTACCTTAGTAAATTTTGGATGCGGACGGCTTGCTGCGGCCCCCCCCCGCGTCCAGCACGTGGAATTTTTTTTTTGCCATAGATTTTTTTTTTTCTAATTGTAATGAGTACTTTTTTATTTTTTAGTATAAATATTTTATTAATTTGGACATTTTTTTTAATTTTATTTAGGGAAGTTCATCCATATTAAATATAAAATATTTATATTAAATAAAAAGTAAAATTTAAGAGTATGAGTGTGCTGTTTAACATGCTTATCAGGTTAGGCCCCCTATTCATGTAAAAGTAACACACGCTTTTGAGCAATGTTCTCAAAATCGGATTTAAACCTGCTTGTTCAATTGATATGATAGTGAATCGGCCACTATGTCGATCTAGTTTGCCTATTAAATTGAAATGATTGTTTGACCAAATTAAAGCAGCTAAAAATATGTTAAACTGATTAAAATTCACGAGCACAAAGAATGAACCTAATAAATACTTATTAATTTTTTATAATTTTTTAACTTAATTAATTTAATTATTTAGTTAAATTAATAGTTAAGTACTAATAATTTAAAAATTATATTTTTGTTAAATTTTTTATTGATTATTTTAATTTTTTAAAGACTATTTATAATATTAAAATTATAAATATTTATGATGAAATTATGAAATTATTCGATTAAATTAGTTGGACTATAAATTATTTGAACCATTGAATTTTCAATTCTGAAAATATTTCTCATGAGTCGCCAAACTAATAAATTTTTTAAAAATTTTGAGAAATTTTGCTGGCTAAAATAGTCACCTGAAAAGTGAAAAGCCACAGAATTTTCAAATTCATCGTAATTCCTAATATATAAGAAAATTTGATTTTAGGACTTAAATAAAATTCAATGTTCAAATCATTTTTTGTTAATATAACTATCAAAAATCACTGTGGCTAAAAAAAAGTTAATCGCACTCCAAATGGAGAATTATTAAGTTAATTATTATTAACTTAAGTCAAACTCGCTCCTTTATCCTTCTTAATTATTATAAATGATTTCTTACACTTTAATGATTTCTTTCATTTTTGAAAGTCAATGGGCCAAATTAAAGACCCCAGAATATGGAGATACAATAACTTGACTTACTTCCACAGCCTAACTTCAGGATTTAACTCGATCCAACCTAAATAGTTACTGGGTCAGTTTTGGATGATGACTTTAGTTGAATACATTATACAATCAGTCCAATTCAATATAAATTCTAATTTCAAGAATCGGTATATAATTTACTATGTAATATATTTATTTTTTTCTATATATATATATATATATTTTGTGAATTATAATAAAAAAAATAATTTTAGATTTTACATAACCCACGCTACATATTTCTTTTTTTAATTCTAAGAACTGTCCCTCTCACGTGAACAAGAATCAAATCTCTTCTTCAAATAAGTTTTACATAAACTTGTATTAGTCGTTAGGAAAAGTATTGATGCATTTGCTTAGCTCCAATTTATGCGAGTAGCTGGTGACAATAAGTCATATTTAGAAACCACATGTGATCATGTTTGTATGCAATATAATTTTAAGGCTTAAGCCGATGAATGCACATTTCATTCTAGCTTGAGTTTAGATAAGAGTTGATCTAACAGCAATGATTTTAGCTTTAATATCGTATAGAATATATTATGTTTTCGAATCTTAATAGTATATTGGAAAGATATTATTAGAAAGAGCAAAGATGCTCGATCCCGCTTAAATCACTTTCGCATATCACAAAGATTATGTTTGTACTTAATGAACTAATAAACTTTTGGGAGAGTTCATCAACACCAATGATCCTAATAGTTTGAACAATGAAATGTTATTTTAGGTTTAAGTTTATATATTATGAGATCTACATCCGACAATGCTGTACACTTTTCATTTTGAGGCTCATTATATCATACATATTTCATCCTTCTATTTGCAAATGTCTCCTTTCTAATTTTTAATATTAAAATTTAATTATATTTCATATCAATTTTATATATTTATTAAAATAATAATTAATTTTATTTAACATATTATATTTATAATAAAATAATAACAAATTAATTTTATAGTTTTCACAAATATCAGTATAATAATTAATTTTAATTCACATTACATAAATTTAAAAAAAAATTTAGAATTAATTTTATTACGAGGCACTTACATATGACATGCGTAATAAATAAAGTTTTGAATAGCACATAGGTCTTATTTGGTTAAAATATATTTTGCAAGAAATATTTTAATTTTTTTAAAATAAAAAGAGAAAAAATATATTTAATTTAGCGGAATTTACTTCTATTACTGTTAAAGAAGACCTTTTTATAAGCGATACACTCTAAGTTAAATATTTACATGCAGCACTCTCGATTTTAAAAATAAATTTACCGATAACACCCCACATGCTAATTTTTGTTTGCCATCTGTTAGTTTAACCCTTCATTTAATGGCTAGATTACACCACTGTCAATGTTCTTCATTTTGATTTTTCTAAATATCTTTTATTTTAATTGTTTATTAATTTTTAAGATCTCTTTTAATTTTTCATAACTTCAATATTGTAAATCTTCAAGAAACGGGCTAGAATAATCTTAATTATTTGTATTAATCCTAATTAGATTAAAATAATAATAAATGAAAGTTAGCATGAGATGTTGATTGTAAATTCATATTCAAAATTGGAGATATTGTCTGTAAATATTTGACTTAAAAGGTGTCGTCTTATAAAAAATTTATTTGAGAGTGATATATATAAATTCTCATTTAATTTAATATTTAATGTAAAATAAAATTAATCTATTTTTAATCAAAGATTGCATTGGATGTGAAGTACCCCATTTAGTTGGTAGAAGTTTTAGCCATGGCTAAAATTTCCTCCAGCTTAAAATATTATTTTATTTTTTAAAAATAAAATAATATTTTACATATCATTTTGCACAAATTTTAATATTAAACAATCAATTTATTCTATGTCTAATGTAATTTTTAATATAACCAACTCACTTTATTTTACATCATACACATTTTTTATAAAATTTTATAAAATTATTTCATATCATTTTTTTTTATTCCATCTAAATAAATTCCTTGTCAAAAAAACATTAACTTGCTTCACATTTGACGCAATCCTTGACTAAGAATAGATTAAAATTATACGTAGTATATAAAATAAAGTAAATTTTTAAGATTTCAAATTATATAGAATGTGAATAAAATTAATTTTTAATATTTAAATTTATATGTACTGAAATAAATATAAAATATTAATAAATATATTATTAGAAGTGTGTGAAATTTCTGGGCTCAAATTAAACGAGATCCTCGTGAAATAAAGGGAGGTTTTTTATAATGATCACTAACAAATATAAATTAAAAGACTAAACATCTGACTTAATATTATTATTATTATTACTATTATTTTTTTAATGATGACATTTGAGTAATGAACTAGCGAATGTTAAAAGTTTTTTAACCTGAAAAATCAAATTAAATCAATATCTCATGAGCCTCAAACTATAATGAGTCAGAAGTCTCAATTTTTCTACGCTAATTCTATTACGAGCCTGAGGAGTTTCAGAGAAGCCAAAGAGCAAGCGATGCAGTAAACTTTAAACGAAAGAGTTTGATGGGCTTACGATCCATCCAGCCACTCAGGGTCGACGAGATTCCCGCCGGTCCTCACCCCGGGAATCCACGACTTCTTCGGGGCAACGGCGGCGGCCACGACTGGCCTCCTCGGCGCAGCGCCGGCCGCCCGCCGGGGTCCTGCGAGCAGAGCCCTGGAAGACTTGGCGCCGGAGAGGAAAGGGCTTGATAGACCCTGGAGGACGGCGGTGGAGGCAGCCATGGCTACCATGTTTCTCTAGTATAATAGAAAATCTGTTGGCTTCTTTCTTCCCTCGTGAAGAAGAAGCCCAGTGGCAAAGTTGATATATTTGTGAGGGAGAAGGTGGGCGCCACAAATCTGATCGAAATCTTGGGAGGCCATGGAGGATAGATTGCCGGCCAATAGGATGAATCCCTCCATCCGTTTCCGCCGTTCTCCGCCGTACACGTGGAGTAGCCACAGTTGCTGATTTTGGGCCGTCAAGCTGTTTGAGATGGGCTGGGCCGATATCCATTTCGGCCCATTTAAGCTTTAGATTGGGTTTCATCACTCCACGTAGTGGGAGAAATTATGGGGTTCTGAAAATTTGGAGAACAGTGCGAAAATATGGTTAACTATCATTATTAATTGTTTCATATATGTATTCTTTTTATTTCGTATATATATTATTTTGCTAATACAAATTTTTTATTTGGCTTTATATATGTGTATTTCAGCTTCATGCAAGCATATTATTGCCTATACAAAACAAAATAATTCATATATATACAAAGAAAGAACTTGTAGGAAGCAAAAATATTTGTAAGTAGTAAAAATAATTTATACGAAATAATAAATACATATATAAAATAAAAAGAGTATATATGATGTAAAAAAATATTTATATTAAATAGAAATGAAAGCTGATAGTTTTTTATTTATTTATTTTTTTCGCATTTTGCAGGGACCCATTAACCTATCGCGCTACAAGCGGCTCCAAAAAATCTCATATAATTTTTATAAAATTCTGTGTTTTATATGTAAATGTAAAAAATATCCATCTCAACTCTTTTTTATCTAAACTGGTGGGTTGAGAGGCTTGAACGACTCAATTTCAATTCCCAAATCTAAAAACATTATTTTTATGAAACCAAATCGAATAACTTTGATTCCTCATGAAATTGATTCTTGAATCGGTACCCAAGTGAATGCGTATTTAATTGGATTTTTTTCAATAAAAGTTGGATTATATTTTGAAAATATTTTAAATATTTTTGAAATTGAGAAATAATAAAATTTATTTTAATATTATTGCATAAAATAAAATTATTTTATTACTGAAAATTGTATTAGGTGTAAAATAAAATTATTTTTTTATTTATATATGTGTAGGATATATGATAAATTAATTTTAAATTTAAATTTATGTAGGTGGTAAAATAAAATTAATATTTAATATTTTAATTTATATATAATGTGAAATAAATATAAAATATTAATAAAAGTAGTTTGAAAATTGTTTAATTTTTTTTCTCAATCAGCCTATGATTTCCTGAAGACTTTTTCCTCATTTTAATTTCATTGGTATTTTATCTTATAAAGACTAATTCAGTTGTCATTTTAGATTTTTTTAATAATATGTTGTGTGGGATTGCATCTATTGTTATTATTATTATTATTATTATTTTGATAGAAGTATCTATTATTATTTTGCTTGGTCAAAATCATGTCGCACTGAACATTCAAAAAAGGGGAGATTTAAATACATGTTATATAAATTTTTAAATATCATTTAGACATTGCATTCTTCAAAAAATTTGAACTATAAAGAGTTATATATTTAAACTAAATTATAATATTTAAAATTTTTTATGATACATGAGTAAAGAAACAAAAAAAAATCTTATTCATGTAATATGTATATAAGATATATATCATAATATTTTAGCAGAAAGTAAATAATTATATATTTTAATTGATCATAACAATTAAATATTTTATTGATACAAAAAAATATAATTCATAACATGTTATTATTCATTAAAAAATATAAAAAATGTTAATAATAAGTTTTTTTTTTCAATTACCATTTCTATAAATTACCGACATAATAATATCCTGAATCCATAAAATAATGTTTTCATTAATGTAGAAATAACCAATAGCAACTTTGGGATAAGCTAATTATCATAATAATTAGGGAAAAATAATGATAATACCAATTAAAAGCACTATTGGAACTCATCTTGAACTAGATCAACTTCAGAAAGTTCTGAAATTGGAACCTTCAGGCTGACTCGAGCACGTAGGACTGTTTTAGTTTTTTAGGCCTTTGAAAGATTTAATGAGATATTTAGTCCAGTGTTATTATGATGTTATAATATTTTAATAAAATAATTATTTAATTTAATAATATTATGATAAGATTAATATTGCAAAATAATATTCTATCACCTAAAATTAAATATTTAGATTAAGGCATAGAAAAATCCAAGTTTAAGCTGAGCACAGCTCAAGTTCAGCTCATTTTAATTCAATTCAAATTCAAGTTAACTCATTTTAACTTTGAGCCAACTCAAATTTTCTAAGAATTAAATTTTATTTTTAAAAAAAATGCCCTTCCTACGATTTAAAATTAAATTAATAATATTCAATAGATCACCTAATAAATATTATAAGCACAACTAATACATAATTATGTACAAGTAATAAAAAATTATAATAAATAACTACTTTATATTACCTACATTTAAGAAATAGAGACCGAGCTAACTCAATCTACTTGGCCATAACTCACAAAACTCGGCTCATTAAACTTAAGGAGGCGTTTGGTTTATTGTTATCTTGACGTTATGTTATGTTATCTAAAGAAAGCAACTGTTTAGTTTAATGACATCAATAAATAATCTTATATAAAATTATAAAATTATTAATCAAAAGATAACATCTAAATATCATAACATCTAAATTACATAACATAACATCAAAATAACAAAAAACCAAATGCCCCTAAGTTAAATTTAATTCAAACTAAATACCAAATCAATCCACAAGCTAAACTATCACTGCTATTTACGTGTCATCACAATTATAACAAAGAGAAAGATGATTTAAATAATTTTTTATTATTGATATAATTGTATTAAACCAAATAAAGTTTTTTTAAATAAGAGACATTGTCGAGTTCTAATCAAAATAAAACTACAAGAAAGGCATCGAAAGTGATCTTGAGGAAAATCCAAAAATCTTCAGAAATATCCCATCTGAATTAGTTAATAATATTTTTTAACATTAATTATCGATACAATATTAATGTAGGGAAACAGAAATTGATACAATATTAATTATCAATACAACAAATTTAGATGTAAAGTAAATTTTAAAAGCCCATTCTTTTTTTATAAATAATCTATTTTCCAATACAAAACTTGCTAAATATGCTGGATAAAACCTCTTCGGAGATATCCACACCGGTGATCTCCCCCAGAGCCATTGCTGCTTCTCGAAGATCGATAGTCCAGAAATCCAACGGCAAGCCTCCGGTGATTGAGGATTTCAACCTTGAGAAAGCCTCTTGTGTTCGAATAAGTTGATCAAACTGTCTCTGTGCAGGATAATTTTGCAGTTACATCAAAATATTCGAATGAAATTACCAAAACAGAACACTGTGAATGTTAGAAAAGGCATCCTGTCTAGGAGCATTAAAACACATCTACTGCTCCAATTCGAGAAACATATAAGGGGATTCAAATATGCAACTTTTTAAAGTTGTTCATACTACTGATTTAATTCCTAGAGATGACTGCTTACATCTATTAATAAGAGAACAGACGTATATGTAACATTTATTCACCCAAAACTTGATAAATAAATTATTGTTTAGACACAAAGTTTACATCTATTATCCTAAAATATGATACAATTACATATTTCACCCAAAAAATAAAAATTTAATAATTCATCAAAATTCAGGCGATATGTAAATATTGATTTGTGATTTTTTTTTTATAAGGTAAATGAGTAATAATGGTACCTTATCCTAAAAATATATTCTAGGTATCACAGATAGACCTGGACATGAATACCAATCAAGTGGCATGGCCTGTAGATCATGTCCTTCTCAAATACTATAAATTATTTAGTCGACAAGCAATCAAAATGAACCAACAAATTCCCGACTCAAAAGTCTGCCTGTTCCACAAATGGATCAGAAACATGACTGAAATAGCAATAAATTGAGCCTGCAACTTTTAAGTCAAGTTCAAAATTTCGAATCAAATCTCACCACCCCTGATGTACCATTTAAGTCTATTCCATCAGAGCAAATACACCACCATTATTCTCGTATATGGATGGATGTAACAGGCATGACATAACTAATTTGGCACATTCTTTCCCTACTAATATTGGTTGAAGTATGTACAGCATGCCTTTCACCAACATGGCTAGTAAACTTAGCCAACCAAAAAGAACAGCAACAAATATTGATACCAAGCTAACTACATGAATTTCCCTTCTCCGTCCAGTAGTATTTGAAACAGTCCTATTGGCTTTAATGTAGCAAAATTTTTCAATCTATATATATCTTTCAAGGTCGGAGTGTCGACCAATTTTCAAAAGGAGGAAATAAACCACCAAACTCAACAGATCTCAACGTGATCTTGGGGGAAATACGAACTTATAATCGTCTCCTAGTTTCACTCTAAGCTTAGCGATTTCTCCATTTAAGTGTAACACAAGCAGTCTATCAAAATCACCACTTTTATTTGAAAATCTAAGAGTAAGCTTACGAGAAGATAAATTACCTGATTTATAGTCCATCTGCGTCCACCTGACAAAATGGGCTCCAGTCCCCTGACATCTAAAACGGCCTTCTCCAGCTCTAGTATGCCTTTCCCATTGATGGCACTTATAAGTACCTTCTTCTTAAAGATGCAGCTCCCAATATCAAAGTGCTCGATCATGATTGAAGGAGCACAATCAATTTTGTTGACAACAAGTATGATAGGTATGGTAGAACTGGTTGAAAGTTGTTTCTTGAGAAGAAAGAGACAATTCAAATTACACGAAGAAATCAATAATTTTTTAAGATAATCCAACAGAAACGCTATTATTCAAATATCACAAACTAAATTGAACATGAACATACCTGGTTTCTCATAATGTGCTCAATTAGTAGCTTATCATCGTCAGTCCAACCATCAGCTGCGCTGATTGTCATTAAAATAACATCAGCTCCCATAGCAGCAGCTTCAGATCGTTGTACCCCTAAAAATCAAATTAATTTTGGGTAAAAAGTGTTTTGATCCCTATTTTAGCTTGCCTTTTACATAAGACAAGGACTTTGAAATCGTTTCATGCAAAGTCTTTACTGTCATTTTTTATTTCATGTAGGTCACCGGTTTATAAATTCATTTCCATGTGGTCCATTCAAACAATCTCCATCAATTACGTAACACTATCCATGTGATCCACTCAAAATAGTTTCACACAATCCACTCCTGTCATTTTTAAGTTCATGTTTGTGCCTGGTTTATAAATTCATTTTCCATGAGGTCCACTCAAAAGGTTTCCATCTATTATCTAGCAATTTTAAGTTGCGCAATTAAGCAAAATGCCCCTCTTCCCTCCATTGCACTCTCTCTGATTCACATTCCATAAAAATAGAACCCACCCAATTCGATTTTTAGGAAAACATATTATGACCAAGGAAAATATCTTGCATAATAATGAACCGTGAGATGGAAGCCAAACTATACTTGTTTAATTTCTTACCAAGTTTTTCAACAATGTCCTCTGTTTCTCTGATGCCGGCAGTGTCAAGAAGTGTGACAGGAATTCCCCCAATAGTAACATGTGCTTCTATGACATCCCTTGTTGTTCCAGCAAATTCAGTAACTATTGCTCTGTCACTCTGTGAGCTAATAGAAAAAACAAAGTTGGGTGATGTAACATTCAGCATATGCAGCACGGATAAAGAAATCTTTGATCTTGATTCCTGAATTAATAAAAAGAAAGATCCACATGATGAGAATCAATTAACCTACTCTGCTCCATGCGTTAAGAAGACTTGATTTTCCAACATTTGGCCTTCCAATAATTGCTATCTGCAAAATGCACACAAACCTTTACACCAAGTTTGAAGCTGTTCAGTAAGCTAGAAAAAATTCAGCTACAATATGATCATACGTGAGCTAAGGAGAAATTATGTGACCATAAACTGCTACAATGTTTGAATAATGCACAGGTATATGTTTGTAAGCACATTTTCATAGAAAAAAGAGCAAGAATCACCAAACACCATGCTAGTATCAAGTAAATAATTCTGATTTGGATCTCTAAACAAGTAAATCACATCTAATTGAACCTTTCAGTATTGTGAGACGGATTCCATGCAAAATTCAAAAATAGCACCTGCAAGCCAGATTGAAGAATTTTGTCATAACTAGAGGTTTCCAATGCCTGCTTCACTTCATGCGACATAGCATTTATTCTGTCTATTAAAAAGTTCAAGTCCAGCGGTGGCAACTCATCATCAAAATCTAACCGAGCTTCGATTTCAGTAAGCAACTCAATGCACTGCATTCTCAATGACTTGACTAGAGCAGAAAATCCTCCCTGTAAAGCAAAAGCTATTTGCATTCACGGATAAAATACATATGTGACTTCTGGGAGTCTGTGCTCAAATCATAAAATTGAAGTATTAAAGGCAAAAATACGAGCAAGTACATGCCTGTATGCCAGACAAGGCAGCATCAGCGGCTGCCACAGACTTTGCTGATATAAGTCTACCAACATTTTCAGCTTGAGTTAAGTCTAAGCGCCCATTTAGAAATGCCCGAAGTGTAAACTCGCCTACATGAAACTTTCGACATACAGAACATAAAAATATCTCATAATGTACACACACACACATACATACATACATACATACATATGTATACATATAAATTAATCTCAAGCTAGATGAATTATGTGACATACCAATAGGAGGTTGTAAATTTGATATAAGAGGAAGATAAAGCATACAGAGAAAAATAAAACTCATATATGAACAGTCAAATGAGATACTGACCAGGTTCGGCAAGCCTTGCCCCAGCCTCTAAGCAAGCCCTTAATACTCGGTGCAAGCATAAATCATTCCCATGACACTGAAGCTCAACAACATCTTCTTTGGTGTAAGATCTAGGTGCTAACATTGGAATTGCTAAAATCTAAACAAGGAGAAGAAAATAATTAACAAGAAGTACACCTGGCAAAAGCATATGGAATAAATTATGAAGAAGAACTGCAATGTAGCAACTGCTATATTTACTTTGAACATCAAAATAAGTAAACAAGAATTTTATCAAGATATGACTGGAAGAGTTTCAAAGGGAACCTCATCTACTGAAATTCATCATGACTATGAATACTGAATATTTACAAAGAATGAAAACTAGTCCAAAAGACAAAAGGCCAATCTGCAAAATGAGCTAAACGGGAATTTAGTTTAATGTAATATAGATGTTAGTTACTCCTTTAAAAAAATACAGATCTATATATTATGGTAAGAAATATAGATATTAGTATTATTCAAATCAATTTTATCTAAATGTGTATATTATCTATAAAGTGTTGTTTGTTTGGCTCAATGTCATCATACTAAACAATGACAATGTTATTAATTTCTTTTTGTTAGTCTCAAGCATCATCGACTCCTCTCCATGTATCCCTCCCCCTTAGAAAATCAATCTCTCAACATTAGCATTATGGTTCCATCTATCTGTGTCACATTTTTGGATGACATTTAGATGTCATTTTAGAATGATAATTCTATAATATTTTATAATATTATCTAAATATTTTATTAAACCAAACAATTAATTTCTCCAAATAATATGATGTGATATTACAATAACATCAAGACAAACACACAATATACACATAAAAAAATTAGCAAACCAACTAAATACCATAAATTCATATAATCTCCACATATAAGCAAATTCATACAAAAAAAGAAGTAGAAGCCTCTTAAAGGGGAATTTTTAGTGAGAGTGCCATGCGCATTATTGTATTTGTAAGCTTAATTTAGTTCTCATCTTACATGTGTATTTTATCCTTTGTGCTCATGATGCAATGGTAACTCCTCTTTTTTCTCATCTTACATTTGTAATATACTTATCCTGTTGCATAATTTTGCAATACAACACCAAGCGTACTAAATATTGATTCTTTAAAGGATAATAGTTTTAATTTTTGAACAATAAAATGTATAAGTTTGATGAACAATAAAAAATACGCTCACAATGAATGCACAGAGCAAAAGTGACAAGCTAGAAAACAAAATAATGCAACCACCTCATCGATGACGTTCCCTTCATTGTCCAGCGCGAATCCATACTCAACAAAGTGGCTTCTTGGCGTCCACGCACTAGCCACTTCTGTCTGCCTCCTAACCGGACGGAACACTCGGCCCGCCACTTCCAACGCCCCTGGTCCTGAAACCCTAACAATCCCCACGGCGGCCGGGCCGCTTCCGACGGCCGTCACGATGGCCGCAATTGTGCCGCAAGCCTCCGGCTCGTCCAATGAACCACTGCGGTCGTCCCTCGTGAGTATTAGGGTTTTACCTGCAACGAGAAGACTAAAAAGAGTTAAAGCGGTGAAAAGATTAGTCCATTAAGAGGGCTAAGCGGACCTGAAGAGTAAGGTCTTGCAGCTAGGTTTCTGGATTGGAAAATCAAGATATTCGGGGCATTGACGCGGGAAGAAAGAGCGGAATTTTGGCGGCGGCGGAGGAGACCGAAGGTCGGCCGCCTGCAAAGGCGGATGCAGATATGATGAAGGCGGAGCACCAGGAGAGCCATCGGTAGTGAGCCCAGTGACTCGAGTAGAGAAATTCGTGCTATAACGTTGGGGTGGCAATTTATACGAAAATTGAAATTCATTTCTATTTTACTTAATTTAAAATTAATTTTATTTTAGGCTCATTAAAAAGATAATAAATTAACTTATAATCGACTGAATATAGGTGTAAATATATAAATTTAAATTTTCTTAAAATATTAACAATTTTCTGTATATAAAATATAAATACTTTACTAAAATTTTTATTAAAATTTTTTTACAGGTATATAACATTTTAAATTGTAATTAGCCTTAATTCAACTTAAAATTTAATTTGCAATTAAAATTTTTTTAATGAACTTAAATCTAACTCAACATAAAATAAAAAATTTTATTTTCAATTTAAGTTTGACCCACTGGAAATTCAATCAAAGCTGCCCCTCAAAATGTATGGACTGATTAAATAGGTTTATTTTAACAAAAATAAATAAAATTACTTATAGGACTTTGTATTTTCTAAATTTACAAAAGGATCTCCACATTTTAAAATAGAGGGTTAAAATTAAGGTAAAATGGAAACCAAATAGATACTTATAATTTTAAAATAAAACTGATGTGAAAGATTTAAAAAAATATAATTTAAAATGTAATTATGAGTAAGTTATAGGATTTATAAGTAATTTAATCCTAAAAATATTTGAGGACGGTCTAATTTTATATTGGGAAGTAAATAAGTTTGTAAATTTTAATTTATACATTGGATGTAAGAAAGTATTTATCTATATATGATTTTTTGAGGTATAGCTTTGAACACGTAGCTCAAACCCTTTTTGTTACACGTTGAATTTTAAATTTAGATAGATTTTTTTATATAATATTATTACTAAATAGATAAAATTATTATTTTTTATATATTTGTGGTATCATTGCCACTAAAGAATCCAGCATTTTTATTTTTATAGATAAATTAGATTTAAACTTATAAAATATTTATTGGGGCTACAAGAATTTCTCTAAATTATATATGATTCTATTGTCAATAAGAAAGTGGAGAAAATCTATGTTAACTTATTAAATTGTGCACAAAAAAATTTTATGTGAAAACATCCTCAACATTAAAAAAAAAGGCTATAAAGCCTAATAAATTATATAATAATTTTTTCAATAATATGTAGGCTAAGAATTTAATCACTGAATTATACGGTGAATTAGACTTTTTATTATTGATTAATTATCGAGTAATTTACTTAAGATACATAGTAAAGTTCTGCAAAAAGTACGATGATCGATTCGTTGATCGTTCAAGCTCCAAAACACAAAAAGTAAGATAAAAATGAGAAAAAAAGTGAATGTAAAAAAAATATAAGATGTGAGGTGATTGGATTTATTTAAACATACAATTTGTGTAGAGTTGAAAATTATCTGATTTTTTAATGAGCTGCTTGCTATAAAGGCTTGTTCACGTTCACACATCGAACGGATAAATTTAAACATATTTTAAAAATTTATTATTAAATAAGTGAGCTTAAATATATGGCTTGTTTAAAGATTATGCACATGCATGTTTAAAGCTCCACATATTTACCATCATAATATAATTTTTAATCATATTATTAATTTAATATTGTGGTCTACAAATAATGAATTATTTATTCTATTTTCTTTTTCTTATCGTCTGGGATTCACTCTAATTTTCATGGATTGCCGATAAATGAGGTTGGGTTGTGCTTATAATAATAAGTGCTTGTTTAAGTAGATCAAATATTAGCTATATGTGAAGCTCTGTCGCAGAATTATGTGCATAGAAATATTTGTATCACCAGACAAGTAATCAGAAGATATCCAAGGGAATGTTTCGTTCAATGTTATATATGTTGATGTTATGTTATATAGAAAAAATAACTATTTAGTTTGACGATGTCTTTAAATAATTTTTTAAAAAATTATAGCATTATTATGCAAAAGGTAATATCTAGATAACATCTTCTTTTCCCACTCCCTCTTTCATAGCTCTCCACTCAATTCAGAGATTTAGGATCTCATAAGCCATTGCATTGAGATTAATAGATACGGTACGATTTATTACAGTTTATAGTTTCAGGGATTTAACCTTAAACATGCAGAATACTTCCTAAGTCTGCATTTAGTTAATATCAACACACTATTGTATAGACACGTGCAAAAGAGACTATCATGGCACAATTTTAGGTTCCCTCTCTCGACTCTCCAAGGGGATCTGGGTCAAATTGATCAAAATTGTTGGGGTTCCCTCGTTATGAGGATGTTTCCCTGATATTTTTCTCAATTTTCACAAGTAAATTGAGAAGAATCAATGGAAGCTTGAAAAAGGCCTTTGATAGTAAATGGGATAAGTTGTTGCTCTCTCCACAACTTGAAGGCCAAAATCTATTGTGAGTCACTCGTGGGAGTTGCCATGGGAAAATTCAAGAAGACAGTATGGCACAAATGGCTTTGCCATATAAATATGAAAGCCAAGAATGATGAGAAGTCCTTGAATGCTTGAAGGTTCCATTAACAAGTGTACTGATTGTCTTGTAGGGAAGTAGAATAAAGTGTCATTCATGAAGCCACCTTTGCAAAGAAAGAAGAAAGCCATGGAGTAGGTCAACTTCGATGTTTCTGACGTTGGTTAGAGGTCAACGTGTAGCCTCTTACTTCGTCAACATAATCGGTGATTATTCAAAGAACAATTGGGTGTAGCCCATGAAAATGAAGAATGAAGTCTTCGACAAGTCAAGGAATTCCAAAAGTTATAGAAAGGGAAACAAGGATGTCTCTAAAGTGCACTATCATCGATAATGAAGGTGAATACCTATGTGCCTTTGAAAAGTACTATCGAACCCACGGTATTAGGCATTATACAATGATGCCAAAAAGTCTGCCTTAGAACAGCATCACTGGTAGGATGAATTGGACCCTAATTAGAAAAGTTTGAATCCTGCTGCTACATGCTAAGCTGCCAAAGATGCTCTAGGCTGAGGTACTTATAACAGCAGCATACCACATCAATAGGTCACCCAAGTGCCCCTTCACATAGAAATTTCAAAAAAAGTTTGGAGAGGGAAAGACATTTTCCTGAAACACATAAGATTTCAGAAAAGGTTCGGATAGGGAAAGACATTTCCCTGAAACACTTACGTGTATTTAGTTGCCAAAATTATCCCTATAGCATCTTTCTTACTGTAAATACAATGCCCTAGAAGAGTGTTTCACGGTTATTCTTGAGTCTAAGCTTTATTTGTAAACAAGTGCTTGACGTTTAGGTGCATTATATTTGGCATGTTCATTGCAGGAGGTTTCTCAAACGAGATTTGCGCCCCCCTTCTTCTACAGTAAAAATTAGATCATATAGAAGGTATCGCCATAGTCAGAAGAACCACAAACAAACAAACAAGAAATCCAAAGGATTAACCCAGGAAATACATATGAAAATTTCGAAATTATACATGCGAAAATTTCAGAGAACTGACTTCAAACTCGATAAAAACGTCTGGGAAAACGGTAATTTCTTGGCAAAGTTGTATTTAATTTAAGACGATGAGCTAGCAAGGAATCCTATGGAGATCTCGTTGGAAGAGAAAGGAATTCCGAAAGAAGTCCAACAGAAGGAGAAAAATACCTCGGGGGTAGCCCGAGGGTAATGAAATCCAGCTGAGATGAGCATCCGGCGCTTACCGCCGATGATCAGGGCCCTATGATCGTAGCTAACATTGAAAGGTTCAAAGAACTCCCAGCTAGCATTTGATTCCAGAGTCTTTGTTCTTGTCCGATTTGCTTCGTTCTGAAGGAGAGGTAGACGTTTCCTTTTTTCTCACAGGAAGGAGAGGCAAGACCTTGTTTTTATAAAAAAGAGAGGATACTTGAAGTTGAAGGAGCGGGCAAGCAGAATTTTATTTATCAGGTGATAGATATTGAGATAGCACCTGCAAAAATTATATTTACATATTAATAATTCATTAAAATTTATTTAAGCATGCAATTCTTTAATTTTCAACATTACAATAGCAACCATCCAACAATATAATTATAATAAAACTATAATTAATTTGACTCAAATATCTTTGAGCCATGACAACGAGTAATGCCCAGTGGTTGATTACTAGTGGCATGACATCAATAGTAATTAGTGTAGTTGCATGCCGTACTCGACTAACAGTAGTGACTAATATATGTTAACTAAGAATAGTCAGATTATCAAAATAGGATACCCAATGAGGTACTGGCGGGACAGTATTTAGTAGATAACAGCCTACATATAATGCATTCCATGCGTATCTTATTTATTCTCAATGACTCCTAATTTGAATGGCATATACATAATTTTTAAGATTATAAAATAACGCCAACGTAAATAAATTTTAAAGAATAGTAAATATGTACACAAAATCTTGTAAAGTAGTATATATAATTTTTCTTTTTTTTTTTGTGATATAGATGTGGAGACGGAGCTGGCAGTGGACAAGAGGTATATTACTAATCACGGGAGCACAGACACAAGAGGCCCAAAAAATTCAATGCAGAAACAAAGTATAAAATAATAATCATTCACTCATGTGCTTTATTTGTGTCATCTAACAGGGCATAGAACTCTACGCCTCATTCACTAACATAAGGCCTAAAACATTGATTTGTTATTAAAGATAAGGCATTTTTAATTGAACCTCTAAGTGACGATGAATCAACATTTATCCAGGAAGCATTATAAGGCATTGATGCAGATAAATGGAAGTTTGCAATGCAGGAAGAAATAGATTCTATGAAAGAAAATTAAGTGTGAGACTTGCTTAATCTACCATTAGATTGATAACTTTTTGGAAACAAATGAGTTTTCAAAATGGTTAAGGCTTAAGAGAGAGAATTCGGGGCATCCAGAAGAACACGCAGCAATTTAAGGTGGTCCAGGGAGAAATTCCCGTACGTCCACCGAGCGATCAGCAAGAGGATATCACTATAGAGAAGAAAGGTAGCCGTAAGGGCTAATACAAAGCTTAGAGAGAGAGAGAGAGAGCTCCTCAGTTGGGGCCCTAATACAGTGAGAAAGGACAAGGAAGATTTCTTATGCTTTTGTGGTTCTTGTATTCTCTTATCTGATTTCTCTCTGATCCTTCTCTTCTTTTACTGATGACGCGCCCTCCTTGAAGCCTGTTCGAGGGCATATATAGGTGGTGGATAGTGCAGCTTTATCCTGGATTTCCGGAGGAAAGGAGATGGACAAGTTCTGAACCCACGCTGCTTGTCGGTCACCGGAGGGACCAGAAGAAGTAAAAGGAGACCTTGGCCTTTTAATATTGATACTGCCTCTAAGGATCCGCAATAGCTGAAGCATGCGAGTCCTTGATTTGCGTGTCTAGGAAAAAAGCCTTGTACGGGGAACGACGCGGTCGAGCCACGTCAACTGTAATAGGTGCAGCTGAGTAACATCATTGCCGATGTTAGCAAGGGATGATCCTGGATCGAAATTTTTCTACAATTTTAACATCTTGAGATTGGTATCAATGTAAATGGATATCAAATTAAAGCCTTGTGTTAACGGGAGATCAAAGGAAAGAGGAACTGTGGAGAGCATAAGGAAGAAGGCTTACTTGGAAGATTAAAAATCAGTTTAAATGTTTGATTTGCATAAGTTCAGGTTTGAAAAGACAAATTTTAACTATATAAATAACTAAAAACGAAATGGGGAAATCAGTTTAAATGTTTATAGCTTATATTGAAATCAATTTAAATGTTTAAATGTCTTCACAAAATGGGGATCACTTTCAGCTAATTTTCATTAAGTAAAATTTTCTAAAATATCTTTGATGTGAATTCATTCATCAGTAACTTATTTTTGTATAGTAAATCTTTTCATGTAATTTTTTGTTGTAACCCTTATTAACACATTCTTTATATTTACTTCAATAATATATACTGATGTTTTTCTAATAATTTGATTGTATATATAGCTATACACTTTTCTGAAAAATGAGATTAAATGCCCAAAAAACAAAGTGCCTAGAGTTATCAACCAAAGTGTTTTTAAAAATTTTTTGATACACTTATAAGTATATATATATATTTTTCTATATTAAATTCATTAAGTTATTATATATATATTATTTATTATATTTTCTGAACATAGGATATTATTATGATTCGCTCAAAAATGAGAAATCTAATATATTGTATGATTTGATTATAATTTTTACATAAAAGAATTTAAAAGGGGTCACATATATTTGATAAACTATATATCCTCTTTCTCATTGTCGATTATAGTTTAGCTAATATAGATCATAGATTCTTATGATTATTTATGCAATAATATTTGAATAAATCATCAATATCTGCTTATACCTCAACTACACACTGGTGACCTCATCCGTCTTCCCCCAGTTTGCTCTTTTGTGAGGCTGATTACAAGTATTGCCAGGAGATAAAATCCTAAGAGCTGTGAGATATGTATGCAGTAAGTTACTATGTGCAGTTCAATTAAAAGTTGTGTGCAGTTCAATTAAAAACTGTGTGCAGTTCAATTAAAAGCTATATGCTGTTTAATGAAATTGTTTTCAGTTCAATTAAAAATTACATGCAGTTTAAGGAAGCTTTGCAGTTAACAGCCCAAGTAGTCCACTTGCATATTTTGAAATTGTGCTCGCTTGCTTTTATACTTTATCTTATTCTATTTGTCTTCACAAAATGAGGATAACCTTCAGTTAATTCTCATTAAGTAAAATTTTCTCAAATATCTTTGATGTGAATTCATTCATCAGTAACTTATTTTTGTGTAGTAAATCTTTTCATGTAATTTTTTGTTGTAATCCTTATTAACACATTTTTCATATTTACTTCGATAATATATACTGATATTTTTCTAATGATTTGATTGTATATATAGCTATATACTTTTTTGAAAAATGAGATTAAGTGCCCAAACAATAAAGTGCCTAGAGTGATCAACCAAACTGTTTTTAAAAAATATTTGATACACTTATAGGTATATATGTCTTTCTATATTAAATTCATTAGGTTATTATATATACATTATTTATTATATTTTCTGAACATAGGAACATGTTATGATTCGCTTAAAAATAAGAAATCTAATATATTGTATGATTTGGTTATGATTTTTACATAAATAAATTTAAAATGGGTCACAAATATTTAATAAACTATATATCCTCTTTCTCATTGTCGATTATAATTCAGCTAATATAGATCATAGATTCTTATGATTGTTTATGCAACAATATTTGAATAAATCATCAATATCTACTTATACCTCAGCTACACTATGGTGACCTCATCCGTCTTCCCCCAGTTGGCTCTTTTTTGTGGCTGATTACAAGTATTGTCATGAGATAAAATCCTAAGAGCTGTGGGATATGTATGCTGTAAGTTACTATGTGCAGTTCAATTAAAAGTTGTGTGCAGTTCAATTAAAAACTGTGCAGTTGAATTAAAAGCTATATGCTGTTTAATAAAATTGTATTCAGTTCAATTAAAAATTACATGCAGTTTAAGGAAGCTTTGCAGTTAACAGCCCTACTGTTCACTTGCATATTTTGAAATTATGCTCGCTTATTTTTATACTTTATCTTATTCGATTTGTCTTCACAAAATGGGGATCACCTTTAGTTAATTTTCATTATGTAAAATTTTCTCAAATATCTTTGATGTGAATTCATTCATCAGTAACTTATTTTTGTGTAGTAAATCTTTTCATGTAATTTTTTGTTGTAAACCTTATTAACACATTCTTTATATTTACTTCGATAATATATACTGATATTTTTCTAATGATATGATTGTATATATAGCTATATATACTTTTCTGAAAAATGAGATTAAGTGCCCAAACAACAAAGTGCCTAGAGAGATCAACCAAAGTATTTTTAAAAAATGTTTGATACACTTATAGGTATATATGTCTTTCTATATTAAATTCATTAGGTTATTATATATACATTATTTATTATATTTTCTTAACATAGGAAATTGTTATGATTCTCTAAAAAATGAGAAATCTAATATATTGTATGATTTGGTTATGATTTTTACATAAATGAATTTAAAAGGGGTCACAAATATTTGATAAACTATATATTCTCTTTCTCATTGTCGATTATTGTTCAGCTAATATAGATCATAGATTCTTATGATTGTTTATGCAATAATATTTGAATAAATGTTCAATATCTACTTATACCTCAGCTACACTTTGGTGACCTCATCCGTCTTCCCCAGTTGGCTCTTTTTTGAGGCTGATTACAAGTATTGTCTTGAGATAAAATCCTAAGAGCTGTGGGATATGTATGCTGTAAGTTACTATATGCAGTTCAATTAAAAGTTATGCGCAGTTCAAATAAAAACTGTGTGCAGTTCAATTAAAAGCTATATGTTGTTTAATGAAATTGTATTCAGTTCAATTAAAATTTACATGCAGTCTAATGAAGCTTTGCAGTTAATATCCCAAGTAGTCCACTTGCATATTTTGAAATTGTGTTCGCTTACTTTTATACTTTATCTTATTCTATTTGTCTTCACAAAATGAGGATAACCTTCAGTTAATTCCCATTAAGTAAAATTTTCTCAAATATCTTTAATGTGAATTCATTCATCAGTAACTTATTCTTGTGTAGTAAATCTTTTCATGTAATTTTTTGTTGTAACCCTAATTAACACATTTTTCATATTTACTTCGATAATATATACTGATATTTTTCTAATGATTTGATTGTATATATAGCTATATACTTTTCTGAGAAATGAGATTAAGTGCCCAAACAACAAAGTGCCTAGAGTGATCAACCAAACTGTTTTTAAAAAATATTTGATACACTTATAGGTATATATGTCTTTCTATATTAAATTCATTAGGTTATTATATATACATTATTTATTATATTTTCTGAACATAGGAACATGTTATGATTCACTTAAAAATGAGAAATCATTATAATATATTGTATGATTTGGTTATGATTTTTTTTACATAAATGAATTTAAAATGGGTCACAAATATTTGATAAACTATATATCCTCTTTCTCATTGTCGATTATAGTTCAGCTAATATAGATCATAGATTCTTATGATTGTTTATGCAGTAATATTTGAATAAATCATCAATATCTACTTATACCTCAGCTACACTCTGGTGACTTCATTCGTCTTCCCCCAATTGGCTCTTTTTTGAGGCTGATTATAAGTATTGCCATGAGATAAAATCCTAAGTGCTGTGCGATATGTATGCTGTAAGTTACTATGTGCAGTTCAATTAAAAATTGTGTGCAGTTCAATTAAAAACTGTGTGCAGTTCAATTAAAAGCTATATGGTGTTTAATGAAATTGTATTCAGTTCAATTAAAAATTACATGCAGTTTAAGGAAGCTTTGGAGTTAACAGCCCTACTGTCCACTTGCATATTTTGAAATTGTGCTCACTTGCTTTTATACTTTATCTTATTCTATTTGTCTTCACAAAATGACGATCACCTTTAGTTAATTTCTATAAAATAAAATTTTCTCAAATAACTTTGATGTGAATTCATTCATCAGTAACTTATTTTTGCGTAGTAAATCATTTCATGTAATTTTTTGTTGTAATCCTTATTAACACATTCTTTATATTTACTTCGATAATATATACTGATATTTTTCTAATGATTTGATTGTATATATAGCTATATACTTTTCTGAAAAATGAGATTAAGTGCCCAAACAACAAAATACCTAGAGTGATCAACCAAAGGATTTTTAAAAAATATTTGATACACTTATAGGTATATATGTCTTTCTATATTAAATTCATTAGGTTATTATATATACATTATTTATTATATTTTCTGAACATAAAAAACTGTTATGATTCGCTCAAAAATGAGAAATCTAATATATTGTATGATTTGGTTATGTTTTTTACAAAAATGAATTTAAAAGGGGTCACAAATATTTGGTAAATTATATATCCTCTTTCTCATTATCGATTATAGTTCAGCTAATATAGATCATAGATTTTTATGATTGTTTATGCAACAATATTTGAATAAATCATCAATATCTACTTATACCTCAGCTACACTATGGTGACCTCATCCGTCTTCCCCCAGTTGGCTCTTTTTTGTGGCTGATTATAAGTATTGTCATGAGATAAAATCGAAAGAGCTGTGGGATATGTATGCTGTAAGTTACTATGTGCAGTTCAATTAAAAGTTATGTGCAGTTCAATTAAAAACTGTGTGCAGTTGAATTAAAAGCTATATGCTGTTTAATGAAATTGTATTCAGTTCAATTAAAAATTACATGCAGTTTAAGGAAGCTTTGCAGTTAACAGCTTTACTGTCCACTTGCATATTTTGAAATTATGCTCGCTTGCTTTTATACTTTATCTTATTCGATTTGTTTTCACAAAATGGGAATCACCTTTAGTTAATTTTCATTATGTAAAATTTTCTAAAATATCTTTGATGTGAATTCATTCATCAGTAACTTATTTTTGTGTAGTAAATATTTTCATGTAATTTTTTGTTGTAACACTTATTAACACATTCTTTATATTTACTTCGATAAAAAATACTGATGTTTTTCTAATAATTTGATTGTATATATAGCTGTATATTTTTCTGAAAAATGAGATTAAGTGCCCAAACAATAAAGTGCCCAGAGAGATCAACCAAAGTGTTTTTAAAAAATATTTGATACACTTATAGGTATATATATCTTTCTATATTAAATTCATTAGGTTATTATATATACATTATTTATTATATTTTCTGAACATAGAAAATTATTATGATTCGCTCAAAAATGAGAAATTTAATATATTGTATGATTTGGTTATGATTTTTTATAAATGAATTTTAAAGGGGTCACAAATATTTGATAAACTATATATCCTCTTTCTCATTGTCTATTATAGTTCAGCTAATATAGATCATAGATTCTTATGATTGTTTATACATCAATATTTGAATAAATCATCAATATCTACTTATACCTCAGCTACACTCTGGTGACCTCATCCGTCTTCCCTCAATTGGCTTTTTTGAGGCTGATTACTGGTATTGCCATGAGATAAAATCCCAAGAGCTGTGAGATATATATGCTGTAAGTTACTATGTGTAGTTCAATTTAAAGTTGTGTGCAGTTCAATTAAAAACTGTGTGCAGTTTAATTAAAAGCTATATGCTGTTTTATGAAATTGTATTCAGTTCAATTAAAAATTACATGCAGTTTAAGGAAGCTTTGCAGTTAACAACTCTACTGTCCACTTGCATATTTTGAAATTGTGCTCGCTTGCTTTTATACTTTATCTTATTCTATTTGTCTTCACAAAATGACGATCACCTTTAGTTAATTTCTATAAAATAAAATTTTCTCAAATATCTTTGATGTGAATTCATTCATCAGTAACTTATTTTTGTGTAGTAAATCTTTTCATATAATTTTTTGTTTTAACCATTATTAACACATTCTTTATATTTACTTGGATAATATATACTGATATTTTTCTAATGATTTAATTGTATATATAGCTATATATACTTTTCTGAAAAATGAGATTAAGTGCCCAAACATCAAAGTGCCTAGAGAGATCAACCAAACTGTTTTTAAAAAATGTTTGATACACTTATAGGTATATATGTCTTTCTATATTAAATTTATTAGGTTATTACATATACATTATTTATTATATTTTCTGAACATAGGAAACTGTTATGATTCGCTCAAAAATGAGAAATCTAATATATTGTATGATTTGATTATGATTTTTACATAAATGAATTTAAAAGGGGTCACAA
Organism: Apostasia ramifera; assembly: GCA_019297695.1. Taxonomy (NCBI): domain Eukaryota; kingdom Viridiplantae; phylum Streptophyta; class Magnoliopsida; order Asparagales; family Orchidaceae; genus Apostasia; species Apostasia ramifera. The sequence continues at coordinate 126,272 of JAEMOT010003720.1, forward strand.
ATATTTGATAAACTATATATCCTCTTTCTCATTGTCTATTATAGTTCAGCTAATATAGATCATAGATTCTTATGATTGTTTATGCAAAAATATTTTAATAAATTATTAATATCTACTTATACCTCAGCTACACTCTGATGACCTCATCCGTCTTCCCCCAGTTGGCTCTTTTTTGAGGCTGATTACAAATATTGCCATGAGATAAAATCCTAAGAGCTGTGAGATATGTATGCTGTAAGTTACTATGTGCAGTTCAATTAAAAATTATGTGCAGTTCAATTAAAAACTGTGTGCAGTTCAATTAAAAGCTATATGGTGTTTAATGAAATTGTATTCAGTTCAATTAAAAATTACATTCAGTTTAAGGAAGTTTTGTAGTTAACAGCCCTACTGTCCACTTGCATATTTTAAAATTGTGCTCGCTTGCTTTTATACTTTATCTTATTCTATTTGTCTTCACAAAATGGAGATCACCTTCAGTTAATTCCCATTAAGTAAAATTTTCTCAAATATCTTTTATGTGAATTCATTCGTTAGTAACTTATTTTTGTGTAGTAAATCTTTTCATGTAATTTTTTGTTGTAACACTTATTAACACATTCTTTATATTTACTTCGATAATATATAGTGATGTTTTTCTTATAATTTGATTGTATATATAGCTATATTTTTTCTAAAAAATAAGATTAAGTGCCCAAACAACAAAGTGCCTAGAGTAATCAACCAAAGTATTTTTAAAAAATATTTGATACACTTATAGGTATATATATGTCTTTCTATATTAAATTCATTAGGTTATTACATATACATTATTTATTATATTTTTTGAACATTAAAAATTGTTATGATTCGCTCAAAAATGAGAAATCTAATATATTGTATGATTTGGTTATGATTTTTTTTACATAAATGAATTTAAAATGGGTCACAAATATTTGATAAATTATATATCTTCTTTCTCATTGTCAATTATAGTTCAGCTAATATAGTATGATTGTTTATGCAATAATATTTGAATAAATCATCAATATCTACTTATACCTCAGCTACACTCTGGTGACCTCATCCGTCTTCCCCCAGTTGGCTCTTTTTTTAGGCTGATTACAAGTATTGCCATGAGATAAAATCTAAAGAGCTGTGGCATATGTATGCTGTAAATTACTATTTGTAATTCAATTAAAAGTTGTGTGCAGTTCAATTAAGAATTGTGTGCAGTTCAATTAAAAGTTATATGCCGTTTAATGAAATTGTATCAGTTCAATTAAAAATTACATGCAGTTTAAGGAAGCTTTGGAGTTAACAGCCCTACTGTCCACTTGCATATTTTGAAATTATGCTCGCTTGCTTTTATACATTATCTTATTCTATTTGTCTTCACAAAATGAGGATCACCTTCAGTTAATTTCCATTAAGTAAAATTTTCTCAAATATCTTTGATGTAAATTCATTCATCAGTAACTTATTTTTGTGTAGTAAATCTTTTCATGTAATTTTTTGTTGTAACCCTTATTAACACATTTTTTATATTTACTTTGATAATATATACTGATGTTTTTTCTAATAATTTGATTGTATATATAGCTATATACTTTTCTGAAAAATGAGTTTAAGTGCCCAAACAACAAAGTGCCTAGAGAGATCAAACAAAGTATTTTTAAAATATGTTTGATACAATTATAGATATATATATGTCTTTCTATATTAAATTTATTAGGTTATTATATATACATTATTTATTATATTTTCAAAACATAAGAAATTATTATGATTCGCTAAAAAATGAGAAATCTAATATATTGTATGATTTGGTTATGTTTTTTAGAAAAATGAATTTAAAAGGGGTCACAAATATTTGGTAAACTATATATCCTCTTTCTCATTATCAATTATAGTTCAGTTAATATAAATCATAGATTTTTATGATTGTTTATGCAACAATATTTGAATAAATCATCAATATCTACTTATACCTCAGCTACACTCTAGTATCCTCATCCGTCTTCCCCCAGTTGGTTCTTTTTTGAGGCTGATTATAAGTATTGTCATGAGATAAAATCTCAAGAGCTGTGGAATATGTATGCTGTTAGTTACTATGTGCAGTTCAATTAAAAGTTGTGTGTAGTTAAATTAAAAACTGTATACAGTTCAATTAAAAGCTATATGCATTTTAATGAAATTGTACTTAGTTCAATTAAAAATTACATGCAGTTTAAGGAACCTTTGCAGTTAACAGCCCTACTGTCCACTTGCATATTTTGAAAAGAAGCAAGTTAAAGTTACGGCAAAAATATGTTAAATAGAGGACGAAAAAGCAGATTTGTTGATTTTATCAAATAAATCGGATGAACAAGAACAGTGCAAAAAATAGAGAAAGAAAACTGATTGATTTGAGCAAATTGATCAAAACAGCAATATTAACACAATAACAACATGCAGTTTAAGAAAGCTTTGCAGTTAACAACCCTACTGTCCACTTGCATATTTTAAAATTGTGCTCGCTTGCTTTTATACTTTATCTTATTCTATTTGTCTTCACAAAATGGGGATCACCTTCAGTTAATTTTCATTAAATAAAATTTTCTCAAATATCTTTGATGTGAATTCATTCATCAGTAACTTATTTTTGTGTAGTAAATCTTTTCATATAATTTTTTATTTTAACCATTATTAACACATTCTTTATATTTACTTGGATAATATATACTGATATTTTTCTAATGATTTAATTGTATATATAGCTATATATACTTTTCTGAAAAATGAGATTAAGTGCCCAAACAACAAAGTGCCTAGAGAGATCAACCAAAGTATTTTTAAAAAATGTTTGATACACTTATAGGTATATATGTCTTTCTATATTAAATTCATTAGGTTATTACATATACATTATTTATTATATTTTCTGAACATAGAAAACTGTTATGATTCGCTCAAAAATGAGAAATCTAATATATTGTATGATTTGGTTATGATTTTTACATAAATGAATTTAAAAGGGGTCACAAATATTTGATAAACTATATATCCTCTTTCTCATTGTCTATTATAGTTCAGCTAATATAGATCATAGATTCTTATGATTGTTTATGCAAAAATATTTGAATAAATCATTAATATCTACTTATACCTCAGCTACACTCTGATGACCTCATCTGTCTTCCCCCAGTTGGCTCTTTTTTGAGGCTGATTACAAATATTGCCATGAGATAAAATCCTAAGAGCTGTGGAATATGTATGCTGTAAGTTACTATGTGCAGTTCAATTAAAAATTATGTGCAGTTCAATTAAAAACTGTGTGCAGTTCAATTAAAAGCTATATGGTGTTTAATGAAATTGTATTCAGTTCAATTAAAAATTACATGCAGTTTAAGAAAGTTTTGTAGTTAACAGCCCTAATGTCCACTTGCATATTTTAAAATTGTGCTTGCTTGCTTTTATACTTTATCTTATTCTATTTGTCTTCACAAAATGGAGATCACCTTCAGTTAATTCCCATTAAGTAAAATTTTCTCAAATATCTTTTATGTGAATTCATTCGTTAGTAACTTATTTTTGTGTAGTAAATCTTTTTATGTAATTTTTTGTTGTAACACTTATTAACACATTCTTTATATTTACTTAGATAATATATAGTGATATTTTTCTTATAATTTGATTGTATATATAGCTATATTTTTTCTAAAAAATGAGATTAAGTGCCTAAACAATAAAGTGCCTAGAGTAATCAACCAAAGTGTTTTTAAAAAATATTTGATACGCTTATAGGTATATATATGTTTTTCTATATTAAATTCATTAGGTTATTACATATACATTATTTATTATATTTTCTGAACATTAAAAATTGTTATGATTCGCTCAAAAATGAGAAATCTAATATATTGTATGATTTGGTTATGATTTTTTTTACATAAATGAATTTAAAATGGGTCACAAATATTTGATAAATTATATATCCTCTGTCTCATTGTCAATTATAGTTCAGCTAATATAGTATGATTGTTTATGCAGTAATATTTGAATAAATTATCAATATCTACTTATACCTCAGCTACACTCTGGTGACCTCATCCGTCTTCCCCCAGTTGGCTTTTTTTTTAGGCTGATTATAAGTATTATCATGAGATAAAATCTCAAGAGCTGTGGGATATGTATGCTGTAAATTACTATTTGCAATTCAATTAAAAGTTGTGTGCAGTTCAATTAAGAATTGTGTGCAGTTCAATTAAAAGCTATATACCGTTTAATGAAATTGTATTCAGTTCAATTAAAAATTACATGCAGTTTAAGGAAGCTTTGGAGTTAACAGCCCTACTGTCCACTTGCATATTTTGAAATTATGCTCGCTTGCTTTTATACTTTATCTTATTCTATTTGTCTTCACAAAATGGGTTCACCTTCAGTTAATTTTCATTAAGTAAAATTTTCTCAAATATCTTTGATGTAAATTCATTCATCAGTAACTTATTTTTGTGTAGTAAATCTTTTCATGTAATTTTTTGTTGTAACCCTTATTAACACATTTTTTATATTTACTTTGATAATATATACTGATATTTTTTCTAATAATTTGATTGTATATATAGCTATATACTTTTCTGAAAAATGAGTTTAAGTGCCCAAACAACAAAGTGCCTAGAGAGATCAAACAAAGTGTTTTTAAAATATGTTTGATACAATTATAGATATATATATGTCTTTCTATATTAAATTTATTAGGTTATTATATATACATTATTTATTATATTTTTAAAACATAGGAAATTATTATGATTCGTTAAAAAATGAGAAATCTAATATATTGTATGATTTGGTTATGTTTTTTACAAAAATGAATTTAAAAGGGGTCACAAATATTTGGTAAACTATATATCCTCTTTCTCATTATCAATTATAGTTCAGCTAATATAGATCATAGATTTTTATGATTGTTTATGCAACAATATTTGAATAAATCATCAATATCTACTTATACCTCAGCTACACTCTAGTATCCTCATCCGTCTTCCCCCAGTTGGCTCTTTTTTGAGGCTGATTATAAGTATTGTCATGAGATAAAATCTCAATAGCTGTGGAATATGTATGCTGTTAGTTACTATGTGCAGTTCAATTAAAAGTTGTGTGCAGTTAAATTAAAAACTGTATACAGTTTAATTAAAAGCTATATGCTGTTTAATGAAATTGTACTTAGTTCAATTAAAAATTACATGCAGTTTAAGGAAGCTTTGCAGTTAACAGCCCTACTGTTCACTTGCATATTTTGAAAAGAAGCAAGTTAAAGTTACGGCGAAAATAAGTTAAATAGAGGACGAAAAAGCAGATTTGTTGATTTTATCAAATAAATCGGATGAACAGGAACAGTGCAAAAAATAGAGAACGAAAGTGATTGATTTGAGAAAATTGACCAAAACAGCAATATTAACACAATAACAACTTAGAACAAAAATCGTGATAGATATTATTTACTTACGAACTGTAAAACTATTTGTTGCAGCTTGATACTATAAAGCTAAAAGAAATATAGATCACTATAATTGACAAATATTTACGAAAAATTTGTGGAAAATAATAGTAGGCACAATTCTAATTTTGTTCCAAACACTTTATCCATCAAATAAAAATAAGAAAAAAAAAATTATTTAAGCATCATAAAAAATATCATATTTACTTATAAATTACTTTAAATTTAGAATTACTTATGTATTACTCCAAATTTATTAATATTTCTAAATATCTTCTAATTTAATTTTCGTTATTTCTCATTAAGATTGTGAACAACGCAAAATGCATCGACCAGCTTGATCTATCGTCGGCACATCACTCTTCTGCTAGATAGGTGAAACTTTTAATATGAAGGCCCCGTTTGTTTCTAACTTAAAAATTAACCTGGTTTAATTTTGATCTAACATATCGCATCATATATAAAATTTAATATTAAAAATTAATTTTATTTCACATTCTACATACATTACTAAAATAATAACTAACTTTATATCACATCCCTCACATATTTTAATATAATAACTAACTTTATTTCACATCATTCATAACTTTCAATAAAAAATATCTCTATTCAAGTTTAATTTAATTATGTTAAATTTAATCTTACAAACAAACAGACCCGAAATAGGAAAATCAAGCTACAAGGCATACATGAATTGAGGGTGGAAGTAAGAATCTTATATTTGATATTTTGTTGTCATATGCAAATAAATTTAAAAAAAAAAATCGAGACATATTTTTAGCCTCATGGGTAGCTTGTGTGCTTCTTGGATTTCCCGCAGCCCAGAATAGATTCAGGCAGCCGGCCCACCTTCTCCACTCCTGTTTCAAACACCACCCCCATTCCCATAAAGAAATGGGCTTCAACGTGGCAGTGGAAAGCCCACACCCCCGGGTTGTCGGCCCGAAACCTCAGCGCCGTCCAGCCATACGGGTGCAACGGCACCGTGTTCTTCTTTATCGGGTCGACTAGGTTATACCTCTTCGGATCAGATTCTGGGTCAAACTTTCCTAGTCCATAACCCACGACCCAAAAGTTGTGCCCGTGCAGGTGCCACGGATGTGTCTCGCTATTGTTCACATTCAATGTGTTCGCATTTTGCAAAATGATGTCCACTGTTGATCCGTAATCCAACCTGTATAGTGAGTTGCTTGTTGTCGCATTCGGGTTGGGTTGCACGATGTCTATGTCATAGCTCTTGTAATCGTAGGTCTTAGGAGCAGGCTTTTGGCTGAACACATGAGTTAGTTTCTCCTTCAAGGCTATTAAATAAGGGGTGTCTGGCAGTGTAAAAGACACGTTATTCACAGCCCATTTGACATAGCCGTTGATCTTGTTTTGTGTGTTGAGGAAGATGATGACTCGATCTGAGGTTCGGGGAGGGGGTTCGATGTAGTTTGGGTGTGAACGAATGGCTAAGCTCTGGTTGAACCGGTACAGTACGTCGTTCCAGGCTGGACCTATTGGTGGCCTCGTTGGGGGAGACTTTGATGGGTGATTCGGGAAGTAATTGAGTATAGCTGTACCCGTTGGAGTGCCAGGTTTGCGACTGACGACATTGAGTGCAACCCAATAGTTTCTTGATGGGTCCTGATCAGCTTTGATTAGAACCGAGTAAGACTCACCGGAGTAGATATTGAGGTTCTTCACTGTCAACGGATTTACATAATTGCCGTCGGCTTCTACAATAGTCATATTATGTCCCTGAAAATTAAGAAAATTATTTCAAGATTATTTCATCATAATTGACTTAGTTATTTTAAAAAAATGTCGCTCTCCAGCTTCCAATTGGTAAGATCATAGAGGCCAAGGTGTTCATAAATGATCATAAACAATTGGCGGCCAGCTTAGGGCTGTTAAAAATCATATAAAATTGAACATAAAAAAAAACAAAAACTCACATAAAATTGGAATCGAATCTTTTAAGTTGAGTTTCGAGCTAAATAGAATTTAAAATTATTTTAAATTGTGTTGGATCAAACTTATATAACTCTGCTCCAATTTAATTGCATGTGCTGTAGCTCTAAATTTTCATCTTGCGAATGATATTATTCAATCTTATATTAATTATGATATGTTATCATAATTATAGCTTAATCATTAACTTAATTAAAAGGACAATTATATGAATGTCTTTAAAATCTAATTAATTTACATATTTGATATCAGAATCTTTAATGTTACATATTAACTATTAAAATTATAATTTTTATTATATACATATCATAATTTTTTAACATGAGTTATACAAAATTAAAAATTTGAGTATCAAATATATAAAATAATTAAATTTTGGTGACATATATGTAGTTATTTTTTTATTTAAATTAAAATTTATGTTGAGTTGAATGACTTGAAATGTAATTTAAGTTGACTTGAATTACCTAACTTTGAGTTCCAGTTATTATTATTTAAAAAAAAAGCTGAGGTCATGAATTCATTTTTCTTATAAAAGAAATTATCAATTATACCTAATACAATGACACAAATATAAACTCAACTCTATAAAAAAAAAAACTATAAACTCAATTTTAAAAATATAATAACAAGTAATTTGCTCCTCAAATGATTTAGATCTTTATATCGGGCTTAGTCCAAGAATCCAAAAGTTTCATTCTTCACACCCATTACTTTAAATAAAAAAATAACAACAAAATATTTTAACTCATTAATTAATCATTTTTTGCACCAATCATAATACAAATGGAGCGATAAAATCAATGTGGAGTTAAATAAAAGGATCAATTATTAATAGGTCCTCACACTTTAATCTATATTTATAATATTCTTATAATTTACTCTAAATAAAGTTATCAATAACTCCATCAATCCATTATTTATTACCTCTAACTCCAAATTGAACGCAGAAAGCGAGGAAACGCTTATGATCCTCAGACGATAAGTCTTGCCGGGAACCATAGTTATCACTGCAGGCGAGCATTCCGGATTACTAATGTTGCACACATTAGAATTAGCTCCAGCCAAGGAGCAGTTTATGAATTTCCCCCTCCCATTTATCAGCAAAGACTGCATTAGTATTATTTATTAATTAATTAACATGATTAAAACTGTTAATAATAATAATAATAATAATAAAAGTCAAATAAATAAATCCAGTACCTGCGGCTCGCCGACCCAGCCGAAGTTCAAGGCGGCGAGCCCGGCGGCCTGTTCCTGCGCGCTCTTGTGCCACCAATCGTTGACCACGATGCTTCTATCGTAATCGTAGTCAAACGGCTCCTTCGTTCCCTGAGGAACCATCACCCTGATCATCCCGTGAAGCCCCGCCGATCTCTGCATCCCGTAGTGCGCGTGGTACATGTACGTCCCCGGCTGAATCAGCAAAGTCGAGTCAAAATTAGTCGAGTTTTCGACAAAGTTTCTCTCTGTTCATCATGATTAATTAATATGTATATATATATCTACTCACCCTATCGACCACAAATTTGTAAACGAAGGTGTCCCCGGGTTGGATCGGGCACTGCGTTACGCCCCCGGTGCCGTCGCTCCAAGGCGTGCCAATCTGTGATGTATATATATGTGAGCCAAAATTTTAAAAGTTGAGCTCGACTTGCTCGGAGTTGAGTACTGTAAATAATTAATTAAGTAGCTGACCTGGCGGATGCCGTGCCAGTGAATTGCGGTGTTCTCGGTCTCGAGGAGGTTGGTGACCACAACGACGATGGTGTCGCCCTGGGTGGCGGTGATAGTCGGCCCTGGGGAGACGCCGTTGATTGTGATGACGAGCTTTGTGAAGCAGTCGGGGGACTTGAAAGCGTACTTGATCTCCCATTTGAGGAGGTGGGTTTTTGCTTCGGCGATGGAGGAGGAGGGTGGAGAGAGAGAGAGTAAGAGGAGGAAGAAGAAGAGGAAGAAGAAGCTGGAGCTCTTCATCGGTGTGAGTCTTCTCAATGCTTTGGATGGTTGATTAATGTGGTGGGCCGTTTCATCTCACATATATGATATGCATAGCGTGGACTTTGGTCAATGGGTGCTTGGTCAAGAGCTACGCCTACGCGGGCTGTTGCAATATTGTTTTTATTATTTTTTGAAATAAACGTGGGATAAGAAAATTTGTACTGTGAGCGGCATGGAAGTTTCTCGGTTGAGGCAAAGGCTCCACGCGGTTCCTTGGGTGACCAAAATTTTCATAAATTAATCAAAAAGTTAATTTTTTTTAAAGAAATTACTTTGTATCTTGTTCAAAACTGAAAACTACAATCCATTTCTCATGATTGAGACTCAGTAGTTTATCTAAAATTATAAAATTAATATAGGTGTCTGTTTGAAAAAGAAACTCAAACTAAACAGTAAAACATGATCTTGAAACGAAGAAATAAAATTTTACACTAATATGAGTTATAAATTTTGAAAAAAGAGGTGAGATGAAACAGCAGAAGAGGCTTCTTTGTGAGAAAAGAAAGGGAGGCGGAGAGCGGTGCAGTGCATTAGTTGTTGTGTGGAGTTAGGATAAGTAGCTGAGCAAAGCTGAAGTTCTATGAGTCGAAAAGTTTGGCAATTTTAGATGGAGTAGGAGAAGACTGGAATTCTCAGATCAAAGAAAATAGAGAGCGCTGCATCCTGGCCGAACACGTGGCGCCTGCCAGGTTTGTACTTGATTGATTGGATTTGCTGACCCAGCTTCAGATTTTGCAGGACTCTTGACCCAGGTCAAACATCGGGTACGAGGGTTCAGCCAACCCTCGCCCACGACGATCCAGGATCAACCTTCGTAACCTCAGGCACGAGGTTACGAGGTAAACGCCTGTCACGATCAACTTCACCTAACCCCGCCGCTCTCCGTACAGACGTTCTTTCCTAGAAGAAGTACCAGCTTTAAAAGATGTCATCTTCCCGTACGAATGGCAAATCTCTCCGGTGACAGATAAACGACGCTCGGAGATCATCCATCACCTTTCCGCCGAAAAACCAGGGAACTTGGGTGAAGCTGCACCATCCCTGCCTACAAATATCGCTGAACAGTTCTCCAAGAACATAGAGAGATACATACATACACACAGACAGATAGACAGAGAGGAGCAGGACGAAAAACAGAACTCTCTCTCCAGAAGGGTTTCGATTGTAACAGGACTCCGGCTGAGGAGTACCTGGCTTCTCCTTCTTCTTCTTCTTCTTCTTCTTCTTCTTCTTCTTCTCCTTCTTTTTTTTCTTCTTCGACTCTTCTAAAAGCATTGTACAGCCTTCAAGGCTATCCTTTTCCTATTAGTGAAACTTCTTCGCTGACCGACCGGTGGACATAGGGGATTTCCTTCCTGAACCACCTTAAATCTCTGTGTGCTTTCCTGGTTGTTTCGGATTAATCTTCTCCCTGAGCCTCCGTTAGCAGGCTCACCTCCTTTGCGTGCCGC
>JAEMOT010003722.1:0-103178 GCA_019297695.1 Apostasia ramifera
TTTTAATAAAAATATATACTTTATTTCACATCCTAGATCAAAATATTTGAATCGAGTATTTTGGTCTAGGATGTAAAATAAAATTAATTTTTTTAATAAAATTTATTGAGTATGTGAAGTAAAATAATATTTTTTTAATATTAAAATTTATATAGAATGATTAAAAATTTTTATTTATTATTATTATTATTATTATTTTTTAAATTAGTATCATTTTGGTCCTGATTTAGTCCTCGCGCCAAATAGGGCAGGCCTTCTCTTCCTTCCCCACTTTATATCTATACTCATGGTTATTTGCTCATTACCTCATGTACATTATTTAATAGGTAAATTATTTATAGTTTACTCATAATTATATTTTAAATTTTTAGAATTAAAAATAAAGACCTAATAAATATCTATAATTTTAAAATAAAAACTTAAATGAAAAGATTTTAAAATGCATAGATTAAAATGTAATTGCAGTCAAACTACAACTACTGATCAGTAATTTGTCCCTTGAATATTTGTTGACAAATTATCATTAAAAAAATACAATGCAATAAACAACAATTTGCGTCAATATAATCTACGTGGAATATAATTAAATTTGATTTAAAATAAATTATTGTTTTATTTCCATTGATTATTTAATTATCCATTTAAACTTCGTTCGTTGACTTTAGGTAGCTACAGTGCTAATGAAAATGAATGAAAGAAAATTCAAAAGTCAAAATATTGTGCATAATAAATTATTTGTTCTTTCAATTTTTTTTTAAATTTTAAATAAAATTACGTTAATTATTTATATTTTGATGTTGAGATTAATAATATTCAATCTTTAAATTTTTCCTTCAGTCTGTAGGGAGAAATGGTTGGGTAGCTATAACAAAAACTTCAGTGTCATATCTCAATTATATATAAAAAAATCAAACAACTAATAATAAATTTTGATAAATATATTTTTATTAAAAATTATAAATAATATGAAATAAAGTTAATTATTGTGTTGTGATAAGTCAGAGATGTAATATAAATTAATTATTATTTTAATATATATATATATATATAAGATATAAAATAAAATTTATTTTTTATTTTAAATTAAGTGTACGATATGAAATATAATAAATTTTTAATATTAAATTTTATGTGAAATATAATATAACTGTTAAAATTAAATTATATTAATTTTAATTTGATCAAATAAACAGTCCCCTAAGTGTTACATATACTGTATTCATCTTTTTTATGAAATCAGATGTTATATTGAGATATAAATAGTTTTAAAGGTTTTTTAAAATTGAAATTAAATTAAAATTTCGTTATTCTATACTTTTTTTGAATTACACTGTTGGTATAAATTCACTGCACTGCATATAAATGTCTAATTTTAAAAGTGTCCAAAAAATCAAAAGTGAAATATTCAAAAAATATACACAAAAATATAATAAACATCCAACATCAAAGAATATATAAATTTATAAATATTAATCACATTATATTTCAATTTAATAATTTAATTCGATCATTTTAATATTATTTTGATGTCAGTAATTTTTAACCATTTTCATATCAATATTCACAGAAAAATTACAATTTATTTTAGATATATAAGATTATAAAATTTTATAATTTTCATAATTTTTTAAATTTAAATAAACTTAAAATTAGCTTAAATTTTAAAATAATAATGTCTACGAGTAATTTAATTGTCTAGTCAGTTTAATATTTTATTAGATAATAAAGTATTAAAAATTAATAAAATCAAATTAATATAAAGTCAGTTGAATTAAACGATCATGTAGCTTACAATTTATTAAATATATTAAAAAATATCAAGTTAATATGATCTACTTAAGTATTCGTCAAAAATTTATAATAGGATTTTAGATATATATATATATTATTAAAATAAGATTATAATGTATCATAAATTTTATAATTATCAAATAAATTCAAAATTAATTAAAAATTTAAAACATTAATTATTGTAACATGATTTAATAATTATTAAATTTAATTTTGTTTTTGTGTTGATTTAATATTTCATATTATAACTAGATCTATTCAAAAATATATTAGCTACGTTATGTTTTAATTTGGTAATTTAATTCAATAGTTATTAGATATTAATTCAATACTATTTATAAATTGTCAATGCATTATTATTCAATAATATATTAAATTAATTTAAAAAATAAATTTTTAATAGGCATTGTTGGATTACGTTATAATGATTGATGTTTCAAAATTTCGAGTAATTTTGAGTTAATTTGTCGTGTTAAAAAATTTATGAAAATTATAATATATTTAAAATTCTAAATTATAGAATATTGTAGCACTATGCAGCACACGTGATGCCAAACTTGTATTCGAATATAATTCTGGTATTATGCATTGCATATGAGTTCTAAAATCATATTCGCATATAATTTTGAGTACAATTGATAGGTCAAAAAATTATAAAAATTATAATAAGTTAACGACCTAAATTATAATATTTAAAAAAATTTTAAAAAAATAATCATATTTAAATACAATTTTAGCTTCAAATATAATTTTATTGTAGTGCCACAAACATCATATTTTAATACAACTGCACTATATATCATATAATAATGAAATTATTAAATCATATTTGAATATGATTATGATTCCACGTATCGTGCAACATCAAAATCATATTGTATATATTTAATAATTGTAACTTTTCCGATATCAATTTATTGTATATATTTAATAATTTAAAGGTCGAAAAACATATTATTTAAAAATTTAACAATATGCATGCAATTTTAACAAAAATTACGCTTCTCAAAAAAAAAAATCTAACAAAAAAATACAAAATTCCATCCAAAAAAAAAAATTCCATTGCAATTTTTTTTTCTAAAATTATTCTTTTTCAATATTGACTAATTGCGCATGGTAATACGAAAAAAATGATACATTTGCAAAATATTTAAAAAATATAAATTTTTATCATAAGTTCAGATTAAAGTTAAATTCTTTATAATTTTTTTATCATATGAATTATATAGAATTTGAAATATTTGGAGATTTGTAAAATGTCAAATTAAATTAGTTAATCGTTTTTAAAATTATATTTAGTTTGAAATAAAATTAATTTCAATATCAACATTTATGCATGCCGTTGACACACATATATATAATTAGTTCATTTTCAATGAATTAAAGTTAAAGTACTCTAATTGTATGGCATTTGAGGATATTTTTTTTTTTGAAAAATATTTTTTTTTTGAGAAATATGTGAAATAAAATAATTAGTTATGTTAAAAATTTGGTGTCCAGTAAATAAAACATAAATAATACCTAACTACCCAGACAAAATTTTCTAATCGATCCAAATTTATTTCTGAATCATTTAAAAAAAAAATATATCGCAACGTTTTCGCACGTCCTATCATTTCTTTAAACTATTAATGAAATAACCGCTAAAAGTAAGTTTGAAAAAAAATCAAATTCTTGCATGAAATTAAATTTGGTAAGAAAAAAAAACTCGAGTTAAATCCAACCAAAGCAAACATGAAAAATAACGACTTGCCTTCACTAAAAAACTCATACCAGCCCCATCCGAAGCAAAGAGCATTTTCAAGAGTTAAAAGAGTTCAGGCATGGAAGGAGAGTGAAATTGTTATACTTCGGAATTTTTTTTTTAATTCATCAGATTCAGATGTCAATATAAATTTTGATTAAAAAAAGGGGAAATTGCACTAGAGCCCTTAAGTCAACAAGATATTGCAAATCGGTCCAAAATTTGAAAAACCTCAATTTTTGTCCGCTGTTTGGCACCTGAGTTACTCTCCCATTTTTTTTTATAGTCCATTTGGAAGGTAAACATTAATTTTGGCTATATTTTTACTGTTATTCATAATTCTGGTACAAAATACTTTTATAATATTATATATTTAGGATTTAGGGAGATGAAAGAAAAAAAATTTAAGTTAAAAAATATGAGTAAAAAAGCCATTTTCACTATTTTTAATGGCTAGGGATCAAACTGCAGCGCAAGTGCAACCCGAGGGACCTAAATCAAGAATTTTCACATTTTGAAACCTATTTGCAATGTCATGTCGACCTCAGGGGGCGCTAGTGCCATTTATCCTTAAAAATAAAAAAATAAAGCTAGAATATTTGCTCACTAACTATAGAAGAACAGAATAAATATGTTCGTAGAAAAAAAAAACACTAGCCTTCCTCTTATCTGCAGTAAGCCGAAAATCCTCACTCTAAGGCCCTGTTTGACGTGAGGATTAAAATCAGGACCGAAATAGTACTAAGTTAAAAAATAACATTAATAATAATAAATAATTATTTTAATTATTCTAAATAAATTCTAATATAAAAAATTATTATTTTATTTCACATACTCAATAATTTTCAATAAAAATATCAACTTTATTTCACATTCCAAACAAAAATATACTCAAATTCGAATATATTTTAGGCTGAAATGTAAAATAAAATTAATATTTTTTCATATTAAAATTTATATAAAATAATTAAAAAATTTATTTATTATTATTATTATTATTATTATTTTAAATAATACTATTTTGGTCTTTATATCAAACAGAGTCTAAAACTGTATAATGAACAGCTAGCAAAAATAATAATAAAAAAAAAAGAGTATGAGATTGAAGTATGGATATGAACAGATGGGAAAGGAGCAGCTACTCAGAGAACAGCAATACTACTAAGTTCTGAGATTATACCTTTAATTAAGGAAAAAAAATTTAGAACACACCAACCCTTTTAAATTTATTTTGTACAACAATCCATTTTTTTAATGCATATTTCAAAATTGTGGTGCATGGCTCAAGTCGTAATGTGAATATGTATTGAGTTGTGTTTGTGAAGTAGAACAAATGCCTAAACTTGGGCAAACACAAATTTTGAAATTATATACAAAAATAGGAATAACATACAAAATAAATTTCAAAGGAAACTTATTTTAACAATTCCTGAGAAGGATTTCAGGAGTTCCTCTCAGGAGTCAGTGAACCGCCAAACAGAAAGAGAGATTTGTTTACAGATCTCCTTTCAGGTAAAGCCTGCTCTGATTTCAAAGAGGTTTTGGCTGAATTTTGATCACCGGATGCAGGCAAACCAAGGGAAAGTGTTAGCGAGGACGCCGATATATCGTCCCTCTTCTCCGTAAATTGCTTCTTTTGATTGCTGCCATCTACAGATGGAAACAGTGGATGTATCGGTACAGGCTTTGATGATTTGCTCATACCACCAAGAGCCAGTTCAAGCGCTGGAGCTTTGAGATCTGGGTTATCTTCATCATCCGATGATAGAACAAGTAGAGCAACATCAGGTTCATCACTAGGTAAAAAACACTTCTCCACTGAACATGAGACCTCTGGTTTCGAAGATTCGATGCAGACAGTTCTTCCTTCTTGATGACTCCTCCAAATGGTAGGATACAAAGGATGAACCTTGGAAGACAATTTCGAACTCAAGTCAACATTCTCAAGGACTTTTCCATTGCTATAACAAGCCTTCTTCTGCTCCCTTTCACCATCAGAAGGCATCCAGGATTCTCTCTCTTTTCCCAGAGTTGCTTCCGTTGTGTTTATTTGCATATTGTCAGAAGAAAGCTGTGATACAATCATTCTAGACTCCGTGTTTCCTGTTGAGTCAATATTTACAATGGCTATATCAGATTCTGAGCTCTCTCTCTTTCTCTTATTGACATCATTATTGCGGCATTCATCACCTGTTCCACACTATATGAAGTTAATCATAATAGGCCATTCAAATTATGAGCTTGTCCAAACATAACTTAAAGAGAGAATTTCACCTGGATTTCGAGTTGAGATTACAGATGATGCTTTACTAAAGCTAGCTTCTACAGGGATATCGGTGGTGTGAGCCGATGACTCACTGGTTCTGCTGTTAATTCCATCATCAATGATCTCATCCTACATTTAGAAAGATGAATATCAAATAAAATTACAAATGCAATTACAAGAAATCAACCAAGGAACAGAAAAAAAGCTCAAAGTTAGTTTTCAACCAGATCTTTGGAGGCCGCCTTGACCAACGCATGATTAACGATCTATTTTAAAATCAACTCCATTTTCAATGTGATTCGGAGTTAATTAAGTTGAAATAAAATCGATTCAACTTATGATAAACTTGATATGTGCATAACCATATATATTTGGTTTTATAATGAGTATACAGCTACATAATGTGCATGCATGTGCTACGAAGAAAATATGTGGTAGATGTTAAAGTAACACAAAAAATAACACAAATTTAATAAGCAATCGTATATTAAATATTATTACTAACAATAGTGCATATTTGATTCAAGAAATAAAACTAGTCAATCAAAATTGACTCGAAGTTGAATAGATTTAATAAGCATGAATCTTAGATTTCAAAAATGAACCAAAGTTGAAATCGGTCAAGTCACCGGTTCATTGTCTAACTTGGTCCACTGGATGACTTTGTAATTACATCATAATTATTTTTAAAATAATAATTGATTTAAAAATTTAGAATAATGAATGAAAAAGCCTAAAAAACTAATACTTTAAACATTAAATAATACGCTAACAATCAAATACTGCATGAACCAAAATAAAACTATCGATTCATAAGTTCACAAAGAAATAACTGATGTAAAACTAGAAAGGGAAAGAAGAAGAGGGAGAAGAGGGAAAGAGAAGATAAGATTTGGAGAGTAATTTTATTCATTCATCAAAGCAACTCAATACAAAAGCTCCAGACATATTTATAAAGTTCTTAGCAAGTATAATAAAAGAAAATATTATAATAGTAAAAAAATAACTGAAATAAAATAACAACTAGTAAAAGCAACTAAATGTTCAACAAAAAACTTCCATTAATATTCATGCCTAGAGTATATGAATTTGAAATTACGCAAATCAATAGCAAGATCTCTATCATTCTACTCAGCTTCAAAATAACTCGATTTCGTCGAGCTAGACAGTTAGTAGTACTCCAAAAGATACGGGGTCAAACGTCGACACTCGTCCTTAGCAAGCCATGTAGTATCAGAAGTTGAATGGCCCTTCCACTGAACGAGATAATGATAAAGTCCACCATCAGCAAGAAATACATGTAACAAGAAGACCAGAAAATGCAAGAGGATCAAAGCTATCTCAATAAAGTATCCGATCCTCAACATTAAAAAAGAACTTATATTTAAATGATCAGGCAAATCTACTAAATATATATTTGGTCCAAGTTTACAAAGGACGAAGAATGGGCCAATAGCCCTTGCGTAGAGTTTTTTAAGCAAATGTTTGTGTAGGTATTCCAAGTAAAGACCAACTATAATAAAATCACTAATATTATAATCTTTAAATTTACGATGAGTATCGACACGTTTATAACCAGCATTACTATAGACAATTTTACATCTAATCTCAGCATATAAGCCATGTCGCAAATAAAATAATTAGTAGAATAAAAAACATGCATATAACAGTAAACGAGCTCCAAGGGAGTTCGAGGTTTGTAACCATAAAAACATTTAAAATGACTAATGCTAGTTGACCTATTAATTGAGTTGTAAGCAAATTCACCAACACAAAACAAGATTCTAATTCCCTAGTTTTTTGCCTCCATCAAAATATTATCAAAGTAAATCACAAAAAACTTGCCTAAAAATAACCGCAAAATGAATGCTATTCTCTACTAAAAAACAAGCTTTAGAGGGTGATGATTTAGAGATTCTCACCCAAGGCCCAAGTCATTCTCTATTCGAGATATTAATTTATTTCAGAATCAGACAATCTCAAGAAAAAAAGATAAAATATTTGTTCATTCAATATTAACAAAATAGATGATAATAAAGAGACGTTTATATAAACTTTCAAATACACTGACTCAATAATATATATATATATAATATCATAATTTTCTGATATAAATTATCACTACACCCAGGTGCCGATATAGTAACTCTTCAATACTTTTCACTGTATTCAAGTAATACGACGTATCGTTTCCACCTAACACTCTAGTTTTAACATAATTTCTTAAATACTGTTATTTTTGTTCGATAAGTTTTATGCTAGTTGTTGATCGTCTAACGCAATCTTCCATGTTTTTCTCGTCTAGACCTTGGGACTAGGCAACGATACGTTTCATTTCTTACACTCCTTTATAAGAAATTTTTTGTGGTTTATTTGATAGTTTTTTATTTATAGCAAGATTAAATCTAAGCCCTTTAATCATCTTCAAACGATTTTGCTCGTTTTAGATAATCTAAACTTTATGCTAAGCTCAAAGTGCAGTTACTGCATTCAGGTGTTCTTTCCCCCTTATGTTTTCTCGTCCTAAGGCATCTCTATCAACCCAAATAAAGTGTTAGCAATACTAATCCAACATTTATCACTAGCTCAGAATTTCCGTGCATGTAATAAATCTCACCTAATAGGATAAATACTTAGTTGTTGTTATTGGTTGCAAGATATGAGTCATCGCCTTCTCAAGTGTGCTATGGGCATTAGATAAACCAAAAGGCATGACTAACAACTCGAACTGATCATCTTAAATCTTAAAGATTATCTTGCATTCATCACTAACTTCAATCCAAATTTAAAATATCTACTTCTAATATTGATCTTAGAATACCAATTAGATACAACAAATATATCTAACATGTTCTCCAAATAAGGAATAAAAAATCTATATTTAACATGGTTTATTAATATCCCTACTATCAATACACTCCAAGAATGATCCTTTCTTTGAGTCAAAAAGGTAGGAATGGCCCAGGAACTCAAACTATCCCACAAAGCCTTTTCTAATAATTTACAAACTCATCTATTTAATTATTCTCGCGCCTAAGAGTTTAATATATAATAAGGTAGGCAATGTAATTGGGATCCAAAAATAAGAGCAGTCTAGGCATAACATGAGAAAATTCATTCAAGATATATCCAATCGCATGGGGAAAAAAATATAAATTATATAGAGTAGACATCATAAGACTTGACTTACAACATCTGCAAATAGAATTTAACAAGCATAAATTGTCATCTCAAATTCTTTATTGCTCAAAATAGTAATAGATTTTCTAATAAAAGCAAGAGTTTGAAAGAACACCTTAACTTTAGATTGAGTCTCGTGAAGGGATGATTCGGTATGATTTAGGAAGATATTCTTAACACTGTACTTGAAAATATAAGTGTATTCCGTCATGACTAATCACATCAAGGTCATATAACTAAGGTCGACCCATCAAAATATAGGCAACATTTAAGAGTAGTAATTCGTAGTACATAGTAGCTTGATAATCACTCATCACAAGTGGTACTAGGAACCTCTAGATCGCTGACAAAGAAGTCTTGTTGAGCAAGGATATCTCAAAAGGTGGGGGAAGAGGTTCAAACTTAAGGTCGAGTCTATTGAAAAATATATTTAGCCACCACATTAGTAGCACTACTACTGTCAATTGCAAGCTCACAAGACCTATCATTATACAAATGACATATCTAACATTGACCACACAGTCAAACTATAGCTTACCCTCATAATCTAGATCTATCTCATCAGTAGAATACATGATCAATTCAAGTCTCTGATCTTTACCCTTAGCCAACTCATTGGATTATGCTCTATAACTAGGGTTCTCTACTGACAACAAGATGACTTGTGCCCTTTCGCATGATAGTGGTGACACTAAATACAAGAAATATTGGTGCAAATGTTAACATTGGAACCTACAAAAAATGATCATGAAGATCAAGGAACAAAATGTAAAATAACTAATTGTGTAGAAGTAGATAAGGTAATACTCCTAGGCTAAAGGGTTTTGGCAACAATGTCAGATCAGGCAATCATAGGCTTCATTGGTTGAGGCCAAAAAAACTCAAACTATTCTATAAACACTTCCTCAATAAATATTTATTTTACATCATATATAAATTTAAATATTTAAAATAAATTTTATTTCACATTCAATACAATCCTCAATAATAAAATAATTTTGATTCACATTATAACATTGAAATAATTTTTCTATCTCAAAAAACGTAAAACATCCCATGATATACTCCAATGAAACAAGGCCTACGCGAAATGAAACCTCCAACTAAGTGATGCAATTTCTTTCAGACATATAATTGCATGCAACCTCATCAAATTTCATTAATTATTGAGTAACAGTAAAAAGTTTGTTGAAGGGAAAAAAGCTAATGATACATCTCATCTACATGGTGGCCTAGGAGATTCTATGAGTTTTGACTCATATGTTGTGTAATAGGTTCATCTCAAAGTCATTATTTTATTCTATAGTACGCCAATACTTCTTTGCTAGACCAAGTAGCTTCATTTTAGCAAATCTTGCACACTAGGTCTCTTGTTAAACACCTAACGTAACGCACCCTCACGCATCAGTTTATCATTGCAACATAGATTCCATTCAATGTAAATTCCTTTTAGTAAGCACATGTTAGAGATAATTAAGGTAGATGCTTGGGATCAAACGCAAAACATCTGGCAAATTTATAATGCAAAACTAATGGTAACCAACAAAAACAAATATTTCAAAAGCTAACCCAAAAGCTAAATTTTAAGCTATGACCCATGAGCATTTTCATTTTCCTATATAAAGCAAAAAGATTTTGTTGGAGGATACGAAAAAGGCAATCAATAAAGGTGGATATACAGTACCAAGTAGAAATTAATAGGTTTTGAAAGAAAGGCCAAAAATACTTTGTATAGAACTATACAAAATAATTAAATTAAGCTAGAATAACATGTTATATAAAATTTAACAGAATCTTTGGCTAGCAATTCAGAATCAATCAAATAGTTTAGATAAAGCTACTGGTAATGATGACGATATAAAATGAAAATAAAAAAATTATTTAAGGAAACTTGAACAGAAACAGAACAAAAACAATTAAATAAGCAAGAATTATCATCATTTTTTTTTATTCTAAGAAATATCATCATTTAGACCTCTACAAATGCACCCACTAAACAAGTTCCTACAAAATCCCAAATTAGTTTGCATACGACTATTATGATGATGACAAATAATAAAATCAATAGGATAAATGCTACTGTGCGATCTATCGTACCATCCCAACAAAGCATAGTGCATCAGCATAGATTCAAAGAACCCAAAAATTCTCGCATAAAAAAGTTGATGTGCAACAGGAATGGGAAAGGAAAAAGGAAGAAGTGGAGAGGAAAAGTGAATGAAGAAGATGAATTGAAGTCAAAAGAGAGAATCACAGAGTATTTCTTATTTCACAAAAGCTTAGAAATAATAATTTTTGGCGATGTCCATACAAGAGAGAGAAGCCTGCCAAAAACAACAAAAGCACTAAATTAAACACCTGCCTAGAGCAATAAAATGAAGAATGTCAAAGGATAGCACACACTGAAAGAGAACTAATAATCCCCTATAACTGAAATATTCATATAATCAACCAATTCATAAAGATATGTACAGTAAATAGTAAAAACAAAACAACTGTAAGTCCTATTATATACAAGATGATATAGAGAGAAAAAGTACCTGACAAGTCCCATCATGTTTCACCTCAAAGCATGATTGTATATTAGGCATTTCATGTATTGCGGGCATATTAATGACATTTGATTGATCAGTTGTAGTCAATGTTGAATCGTTAACAAGAAATGACGTAGAATCCAGAGGTACATTAAGGTCCGCAACCACCCACTTTCCAGAATTTTGAACATGACAAGTTCGGCACACCTTACCCTCTTTTTCAGAAGCTTTGACCTGTAAATCTACCACACCGGTTGAAGGATCTGGCTTGATCTTAGATGACCTACGACTTTCAGGTAAATGCGTTGATGTCACAATATTGCCCAAGTTCTGGACAACAGAGTCATTAGAAATGACCATCCTAGAATTGGACCCAAAAGTTTTCTTCTGCTGATCAATCGCACATACGTTCTCTCTCCAATTACCAACAAAGGTTCCCCAAAGGTAAAATAACCTGTTCCAACCTGAAAAGTAGACAATATTTAGACAACACTCAAACAATATATTCAAAACGAACATAAAATTAGAGAGGGGCATTTACGGTCAATCACTGACCTCTAAAGATGACAGAGAGAAAAAGAAAGATTGAAAATGTCAAAATATGTGCATGGCCACAACTTAGACTTACGTTGGGAGTTCACAGGAAGCTTTATTGATGTGAATATAAGAAGTTCAGTCCCGTCAATATTTCCTTTCAGAGAGAAATCATTCTTGAGCATCCTGTCCAATAGCTTGCTGTAACCCTTGTCATAGCTACACCAGCACCAATAGTTAAACATCAGAATTGATCAAAGCATGCTGTTAAAAAAATAGAAAGAAATAAAATTGATCAAAGAATGTAAAAAGAAGTTAACAGGAAGGTTATCTATAAACAAACCATTCAATATCTTTGGCAAAGAAAAACAGAGCAATATTGCCTTCTTTAGGGCCAATTCCTTGAGACTGAAATGGCCACAAAATGGTATGAGGGACTTCTTCTAATACTATTTTGCTGGGGATCTTGTTTGATACTTCGATAACTTTATCAGATGCATAAGATGATAGGTGAGCCTGAATTCCATCAAATAATTCAGGGCAACTTCCACTTTGCAGAACATTAAAAGTACCTCTGCAAGTAAAAACGACATTATATTACAAAGGGAACTAGAAAGAAATCTGAAATCAAATAAACTAAAAATAAATAATTGCAAATATTATCATATCCTACTGCCAGATGCTTTCAAGCTTTGGAATTGCTGAGGCTCTCGACGTGGCCATCAACAAAGGAGCTTCGCTTGGCAATGCATCCGAAAATGACTTCACATTCAATTCAGTGGGAAAGTCATTTAAGCTTTCAGATTTGGGAACCAAAAAAGTATCAAGTGGTTGTCCAGCAAGCTGCCCAGAATCCCCTTTAGCTACTGCTTCCTTAGAATCAACAGTATACAATTTTAAGCTGTCTTGGTCGTTCTTGTTATCAACTACAAAAGAAATATTCCTCTCACATAAAGCGCTTGAACTATTCCCTGAAGCTGATTCGCAAATCATATGCACACTCACAGTCGGAAGCTCCTCAGTTTTATCAACTTTGTTACCTTTTCCTCTAATCATCGGTTCTGCTTCATCCAATTCATCAATGCACCTACTTTCAGTTTTCATCATACACTTTGAACCCAACTCGGTTGAAAATTTATGAGTAGATTCTGGTGGTGTGTCAGTTAAAGAATGCTGATTACCACTAGAAGATAGCCTTGAACTAGTGGAAGAGGAAGAATCCATCATTCTATCCTTCGAGCCTGACTCTGAAGGTTGAAAAACAGCACATTGAAATGCTATGTCAACTTTGCTGCAAGATCCATTACTAGCACTGTTAAGTGTTTGGATAAGATGTTTGGGCGTTTGGTGCAGTTTATAATTATCCAAGTTAGATTTCCCATTAGAAGATCCAATAATCTTAGATGGACATGGAATAGGTTTCCTACTGCCACCTAGAAAACAAGAGATATAAATTAGCTAACTTCAACACACTACAATGAATTACAAGGCAAAGGAAGAAAATGAAGATCTTACCCAAGTCATATAGTTCATCTGATCCTTTATTTATGCTATGAACACTTGATTCAGGGACATTGTTGACTTTTCCTTCATTCAGTGTAGATTTGCTATTACTCATAACAGGACAATTGCTGTCAGCAGCTGCTAATGGATTGACAATAGATCTATCTGCTGCAAAAGAATTTTTGTTCTCAAGGATATTTCTTCCTTTAACTTCTTTGATTCCTTTTGCATTGTCAAGATGAATTGATTGAAGCGACTGGGTTTTACCTGCAGCTTGATTATTAGAAAAACCTGAGCTCAAATTTCTATATGTCGTAGACTTTGCCATTGATTTAAATCCCTCATTTCTTAAATTGGTGATCACAGCTTCACTTCCTGTTTTATGCCTAAAATGAACATCCTCAATTAGTTGCTTGACTTTTGGCTTATTAATTGAATTGCCGAAAGAAACTGACCTGGACAAATACCCTGAGAGAAACATAGAAGGAAAATAGAATTATAAGCAGCTCCGAGAACATTGATGAACCAAAAGAAAGCAAATCCAGATGTGATGTCTAATAAAGAAATTCAATTTACCACGAGATGACTGGAGTTGTGATTGACCCTTGGGAGATCTAGCGCTTAAAGAAATTTGTGAGCGAGAAAATGTTTGTGAACGAGATAAAACCCTCAGGCCACTCATACATGGAGCTTCTGATGACGAAGCCTCGTTTACATTTTTCACTTTATCCATGTCCTTGTTCTTGAATGAGCTTTCACGAGATAAGGCAGCTTTTTTCCTTGGACTAGCTACATCTCTAGGAGGCCTGCTGTGTTCATAAGCTTTCTTCTCCTCAAGATGGTCAGCCGACCTCGTGGTTGAAATCTTGTGGCTGTAAAGTCCCTTGGCTAACCCTCGTGTCTCCAAATCAGTCACCACATCATGCAATTTTGGTAATTTCTTTGAGATGAAATTACTTGGTGAATTTTGATTTTTTTCACTCAAGCAAGTTGGTTTCAATCTTCCAAATAAATGATCAGATTTATTCTCATTCTTGTTTTCCATCTCCATTTTACACTCTTCACATAACCAATCACCGTCAGGAACTTTGTCCAGCATTTTTCGCATGCAGTAACTATGAAGAGGAAAAAAGTATCAGTGAAAGGGGAAACGAGCACACTTGGTAGGCACCTAAAGTCTAATGTACTTACGTATGCTCTGCACCATCGGAACAACTGCTGCAAATAGCAAGAAAATCCTCTCGTCCAGCATCTCCACAAATGTCACATACTTTTACCTACAATGAAGCATCTGAAAGTGATCACACATGACAGATACAGTGATATAATGCAGAATGTTACCAAGCAGTAAACGAATCATAAATTGTACCAACAAAAAACAAATAATGGAAGGAAACTATCCCTATATATTGAGCAAGAACAAAAAGATAATTGTGCGAAAAAGAAAAACATGGCGATAAAATTTTCAACACTATTAAGAATTATGCCTGATTCAAACAACACCTTACTAATAAATAAATGTTTTGGACTTAATCACTTAATAAAAGATTCAAATATCAAACAAGGATCTCATAAAATTATCAATCTTCATATGAATTACCAATATGCCAACAATTGTTGAACAAATGCGAAATAACTTATGTAAATTAGGAAAAAATCACTCCATTTATCATTTAGTGGGGACAAAGTTAAGAAGCATTTCCATATTAGCCTGATGTCACATCCAACAGCCAAAAAAAGATCAACTGATTGATGGAATATTGCTGGGAATACTTAAGGTAAATTAGATACTAATCAGAGATTTGATTGAATAGAGATCCTGACAATTGTGGCTAACTAATTATTTCCACATCTATTTAATTTGATTTGATCAAGAACCAAAGTTTTTTTTGAGAAGTTGAAATTCCCCCATATTTGGCTAATTTGATTTATCATGTATTTATTGTATTTCTTTTATTTGCAATATTTTGGAGTCTCAATATAATAAGGAGGCTACCAAATGTTGTAACGGGGAATTAATGACGAAATAAAATTTGCATTGATTGAATTTAAGTAGTTAAATCTTGGTGAGGAAAATGTAGTGTTAACTATAGGTGAGAATCCTCAAATAATATATTTATCCTATGAAAAAAAACCACAAATCCTGTTCTTTCTTTCTCAACTCCTTTATCTTTCCACATCCCTCTAGCCCAGCTCACCTCCCACTGGAGGTCATGATCTCTGCTAGCTTTTGCTCCAAGCTAATGCCATGATCTTCATCTGCCTCCCGCTTGGAAGTTTTGCCCGCTGCTTTAGCCATCTCACTAATCGTACTTAATTTGCCAAAACCACTAGCTCGAACCAATCAACAGCCCCAACTGGGTTGAATCAAGCCAAATCAATTTGCAGCGCACTTATCTTACCATGGTTCTTTGGATTATGGTATACTTCTAATGAACTTTAAGCATTCCCAATTACTCAAATTAAGTTAACATTATTCTGCTTGACTGGTCTGTTTTATTATATCTCTACCTAAGAGACTAATTTAAAATGGAGAGAGAAATTATTATTGGAAGTTTAGTTGCGAGAATTTTTCCCTGTGAAGAAGTTAATCAAAAGTTGAAATATTAAAGGAAAACCTTCGAAGCAAAAGGATTCAAATCAAATATAAGTAAGACAAATACGAGCATTGAAGGTTTAATGATCTTAAAAGAAAAACGTAATGATGTTGTGAGACCATATGGGATAGTTATATTAGGTCTTTCTTCCATGGTAATAGGAGAATAAAGGAGTAAAAATTATAAAACCAAAATAGGATAGTCAAAATGAAGAACTACAAAACGAGTTTTATGAAATAAGAAGTATACCATATTGAAAGGAAAATTCTACAAAATTTCCATTCAACCAATTATGTATTATAAGAGTGTCGGGAAGTGAATATATCCATAGCATTAGTGTAGCAGAGATGTGGATGTTGACATGGATGAGTTATCATATTAAAGCAAACTATAATAAAAAAGATCGTATCAAAGACAGGGTAGGCATATCACCTATTGAGGAAAAAATATGGAGTTTAAGATAGTTTGGTCAAGCCCATTATTGACCTATAGGCCCTGTTTGGTTCGAGACCACCTTAGTCATGATCATGGCCAAAATGGCCTCCAATTATTTTATTAAAAGAATTTTTCATTTTTCATTCTCAATACATAAACTTTAATATAAAAATTCACTTTATATTATATCTATACAATTTTTAACACATTATATTTAATTTATTATTATTATTATTTTAATAAAATAATTGAAACCCATTGGAAGCCATTTTGGCCATGGCCTGGCCTCCAACCAAACAGGGCTATAAAGTTTCATGTACATTAGTGTGAGAATATCCGAACATTAATAGTAGGAAGGGTAGACCAAAAATGACTAGGATAGGGTCATAAAAATTGAACTTGAATTACTTACAGTCATGGAGAACATTTCCTTATACAGAGCCAAACGAAAAAGAGAACTCTATGTGGCCATCCAAAGCAGTTCAGGATTAAGGCTTCATAGTTGTCGTATCAATATCATCATCCATATTTGCAATTTTTAAAACAAATTCAAAATATATAAACATCTCACCCCTTAGGTCCTTAGTGGTACCTAAAGTTATTCTAAAGTTCTTTGCTTTTGTATGATCAAGAGCAATTTCATGACTAAACTTGATTCTTTACACACTTTTATATACATATGCAACATATACATATCATCTATAAATGTCCCACCTAAAATATCACATTCTTATATATGTCGCTAGGGGTGGCAAAAAAGGTCGACGGGTCAGGTTCAGGTCGAACCCGAATCCTACTCGACCCGAATAGCCTCAACCCAAACCCGACCCATTTATTAAATGGGTCAAAATCTACGACCCGAACCCGACCCGATTAATAAATGGGTCAGGTTGGCAGGTCAACCCAATCCGTTTATAGAGTATTTTTTTTATAAATATCCAACCCGAACCCAACCCCTACCCGACCTGATTATGCCCAACTCAAACCCGAGCCCTTTAATAAATAAGTCAAAATTCATGACCTATATCCAAAATTTTTGGGTCGGGTTCGGGTCGGGTTCGGGTCGGGTTCAAGGGTCGGGTCATACATTGCCACCCCTATATGTCATGATGTCTTCAAAAACATTCACGATCAAAACACCAATCTAAATGGTGTTCTCCTAGCACAATGGAGAAGGAGTGTCTTAATACTAAGGGGTCACAAGTTCGAACCACACCACTACCATAATTTTCAAAAAGGATAGAGAAAATTGTGATATCCAGGAGTAAATAAAAAAAAATTACCAATCTAAGAAATCAATATTGATCATTAATGTAACAATAACTATGAACGAGAATTCCTTCATCAAACTATAACCATGACAAAAGAAATGAGGAGATACAAAGAAAAATCATGAATATAAATATTGATCATGTATTCAAATGAAAACCATATATTCAAGAAAGCGCCAAACAAGATAGCAAAAACTACAGCACTCTTCCGAGTTTTGCATGCACGAAATAAAAAAAAAAAGAAATACAATCAGTTGCATTCTGTCAGCTATTGCTGATAATAAAAAAATAGATATCAAAAGCCTTTTATGTTAGTACTGAACTTAGCAATGAATATCATATAACATTCAAGTCAAATAGCAGATGACTACAACTCACATCATCCAATGCACTGTCTGATTCCGAGTTTTCACCCTCATTAGAAGCAGGCAGTAACCTATCTCCATGACTATTGGCTACATCCAAATCCAATAAGGTACCATTATCCTCCATTGGATCATTTACATGACTGCCTCTTGAACCATTATCACATTGTATTTCACAATAAGAGGAAATGTGAGTCTGATCAATCCTTTTCTCTTCAACAACTTCACTTGAACACTTCTTTTGAGACATATCAACATAATCAGATGAATCATATGCACCAGAGGCCCTCACAGTTGATTTACTTTCAGCATGCTCAGAGAATGAATCATGACTTGAACTGAAGCTTAGAATGTTACTCATTTCACTAGCTGCGTTATGAGAATCATCACAAATTCTGCTCTTGACATCAACCATAAAGAAACTACTAGCCTCTCCACTTGTACAGATGTTACCAGAACAAGCATTGTCACTGTTCGATCCCATCACTGATAGAGAATGATTGTAGTGCATGCATGATAAACAAGGTGCTGAACAGACATTACAATTTCCAGATTCAATCTTCATTCCAATGCATTCATTTACAGCATTAATTCCTTCTGGATTCACAATGTTTCCTATACAGATGTAAATAACAAAAAGAGTAAACTGTAAACCAAAGTACATCAGTATACACATAATAACAACATAGTCAGTGAACTTGTCTCACTTCTTACCACACAGAAAAACAATTGGATTACATGCAATACTTTAACAAGTGCAGTACGACATTGCGTTGTACCACTGACAATTTAGTGCAACATTTCATACCATTAACACTTAAAGGATTGGCACGATAAAGCAAATTTGAAGAAATTGTTGCAAAAAGCTGTTGCAGATCATTTACTTAAAATATTAGAAAATTTCAAAACATAATAACTGTTTATTGCAGAAAGTACCACTCACACAAGATTTATCACCCTAGTTATTATGCTAAGCCGCAGCAGGATTATTTTTTCCAAATTAATAGAGACTAACAAAAGAAATAAAGAAAGACGTCGTCACTAGATATCACAACACCATATAAAAGTGAAGAGCATGACTTACGTGCATGCATAAAATAAATTATACAACTAGTGGTACATGTGGCATTGTTAGTTACAAATAAATTAATTTATTTTACTAAAAATATTCCTAAATAAAACACATGTTCAGTTAATGAGAATTAGGCATTACCCACATAATGCCCACGTAACTTACATTACAGAACCCATTTTGTGCACTCATTACATGTAAGTACTGGAAAAAAGTAAATTGCATGAAAAAAAGGCAAAAAATAGCGCAAAAAAGGCATTTGCAGCAAATTTTCCCATAAATTTATAGACACATTAATCAAGAAACAGACAAATTATACAATATCATTATCTATGTAATTCATTACAAGCAAATTTGGAAGATCAATCAAATTGGCATAAGTAAATGCAACGGAAGATCATGAGAAGTAAATCAACCCCAACTCCCAGACAGGTTTAGGAGGGGGCAATTGATGCGAGTATGTGAAGTAAATTCTGGACCCATGTCAATAACAAAAAAAAAAATGCTATAAGTACTCTTCCGTCAATAAAACTCATGAATTTTTTTTTGGAAAAGATCGAGAACAAACAACAACTCTGACACTGTTAAAGCACTTACCGAATTAGTCCTCCAAAGTTCAAACTTAGAATCATCCACAGGTCCCTGATATTGTGACAGCTTCCCTTCAGAATGTAAGTAATCTGAAATTCTGGACATAAACTTTGT
Source organism: Apostasia ramifera (assembly GCA_019297695.1). Lineage (NCBI taxonomy): Eukaryota > Viridiplantae > Streptophyta > Magnoliopsida > Asparagales > Orchidaceae > Apostasia > Apostasia ramifera. The sequence continues at coordinate 19,998 of JAEMOT010003722.1, forward strand.
ATTCAGTTATGGAGTTCTGTTAAAAACCAGAAAAACAATCTAACTCTATTCCCAAGCAATCGCCAAAAAAAGAGAGAGTAAAATAAAATTCTATTTAACTGCTAATTCTTCCAATCCAAATGCTTATACCCATAAAACACCAAAGTAATAAAATCCCAAAAGTCATGGAGGCCACTGGGCTCAGTATAGTATATTCATCAACCATACTGAGCCCAAAATACCAAGATGTTGTTGGCTCACAAGTCACATCTTGGTGTTTCCCCCATCGATTGGAGAGAAACAATAAAAACGAAAAGGAAAGAAACGGCAGAGGCCTAAACGAAACCGATCAAGACTGGAGAAGTAGCATAACCCTAATTAGAGCGTGCCTCCATTTCCGAGATCCTTCCAGCGAGATCGTATAGCTCCTTCAGCGTCCCACCTCCCCGCCCCGTCATCAGTGACCACCTTCGATGGAAATCGGTCGACCAGCCTGCGGCCTACTGCCAGAGCCAGCTTGCAGGTCAAAAGATGAGTCCAAGTTCGATCAATAGGGAAGAAAGCCCAGAAAGAGCAACAGGTTGGGGAAAGAGAGAGGTATGAGAAATTGAGGAGCAGGGGACACTGCCGACTGCCGAGTGGTGAGAATGGGAATTAGAGCGTGCGACGGATTCCCAAAAGTCTGATTTTTGGGGTCGGTTCACCGCAGGGACGGGGCGCTTCTCCGAGAAATCAAAGCCATGGCGGAACAAGAAGGGCCCTGCTGCGAGCGAGGCCCGCGCTCTACCGGGCTAAATATATTATATTTAGGGAATTACGAAATTGATCATTTTTTTAAATATTCACATTTTCCCTTATTTTTCAAAAATTATAAATTAATAATAACTTACACAAATTTAATATTTATTTTAATTATGATTAAAACCCCCATATTTTAATCTTTCATTTAAATGAAATAAAAATTTAAATTTTAAAAATAATATTATTACTAGTTATATCAAACAGCTAAGGAATCTATATATCTATATATCAATATATATATATATATATATATATATATATATATATATAACATGATATTATTTTAACTATCATAATATAGTTTTTAAGTTTATATTTGGTTTGATATATTCATTATCTACAAGAAATACATTATTAATTTTTTAGTTAATTTTCTTTCATTGAAATTTTAATTTAATTATTGATAAATTTGGATATCATCGTCATCATAAACTACTATTTGCTCAATAACAAGCTTAATATTAATTTTGATTGTTAATTTTGATAATAAATTTGATAAGAAGCTAGATTGGTAGTTTATGAAAATGACGATTCTTTTGTAAAATTAAGAGCAGGCTTGAATATATATAATATTATTATTAAAAAAATAAATACATATAATAATAATAGTAATAATAAAACATGACCAAGAATAATAAAATTTAAAACGAGCTCGTATGTAAACAGCCAAGCTCAGCTCGACTTAATTCATTGAAAACATGCAAATGAATTTTCATACTAAATACTAAGCTAAAATATTTTTTTATATTATAAACTAAAATATTTAATAATTCAAATCAAATAAAACTAAAAAAAATCATGCTATGCACAAATTGATATTTTCACTTATTCAGTTACATTAATATCAAAAAATATATTTATTTATTATTTAAAATAATAAATATTCACTTAACTCTTGTGTTAATATGGCAAGTATTTAGACAACCTGGTCAACATATAAGTCAAAGAATAAGAAAAAAAAATGTCGCTTTTAGACTCTGTTTGACGTAAAAATTAAAATTAAGATTAAAAAATACTAAATTAATAATAATAATAATAAATAATTTTTTTTAATTATTCTATATAAATTTTAATATAAAATATATTATTTTATTTATTATACTTAATAATTTTTAATAAAAATATAAATTTTATTTTATATTCTAGATTAAAGATATGTTATTCGAATATTTTAGTTTAGAACGTAAAAAAAGTTAATAATTTTATTGAAAATAATTTAATATATAAAATAAAATAATATTTTTATATTAAAATTTATATATAATATAATAAATTTTATTTATTATTATTATGTAAATTAATATTTTTTCTGGTTTTAATTCTTATATTAAATAGAACCTAGGTATATATTTTTAATTTTTTTATTTATTCTCATAAGTCTACTTTTAATTAGGAGTGTTAATATGAATCGAAGATCGAAAATCGATCAAAAATTGAATCGATTTTAGATCGAATCAAAATTGAGTCGATTTAAATGGGCCGACTAACGAGCTAAAAGTTCGGCTCAACAATAATTTTGAGCCGATTTTGAGCCTGGGTAGGCTCGACTCGATCCAGCTCGAAATCAGCTCAAATTAAAATACATTTTATATTATAATACGTATATATAATATATGTATATAATATATATTAAATATAATATATATGTTATATAATATATATATATATACATATTATAAATCAAGCCGATCTCGAGTCGAGCTTACCTGGCTTGAGATCGGCTCAAAAAAAAATTGAGATTTGATTCTTTTTTGAGCCGGCTTGAAAATGAATTGAAATTGAATCGAAATCGATTGGAATCGACTCAAGCCTGCTCGAAGTCGATTGAAATAGACTCGAGCTGGCTCGAAGTTAAACTCAATCGAGCTCGAGTTAATTGAAATGTAATCAATCTGATTTCGAGCCGGTATTGATTCTGCTCGAAATTGAATCGGTGAGAGCCCTACTTTATTTAGAAATTTTCAAGTGATTATATATATATATAGATAAAAAATCACATGAAATAAAGTTAGTTTAAAATTAACTAAATACTGACAGCTTTATTTTTAATTTTTTAATATTCAACTATCGGAGATATTTACAACTGCCAGACAACTTGGTGGCTGAGATTGATTGGGGGTGGGGGTATTATCGTCTTTTGCTCCTTGACATGCCAGTAATTTACACGTCAGCGACTGAGTTCACAGTGAGAATGAGTATATGGAAATAAAATAATTTTTTAAAACAAATTAATTATCTTTTTAAAAAATTGAAGCATAAAATGAAACAAATAATAATAATAATTTACAGTTTTCTATCAATAATAATAATTTACATCTATCAAAAAATAATAATAATAATTGACAATTAATTTTAATATTAAAATCAAATATATCAACTATCAAGCAATCTAAAAAATTAACTTTAAAAAATTATTTAGTTTGATATTATCTTAATATTATATCATATTATTTAGATTTATTGACATCTAAATATTATATTTTGAGTGATAATTTTATAATTTTTTAAAAAATTATTTAAAAATATCGTTAAATTAAATATTTATTTTCTCTAAATGATATGACATAACATCTAAATAATATGAAGACAAATATACCATGTTTGTGTGAAAAATTCGTTAGAAAGTGAGGAAACACGGAAGCTCGGAAGTGAAAGAGATTTTACTAGTAAAAGAAATTTTTTTTGAAAGAAGCACGAGTGCAAAGGACAGGTATGTGACAACTGTGATCAAACAGGAAAGAGAATATCGTGTAGCGACTTAGTCTGTGGACGAATCTTGCGGAGAAACCCTTAGGTTTTCGGGACATTAGATTCTCACTAATGTTTGCATTACTCAAGCAGAAATTCTCGCTTCCAAGAGTAGGAAAACTTCTAACAAGTCTCTAGGATAATATATAGAGGAGCAGGACACTTAACATACTTCCAAATTAGAGAAAAAAATACAAGAATGAATCATTCTACATTAAAAAATAAAAGTAGTTTCAGAGCTTTAAAAGTAATAGGATTGCTTTTACAAGCAAAACTGTGAAACTGATGATAAAAATTTTGAAATTAAACAAGCTTAAACATTAGTAGCACCATAATAGATGATTTCTTAAGAAGTCCTTAAGTTACGCAATTCTTTAAAGTTAAAGCCGATAATATCTCTACAATCGAATAACAGAGTATTACAAAGTATGTCAATTGAGTTATTTTCAAGCAAATTAGACTAGCCTCTGTTTATAATCATAAGACATTCATGTATGATGGTGGTGAGACTAGCCTTCCAGAATTAATTGGTGGTTTATCGATTCAGACTAACGATTATGCTATAATTTAAGCTTAAGCTAGTTTAAAAAATTGTTAGGGTGAGATTCATGTGAGTTGCGATGTAACCTTTTCTACGTGGTTATGATCATAATATATATCTACTAGTTACTATGAGGATAATGGATATAGAATGAAGTAATGTTGAATGTTAGGTTGTATGCTCGAGAGAAAGTCAATTCAATAAGGAGATTAACAAGCTAAGGTTAGTGCTTAAGTGCATCATGATGTGCTCGCTTGGACTTAATATGTCGAAGGAAGTACTAATCAATGCTGGCGGCAAGGAGATTTCAGATTCGAACTACACCATCATCACAATTTCTAAATAAGGTGAGAAAAATTATAATGTCAAAGAGTAAAAATAATCATATACCCAATGGTCGATCCTTTCAAATTCTACAGCAATCATTCTTAAACATTAGTAATATCGACCGTCAATATTCGAGCTAAAAACAAAAAAATAATGGGTATGTAAGGGCTAGGAGTGGCAATATATGACTTGACCTGTGAACCCGACCCAAACTCGACCAGCAAATTTTGAGTATGAGCCATGAATTTTGACCCATTTATTAAACGGGTTGGGGTCGGATTCAGGTTGAGCATTTATCAAAAAATACTCTATAAACGGGTCGGGCCGACCCGCCAACCCGCCAACCCGACCCATTTATTAGTCGAATCGGGTTCGGGTCATGCATTTTGACCCATTTAATAAATGGGTTGGGTTCGGGTTGAGCCTATTCGGGTCAGGTCAGATTCGGGTTCGACCCGAACCCGACCTGCCGACCCATTTTACCACCAATAGTAAGGGCAGAAACTTCTTCGAGCTTTTTTTGTTTTTACAATAGAAAAAAATATTTTATTTTTTAAATTTAATGAGAGAAAAATTTATTTTAATATTAGAAAATATGTAAAATGTGAAATACTTTGAATTCTAATATTCATATTTGCATTAGATGTGAACTAAAGTTAATTTTTATAATTAAAATATTGACTCCAACCAAACGAGGCAGTGGATGAGCATGATATTATTTCACCCTTCTCATTCCTTTTAAATTAATAGAGAAGAGAGTGAATAGTCATACATTTCATTAATTGGGTTGATCTTTTAGAACTCTTTCATGTAACAACAAATTAATAACATCACTTTCAATATATTCAAGATCTTAGATTGGTTCTCAAATTATTCTGCCCACTACCCACAAAATATTTTAGTAATTCTTCAATCTGCCTCCTAAATATTATATTTTTTCTTTTTTCAGGTTTTGCATTTTAAAGCCTAGCTATTTGGCAAATGTTTTAATTTAGTATTACCATAAAAATAATAAATTTGCCTGTTAAAAATATATAAAATGTGAAATAAAATTATTATTTTTATATTAAATTTATGTAAGATGAGATAAATATTAATTTAGTATAATTTTTTATTTTATATGAACAAAATAGAGTGAGCATTAAACAGACTCTAAGGTCCTGTTTGATCGTGAGCACTAAAATAATATTAATTTAAATAATAATAATAATTTTGATAAAATTTTTAAAAAATTATTTTGTATAAATTTTAATATAAAAAATTTATTTTATTTTACATACTTAATAATTTCTAATAAAATATTAACTTAATTTTACTTCCTAGACTAACATACTCAATTATAGTATTTTGATCTAAAATGTGAAATAAAATTAGTATTTTTATTAAAAATTATTGAGTATGTGAAATAAAATAATATTTTTTATATTAAAATTTATGTAAAATAATTAAAAAAATTTATTTATTATTATTATTTTTTAAATTAGTACAATTTTGATTTTTGCGCCAAATAGAACCTAAAAGGCTAGGGCTTCTCTTTTTTTCCCACTTTATATCTCTACTCTTGCACATTAATTAATAGGTAAATTATTTATAATTTATTCATAATTATATTTTAGTATATATTATTTGAAATCCATCACATAGGTTTTTAAAATTTAAAATAAGGATTTTATAGATCACTATAATTTTAAAATAAGGACCCAAATAAAAGATTTTACAAATTATAGATTAAAGTGTAACTATAAGGACTGATCAGTAATTTATCCTTTGAATATTTGTTGGCAAAATATCATTAAAAAAAATATGATGCAATGATATGATATGCAATCAAGCAAATGAGACTTTTTAAGCAAAATCTTTAAAATTAATAAACAACAATTTGGTCAACATAATCTACGTGGAATATGATTAAATTTGATTTAAAAGAAATTATTGTCTTATTTCGATTGAGACTAACAACAGTGCTCATGAAAATGAATGTTAAATAATAAATTATTCGTTCTTTCAATTATTTTTTTTAATTTTAAATAAATTTGCGTAAATTATTTATATTATGATGTTGAAATTAAAAATATTCAATCTTTCAATTTGAGCTTGAGAAATGGTTGGGCAGCTGTGGCAGACAATTAAAATAAGTACTAATTTAAATAATAATAATAATAATAAATTTTTTAATTATTTTATATAAATTTTAATATAAAAAAATTATTTTATTTTATATATTTAATTATATTCAATAAAAATATCAATTTTATTTTATATTATAAATTAAAATACTCGATTCTAGTACTTTAGTCTAGAATGTGAAATAAAATTGATATTTTTATTGAAAATTATTAAGCTTGTGAAATAAAATAATAATTTTTATATTAAAATTTATGTAAAATAATTAATTTTTTTTATTATTATTATTTAAATTAATATTATTTTTGTTGTCATGCCAAACAGCGCCTAACAGTGTTGTTTGATTAGAGGTTATTTTAGTTATGTTTTAAAAAATTAATATAAATTAAAATATATTTTTTATTTTAATAAAATATATTTTATACTTATCTTACTCTATTGTCAATATATTAATCAATTCTATTTTATATTTTATTCAGTTTTAATATAACTAATTAATTAATTTTATTTAATATTATTATATATATATTTAAAAAAATATATAATTTTTATTATAACTATTATTTTATAAAAAAGTGACTATTTTGGCCATTGTCATAAAAGTCTATGAGATTAAAAAGAGACTTGTCTATCCCTTTGAATACTCATCAAGATAATATATATTTCTTAAGGCTACTATTTTTAGGATTGTCGAAATTGCCAACTTTGCAGGCTGTTAGTTGACTTGCCAACTACTCCAGTTTGTCGCAAGGACCAAAATTAAAATCAAAATAATACTAATTTAAAAATAATAATAATAATTAATATTTTGTTTAATCATTTTACACAAATTTAATATAAAAAAATATTATTTTATTTCACATACTCAATAATTTTCAATAAAAATATTAACTTTATTTCACATTCTAAACCAAAATACTTAATTCTAGTATTTTGATATATGATGTCAAATAAAGTTGATATTTTTATTGAAAATTATTGAGTATATGAAATAAAATAATATTTTTATATTAAAATTTGTGTAGAATGATTAAAAAAAATTATTTATTATTATTATTATTATTTTTTAAACTAGTACCATTTTGGTCCTGATTTTGGTCCTCACGCCAAACAGGGTTATGCATAGTTTTATACGATGGTTCTATAAGCACAATGATAACAAATCGACTTAAAAAAATTCATTACGTAGCGGTTGATTGTAGTTAACCACCGTTTATAGTGGCTTTAGATGATAGTTGATTTCTATAGACTTTTAGTCTGCAATTTGTAGCAAACGTATTTTTTTTTTGATCTTTTACTGTACATTTTCAAATGTGATAGCTGCGATAAGTATTAATTTTAACGTGGTTTCGAACTGCCATGAAAAGATTTACTATACTACTAGTCTTCTCCTCCAACCTGTGAAACATAGAAAGTCATTTATGGCGGTAACTCGGATCATCTCTTCGTTGAATTACCCGCTTCATCACCGTTGAATCGACTTAATTATTCTAGCTTTCAGCTCTCATTCAAGTGCAACTTCAAATTGTAAGCTGCTCTCCTTCTCCCTCGTATCAAACTTTTTCTTTTTTCCTTATGTTCATTTAATCCACAGTATTTCAAGAATGGTGTATCTAAATTCTTTTTTAGGTAAATTATATTTTGATTCTTGAAAATAAGGTATAATATTATATAGGTTCGTAATTTTAAATTTTTTATTTTTTAATTCCTCGCTTTTGATGTAATTATGAATAGGACTATTTTGTAATTTTTTAGTATTAAAATTTTTTAAAATTATTCTTTTACCTAGGGCTATGAATAAACCGAGTTAAGCTGAGTAGTGGTCTATTTAAGTTCAAATTCAAACTTCTATATTAATCTCGACAACCTGACTATGATTATGTTCTTATTAAACTAAACATCGAGCTATTCATAAAATGCACAGTTAATTTTCAATGCCACTTTTGCCCTCTTTCTCTCTCTCTCTCTCTCACTTAAGCCAACCATCGAAGGAGGGGCCCGATGGAGGGGCATAGGGCAGCCGCTGGTCTCCTCCTCTCTCTCTCTCTCTCCCTACATAGTGGTGCTGCGTAATTTGTCAACAGCCGCTGAAAGACAATCGACTATGCGTGGGTCGTTGGAGAAAAGCTAGCGAGTGGAGCTATCGATTTTCTGAGATTGAACACGGCTGACGTAAGCGACTGCACGCAACTACACAACACTACCGTGTGTGTGGGGGGAGAGTGAGAGAGACAAAACAAAGGGAGAGAGAAAAGGGGAGGGTACGTAGGGTGATAAATGGATATATAATTTTTAAAATTTCTAACAATAATAAAAAAATATTAATGACCCAATTATATTAAAAAATATTAAAATATAAAATTATTAATTTATGTGATATTATACTTTAAATTCAAAATAGTGAATATAATTTATTTTTTTTAATGTTATGAATTAAAATTTTCAGATAAGACATCATTTTTTTTTCAAGTTTCACGCGCATTTCATGGCCTTCTTTTATAAAGTCTAGTAGCTCCTTTTTAGCGCGAAGATCAAAATTACAGTACAAATAGTATTAATTTTAAAAATAATAATAAATAAATTTTTATTATATTTTACATAAATTTTAATATAAAAATATTATTTTATTTTATATATTTAATTATTTTTAATAAATTATTAATATTATTTCACAACTTAATTTAAGAATGATTTTGGAATTTTAAGTATGTGATAAGAACTTGTGAAAGAGATTAATTAAGGTAATAATGCATATACAATATATGTAGCATATATTATAATATTATATAAATGCATATGAATTTTGAGCCATAAAATAGATCATTCATACAATGATTAAAAAAAATAAATATGAAATTTTATTTCGCTAAAGATCTCACAAAAAAATATTCAAAACCACATATTCTTCACTACATGGAGAAGAATATCTTCTAAGATTGACATCAAATATTCTATTTAGATAAAAAATTTAAACTAATGATTAGAAGAAAGGTGAGTAGAATTAGGGCTTGTTTGGTTGGAGGATGAATTTGGGTAAGGAAAGAGAAAATAATTTATTTTATAGAGTTGATGAGAAAGAAATTTATTTTAATATTGGGAGGTGTGTAGGATGTGAAATAAAGTTGATTTTAAGGTTGGAATTTGTGTTGGATGTGAAATAAAGTTGATTTTTAAGGTTGAAATTTGTGTTGGATGTGAAATAAAGTTATTAAAATTTATAATAAATTTAAAATATTATTAAGATATTTTTTTGCTCATTTTTGGGCTCATGCCAAACAAGGCCAGTGGGATAATAAAAGAAGAATGAAGAGTTAAAACAGAAAGGAAAAAGGACTTCCCTAAGATGTTTCCTTAGAAGGAATGAAGGAGAGCAGAGATGAGAGCTAGCTGTCTCGAAAAAAATTTGGCTGAGAAGAGCCGGTCGAACAGGGCTTTAGAGCCGTGAGCAAACAATAGGAGAAAAGTACTTACTCAGCTTGGGTGCTTAATGTCTAAGAGTAAAAATCCTTTTTTTATCATAAATATGACTATTTATAGTGAGAAAGTAATGAGTGAGAATAGATGGGTCAGGTGGGCTTTATCAATAAGGCAATGGCTATGCAGCATGACAGGAGCAGGACCTACTCATGCCGCCTGACAGCCCAAGCATTAATGACAGATATTTCCCTTTTGTCTCTAAGAAATTATCACATCATAGAGTGAGGTTATGATATAATAAGAGCTTGTTAGCTATTTATTTGTCTGATCTTATTGTTTGACTGGGCTCACACTATTCAACCAATGGACTCCAATTCAAGCGGGTTACTCGGGCTTATTCGAGAGCGCAGTTCGAGCGGTCCTACTTGAAAATTAAGTCAAACCTGTATCTCGGCCAAATGTCACGTGCGGTAGTTTTTCCCTTAAAATATTCATTAATATATTATCTTTTTCTGCCTTTATTAACTTCCGTTTCTCATTTTCTGTTTTTTTTTTTTAATTAAAAAATGTATCTGATTCATTAAAAAAATATTTCTTAGGCACAAAAAATTATTTCATAATATAACTTGTAATATTTAGATGTTTGATACGAAATTATTTTTCTTCAAAAAAAATTTGCTAAATAAATAAATTAATAACATACCAGCGGAATGGAATGCAATTTATATATATATATATATATATGTGCAAAAAATTTAAATACCACAAAATCTTCATTTTTTTTCATCCTAAAATAATATTTTTTACATATTTAACCTCACTGATATACATATATCACACTTAAAACTATTTTGTTTATTTTTTTGTTATAATTCTCTTTCTCTTTTTCAGTAAATATGAAGATTATTTTTTCTATCACCATCAAATGGGGTGGATGAAAATGATTGGAGTTAATGTAAATATATAATAATATGTAAGTTTGTAGAGAATTTATAACTATTTGAAATTCATATTTTAATTTAAAAAATTTATATCTATCACCCCAATAAATTTTTTTTTACAAATAACACTAAGGGAGCCTTTGGTTCGATGTTATCTTGGTATTATGTTATGTAATCTAGATGTCATAACATCTAGATATCATTTTTTTATTAATAATTTTATAATCTAATAGAAGATTTTTTATAGATATCATTAAATCAAATAATTATTTTCTCCATATAATATTGAATCAAACGCCCCCTAAGTCAAATATTTACATTATTTTAAATATAAATTTAATTATATGCAATATCCTTGTGCTAACTTTCATTTATCATCTGTTATTTTAATCTAATTAAAGTTAATATATGTAACTAAGATTAATTTAGCTCTTTATTTGAGAGCTAGATTATACTGTTTATATTTTTCATCTCTTTTTTTAAATCTTTTTTATTTTAATTTTTTTATTTATTTTTATAATCTCTATTCTTTTATAACTCTATTAGTGTGAATCTTCTTAAAACATGTTAAATGTAATTTTAATTACATGTGTTAACTCTAATTGAGTTAAAGAAATAACAAATGAAAATTCGCCTGAGGATGTTAGCTACGAATTCGCATTCAAAATAAAGGATTTTGCCTATAAACATTTGATTTAGGGAATGTGCTTATAAATATTTGACTTAGAAGATATTGACTGTAAAAAACTTTTTTTTAAAAGTAACAGATATAAATTTTTTATATTTTTATTCGAAAGATTATGTTAATATAATTAAAAAAATTAGTACTTAAAATATTTGTTGTGTTCTACTTAAAACTTCTAAATACAGTTAAATTGTCATCTCCGTGCTCTCCATAAATAGAAAAAATAGAACAAAGAAGAATGACGAATATTAAGGCCTAGTTTGGTTTGGAAGTTAAATTTTAGATAAGAAAAAAAAAATTTATCTAATAAATTTAATGAAAAATAAATTTAATTTAATATTAAAAAGTGTATAAAATGTGAAATAAAATTAATTCTAATTCGTAATATTAAAAGTGAAATAAAGTTAATTTTTATAATTAAAATTTATATTATATTAAAAAAATGCTTGAACCCTAAGGCTCATTTAATTTGAGCTTTTTTAGTCAAATATAAATTCAAAATATAAAATTTAACTTTATTTCACATTTTATATATTTTTTGTATCATTAAATTTATAAAATAAAATATTTTTTTCATATTTAAAATTCAATCATCCATCTAATAGACCCCTAAAAGTTAAGGTAAACAAATTGCATGAACTAAAATGAAAAAGTATTGGAGATGATTTAAAAGTTAACTTTTTTTTTATGGCAAGATGATTTAATAGTAGGGATAATTGCCTACATGCCACACTATTTTAATTTATTTTGCGTTACCTACCCATTCTTAGTTAATTACGCTATGCACACTCAAAATATTATAAAATCTTACATACACACACTTTCATTTATTTTCATTATAACGAGCAATTATAATTTTCTATTAATTTAACTATAGTTAGGTTACAAAAAATTTGAACTGTTCATCATATTATTTTAAGAATATTTAAATATATTTTAAGTGAAAATCTTAAAACTTTGATGTTTAGATTGTGATAAGGGAAGGAAACATCCGCGACGTGAATTAATTTTAGGACAGATCAGCGCTTTATTGTGATATCGAGAAAGAAAAAAAATATGTACAATTAAGGGTAAAAATATAATTTTAATGATTTACTAACGAAATATTTTTTTTTTAAAATAGATTTTGACTAAATTTTAACTTAAGTGTATGTATGTAAGATTTTATAATATTTTGAGTGTGCATAGCGTAATTAACTAAGAATGGATGAGTAAGATATAAATAAAGTGAAATGATGTGGCATGCATGTAATTATCTCTTAATAGTATTAGCTAATATATAAGCATGTACTATTTAAATTTTTTAAAGTTTATTTGTAAGAAAACTAGATAATTAGTACACTAATCATAATTTTTTAATGGAGAACCTGTTAATTTTATAATTATAAAAAGATATTAATAACAGCTAATGAGCTAAAATATTAAAAATATGAGAAAAGGAAATATTTTTCTATACAAAACATTTTTGCTTATTTCCAAAGACAAACATAAGAAGACAAAATACAACAGCTGTATGCTATATAAAAATAAACTTAATTTATAAGTACCCATATAAATTTGTTTTTACACAAATATTTTATCCTTTTTTAGACTTATTTCCTAGTAGTAATTTCGAAGAATATAATTAAGGGTGATAACCAAAGTTTTAGAAACCAGACCGGACCTTCACGGTTCAACCGATCGAACCATGAACCGATCAGCCAACCAGTCCGATTTAATTTTATAATTGGATCCGCTTAAAACCGGCCAGAACCGGTCTAAACTGCAGTTCAACCAGTCAACCGGTGAACCGGTACGATCGGACCGGTTGAGTTTAAAATAAAAAAAAAACTTTCTTAAACTCTGGGTCCCTAACTCAGCCTCCGTTCTGCAGTCTCTACTCCCGCGACAGTCACGAACTCGCTATTTCCCTTGCCTCGCACTCTCCTCTCCAGCCCCCATCCTTTCGAAATGATTTAGTATTTTAGTAATATAAAATAATGAAATGATTTAGTATTTTAATATTGATAAAACATATATTTGTTCAGATCTTTTAATGATGTACTAAATATTATACTCAATTTGTGATTTGTGAATATTTTTTTAGGTTATTGTTATTTCGATTTGTTTGGAATTATTTGGGTTATTGACATAAGATATTATTTGTTAAATTTAATTATTAAATATTTATTTTATGTCTAATTATTGTGTTGATGTGTGAATAATATATATTTTAACTATATTTATATTATATTTTATTAATTTTTTTAATTTTTACTTCATCTCGGTTCGACCCCGGTTCAACCATTGAACTTTGAACCTTTCAGTCTACCGGTTCCGAAGTCGGTTCGATTTTCAAAACCTTGGTGATAACCATGTTCTATTATTTAAATTTTAAAAATAAAAATTAAACAAATCCCATGAATCAAACTAATCAAATTCGGCTGGATTAAACTCTATAAACCCGACTCAAATTAAATATCATAACGAATGTCAAGCGATTATCAATTTTTAGGTCAACCACTCACCTCTAGTCGAACGCAGCTCAAAAATCTCGAGTTGTGATCAATTCAGTCATTATTCGACTTAAATACGACTATAATTTTTGTTTCACTAGATGGGATGAGCTTGATTATCCATTATTACAAAAAATTACAGACATAACATTGGGCATAATTATTTAATATTATTATTTTTTAAAATTTATTTATATTGATACCACTCAAGTGATTTTGTTAGGCATACTGTCTGTTTAGAATAAATAAAATATGCATAACTATTTTATCTGTAGGTCATCATTATTTCAGCACTATTCTACGTAGTGGCTACGCTAATTGACTGCCATCGAACATTACTGTCACCGTCAGCTGCTATTACTATATAGCTAGCACGCCATAGTCAGCTATTATAGAGCACTTTGCTATTGTAATCCGAACACCATTGACCACCATGCATTAGTCTTCGTGTAGTCAACCACTATTGAAAAGCACATTATGAGTCAGCGCCGATGGCCGTATTGTCAGTTGCTAATACCGTTAAATTATTAATGTTAGGTTAATTATGATTTTAGCATAATAATATCAGTTCCAACTCACTTTAGTCATAAAATCCATAGAGCATTGGTAAAGGTTTGAATCATTGTTTAATAAAAAGCCTTTTTTTTATAATATAAGAAAACAATCCCTTTTTTTTTCTTCGATAAAAAAAGCCTTATTTGACAAAAAAATAAAAATAAATTCGATTGTACTAAAAAATAATTTCTTTATTATAAAAATTTAAAAATAATATTAAATTATTTTTTATAATTTTATACATAACTTTTAATATAAAAAAATATTTTATTTCATTTTTTGATATTATTTTAATAAATTAAATAATTTTATTTTAAGACAAGAATATAAATTTTATGTAAAAACTAAATTAATTTTATTGCCAAACAGGATTTTAAGTTTGAAAAAAAAAATGTCAAATCGGTAAAATAAAATATTTCAAATTTAATAATTTAATGGAATGAAATAATGTAATAATATTCATAAAATATAACACACTAAATAAAAAAAAAACATTAATAAAAGGGATGTCATGTAGAACAAGTATTTATTTTGTAAATCAAAACTAGTCCTCTCTTTTTTTTTTATGAAAACAAAAAACTACTCCAATTTTTTTTTTTTTGATAGGTTGAACCACAATGTGGGATGGCTCAATGCAATTTTGGGTTGAAATAAATTCTAACCTATGATCGACCGGCTTTTTTCCTGATTCGCATCCAAACCCAGCTAATTCAGTCCGATTTTTAAAACGTTATCAGAAGTCTTCCTAATTCTCATAAGTCAACACATGTAATAAATACAACATTTCATTTTTTATTCTATTCATAGACTTGACCTGTCTTAATCAAATACGTGTCAAATCTTATGCAAATTTAAGTCTAAACAGATTGACTGGAATTATGACCGACCAATAATTCATTTAACTCAACCAACCCTTATGTTTGTTTATCAGGCAGGTTCACAATTTCAAAAATTTATTACAATGATCTCTTTTTTTTAATGCATGAGCCACGAAGCAGTGTATCCATGCGCACGGTAAAGTAGATCCCCGTAAGTAAGAGTGTGTAAAACTACTTGAAAAATCAAAAAATTGCCTAAGCCAAACTAAACCGGTCAATTCAATTTGGTTCTAATATAATTTAGTTTAAATCCACTTCCAAATTTATTAGGACTCGGGTCAGTTCTTGGTTTTATCATTCAGATAAACTGGAACTACTCGAATCAAGCTTAACACTATGTGGTCTCCTTGTGGCTTACTATTACCGTTGAACCAAGTCACCAATCCTAATTTTTATTGTGGGTTTCCCATTTATAGGCAATCATGTTTTGAGAATTTATTATTTTATCTTGTTGAAAAGCTTGGATACTTGAAACCAAACTATTAGTAAATTGAGAAATTAAAATATTTATTATCCTGTAGGCTTAGAAATAAAAGATTTATGTACCCGACTCCACCTAATAGTATTAAAGCTTGGTTGTTGTTATTGTATTACCCTGTAAGCTTGGAAGAGGTCCGGGTCCAATTAGATTTTAGTGAGCTTAATTCGATTTCAATTGCTAAAATCATATAATTGAGTATAGTCATTTAGCTCCAAGTTTCACATCGAACTAAACCAAACCGTACTGACCCAAGTTATACCCTTACATGCGAGGGCCACACAGCCCCAGACTCGCGGCCGCATGCAGCGCCAGTGTCGTGTAGCCTTGCATAGAAGGGGCGCATGAGGCCTTAATCCCCTTCGGAGGAGAGCCTTGAAACCCCACAACACTATTATTGTCATTCGTGCACTGGCCTAATGACAACAATTCAGTGGAAAAAATTGAGAGATTCAACGGAAGAAATTGACAAAAAATTGAAGTACTTTTTTCATCATTTTAAAATAAAAAAATAAATTTATAAATAAATTTTGCTAAGACATTGATGAAAAAAATAATAAAATCAATTAAAAGGAATCTAATTGCAATATGCGTCAAGACCTCAACGACCTAATTAAAAAATAATTTCAAATCTCAAGAACTCAAATAATAAATTTTTGAAATCATAAATCCACATCACATTACCTTCCAACTTTTAAAAACCAAAACGATATTTACTGTTTCAATATCAATTTTAATATTACAGATTATATATATGTCAAATAAATTAATTTAATTTTATTTTTTTTAAATTTTTATAACTTTTAATGGGTCAGATCAGATATCTCATTTATTGAATAAATCAAATTATCGAAACATAAAGTCAAAGCCCAACCTTGACTTTTGAATCATGTAGCACATCAGTCAAGCATAAATAGAGTATATGAACAGCCAGGTTGACCTCAACCTTTTACTCCTTGATAGTAAATTATTATATTCTGCCTGTTTGACATATTTATTTAAAAAATATACCATCAAAATGTATATTTATTTATATAGAAAAATATAATTTAAAAAATAAAAAAATTAAACACTGAAAATTGTGATATTCCTTCAAGGCATAATGATAAATGAGCTTGCAATGTATTATTAGAAAATACGTAACATTAGTTTTCATATTAACCATATAAATGGACAAGCGTATAAAAAAAAATGTTATCATATCATTTAATTACTTACACGTGAAAATCTAAATCTAAAATATGAAAAAAATATTTTCATGAGTAAACATACCTTACCACCCCTACAGCACCCAATCAAAGGGAGCCATGTGCGCACAAATCTCACGTGCAATGCCACACACACAATGCCATCTCGAATCATTTTTTTAATCTTTTTATAAATATAATACTTTTTAATTGATTCCCATTAAAATAAAATTCATATAAAATTTAAATATATTATATTTTAATTTTATATGAACCTTATGTTACTTTATATTCAATTTATTGAACTTTATATATAAATATAAATTAACTAAAAAAATATTATAAAAAGATAAAAAAAAGATACGAAAAAAAAAAAGTGAACCACCTAACCTCTACTCACTCTCACTCACTCTTTAGAGAGTGAGGGAGCTAAGACGAGTTAAAAGAAATAGAAAATATGTAAAGAAAACATAGTTTGAAAATTTGAAAAAACAAGAGCTAAAATTAAAAATTTATTAGCAATAATTACAAAAAAACTTCGTTTGTAATATTATATAAATTACAAAAATCTTTCAAATTTTTTTTAAAAAATTATGAACAAAAATATAATGAAAAGTTAATTACAAAGACCTCTCGTTAATTAACTTTTTTTAATGGAAGTAATTAACCCTTTCAAAAATTATTCTAAAATGCTTTCTATGAGTTTAAAGTAGACCTGAACATGACAAACAAGGAAATGAGCAACGAAGACGCAACTGAAAAGAATTAAAAAGATACACAAGATTTAAAAGTATGCACCGAGAAAAAAAAAAAAAAAAAATCTCAAAAACTATAGGAAATAGGCTCTACGAAATTTACCCTTCACCCTACGTTCTCCATGATTTCTAAGTTTTCTATATGTTAAATGGGCCTCGAAATATATTACATTCCACACATGCTCAATATTCATAATATTCCAACACGATCAAGAATGAGAAGAAGACGAGGAAAACAAAATAAGATTAAAATAGGAATCAAAATAGATATAATTAAAACATTCAAAGCCAACTTTAAATAATTTGAACCTAAAGAGTGAACATACATGGGTGTAAGCAAAGGAGATGTCATTAGAAGAACTTAACAACCATCACATCCATGCAGATAAACATTATTCAAGTATAGAAGAAGTAATAAATGTGAGACTCATCAACATTTCATCGGATCAAGCATTCAGTGAATATGCTCAGAGTTAAATTTAATTATTCATGACCAAAGAAATGCTCATTATAATGCATAAAATGTGGCAAGTGTAGAATTTTGAGGGCACCTCCCAGTATACTGAGCTATGTGATCAAGGATAATTCCTTTTCCTTTATGACTATTACATGGAGATCCCCAACAGAGATTTTTGCATGCATAACACTGAAATTCATTGTTTATAGATATTTTAAATTAGGGTAAATTACATCCAGGTCTCTAAGTTTAAGGCTTAATAATGCACAAGTCGACATTTTTAAAATTATAATATTGGGGTCCCTGTGTTTTAATAAAAAATAAATAGGTTCTTTTTATTTTTTTATTATTAAAATTTTTTAAAATTACCATTATACCCCTCCCCCTCTCTCCCCTGCCGATCCCCGCACACGCGCGAGGCCGCGCGGCGTGTGCGACCCACCGGCGGTCGCGTGGCCTTGCACTTGCGGGGGATCGGGAGGAGAGAGAGAGGACGCCGCGCGACCTCGCGGGGATCGGGAGGACAGAGAGAGGACGCTGCGCGGCCACCGGTGGGTCGCACACGCCGGGCAAGCGCGAGGATCAGGAGGAGAGAGGGGGATGGGTATAATGGTAATTTTAAAAAATTTTAATAAAAAAAAAAGGACCAATTTGATAATTTATTAAAACCCAGGAACCCCGATGTTATAATGTGGACCTGTGCGTTATTAAGCTTTAAACTCAAGAACCTAGGTGTAATTTACCCTTAAAATTATAATCTACATATTAACCCATAGGTCCACCCATATATTTTAAACAACACAGACACAAAACACACCACTGAGCGAATTAAAAGACTTGGGTAGCTGTGAAAAAAATATAAAGATATGAGTGTGAAATATGCAAATGTTAAAATTCACATATTTAACACTGAACAGAGGACATCCACTTTTTTAATATGCAATAATATCATGCAACAGTAACAAGTGTCAAAAGTTCAATATCCTATACATAAGATATGTAGATTATAATGCTTACAATGAAAGTGTAAGATCTCACTGTTACGCAAGCAAAGCTTCCTCAGAAATACCAGACGCTGTTTGAATATGGAGTTAATTTTTAAAATTTAGTTAAATCGGTATCAACATATAGTTCTTTTTCTCTAAATACTACAATTTCTTTCCCCCACTTAAAAATTACAGAGATATAGTTTGAACTCCTAGTACCCAAACAAGTTCCTTCTCTTCGTCATTGGGCTAGGAAAACACCAAGTATCAAAATATAGTTGATTTCTCTATTTTTTTCAAAACTAGATTCTTATCATCCTAAAACTAGATTCTTTCTAAAGTCAAACTAGTGTTAATTGTTAAATTATCCAATTCCAATCTAATTAGGCCCATATCTAATGCATAACAAAGCGGAAAGGAATCAGTACAGTTACATGGGTCCCTTTGAGGGGAAAGCCTCATTTGCCTTCCTGATCTATGAACAGTATTTCAATATCCCATGCATAAAACTCATATCACATTTTCCATTATATCATTAGATTTGTAGTAAGTTAGCAATACACATTAACTACATACATGACAAATCTTCATACATATTTAACTATGATTTATCTGACTATGAGTGCCTATGACTGTATCCCATCCTCATAATAAAAACAAGATGATGTAATGCAAATTAATATGTTATCTAAGGAAATTTCCTTGGTACTGCAGCAACACTTAATATGAACAGAGATAACACTGAAAAAATCATGAACTTACAGTAATTTTTGACGTCAAAATGATGAAGATTTTAGTTGAAGGAAGAGAAAACAGTCTGGATTGTATTCTTTACCACATCGCAACAAAATCAAAGAGTCTCTCAGCTCTGCTGCATTTCATCCTATCATAAACACGCCAATCCTAAACTTAAAATTTTCTAAGAGGAAATATGCACATTAAGTGATCAGAAAGCTAGATATTATTAATTACCTCAGTTGATTTCTTGTATTCGGGTTTAAGCTCGTGAGTACCCTGATTTGGTCCACGCTTGTTGTAAACGCAGAGATCATTTAATATCTCCTTCAGAAATTGCTGCAAAAAGAAAACAAAGGGAAGTCTCCTTCATGACAGAGCTAATCTTAGTAGTGCTAAAGATAGGGAACACAATATCATAAAATTTAGGTTTACAGGTAATGGATCAAGAACTGACTCCATATTCCCATGTATCCCCTAGAGAGCAAGCAAGATCACCAGGGTTTACAAGCATGGATAAAATCAAAACCGTAGATAGAGCCCTGTGGTTTTTCAGCAAAGACGACAAGCATCACCCTATCGATCATCATGTTACACTTGACAATCCTTTAAGTAGTGCTTCATTATCGAGTATAACTAAGGTGTCATTTACTTAAACTACTTGGTAGTGATATACTAGTTTCAGAAAAGATGTGTGTGGGATGTTCACACGGATTAGAAATCATCAACAAAATGTAATATACGTTGCTAAATGTAAATATTAACAATTAAAAACAGACTGAAGTGAAATTATGATAGAACTGTTAAAAATGTACAAAAAGATTTCATTTGAGTGAAGTATCACTGTAAAATGGGCGTGCCATTCCTTGTGAAACCAACAATGTTAAATAGGTTCAGAACAACTGAATCAAACAAATACATCAAATAAACAGATGTAAATTATCTTGGGAAAAACATCACACTGAAATCAACAGAGCAATATGGAAACATGCTTGTATGCCTTAAAAAAAAGAAAATGATCATTGACATTATTACAGAGGGGTTGTTACTACACTCTTCTTCTAAGAGCGACCACAATAAGTAGAGGTTATCATGGCGCTTTGTACAGCTCCAGAAGAATTAAAAATAATAATAATTAGTTAAATGGATAAAAGTACCTCGGGTTGATCTGTTTCCTGAACCAATTGCTTCAAAGCCCAATTTGGCTGTCTCTCGAAAAGTTTAAAGATAATGTTTTCAAGTTCCCTCCGGTCTCTTCTTGTGCGTTTCACCTCAGATCCCTTAACTGCTTGGACCTTCTTTTTATCCTGATCCAACAAATATCATGATCCTCTACAATTTGAATTAATAAAGAAATGGTAATGTAGGTATTTTCATTCAACAATCAAGGTATTCTTGATGCATTTGAAACGGTCAAATAAGCACTTTACTTGCACCCTGAAATGTTTCAGACATTAAAATATCACATAAAAAAGCAATTCAGCAAGGCATGTATAGCTTAACCCAGCAGGTTCAAGAGAAAGATATAAAAGATAAAGATGATCAATCAGCTGTTTTTAACTGAATGGTATCACCTTACCTTCATCTGAAAGGTTAGGTGAAAATAAAAGAAGAAAGATATAAGATGTTACCTTTGAACCAGATGGAACCAAGCCAACCATACCAGGCATTGGCCTCATAAGAACCCCGTGATCATTGTCAAGAATCTTTTCAAGATATAGCATGAATTAGGCAAATAGCAGGCGAAGAGGATACAAATATATACTAAGATGTATTTCCAGTATTCTTGCAAAGCGCACCCGAATTTGTCTGGTCTTGGTCATAGCTTTCTTTGTCCTTTCACGGCATAGTTTGCCGTATTCTTCAAAATGTTCACTGTGTGGCTCCATATCAAATTTATGCTCAACCTTCCCTTCCAGTGAACATTTTCCTACAAGATAAGAAGTCTTAACTTCTTCGATTGAGATATTCTCTACGAACATGCAACTACCATTAGAAATTCAACAAGTAAAAGAAAACCAAACAATCAGCCTTCACGAAACCAAGCAATCAGCCTTTGATTATCTCAAATCTTACTCTTTAAAGAACATGCCAAACCTATGCTCCACGCTCCAGCACAATGAAACTTCAGAGTTAAGTACTGAATACTTTTACTTCTTAAAAGATGTACAGGATAATAAACCAAAAAGATAAGAAAATAAAGATACATGAATTTTGAGTCTCACTATTTATCTCCAATTCTTCATATTCCGCAGACTATAATCAAGATTCAACACTAAATCACAATACTGCTTCCTTCCCAGCTGCAAACATTCCCTAACAGCAATCACCAAAACAATTGCACAAGGGACAGTGGATGTTTAAAATAACTGGTATCCACCACTTATCCTGGTAATCAGCGGCTCAATGTAGTCCTTAGAAACGTATAGGTGCTAAATTTTGAAGATATCATAAATTTCTAATAGTCACAATCATCACACTGGCAGCCAACAACATGCAACATTAAGGCAACTTTTATCACAATTCACAAATTCTCACTTCATGACTTAATCCATTTGCCTTCTTAAAGAAGCCAATTGATATTACTTCATAACTTAATCCATTTGCCTTCTTAAAAAGGCCAATTGGTATTACTATAAGCTTTCATTTTGAAAAATACACTACACTTATAGGCAATATGTAATATCACGTGATCTCATTGTAGAGGTATTGTCCATTTTGGCTTTAGAAAAACTACGTGACTTGAGCACTTCCCAAGAGGTCACCCATCCCAGTGCTACTCCAACCCAAGCACGCTCAACTATGGAGTTTTTCATCATTAGCCTCACGGTTTTGCCCCAAAAGGCGCCTCTACTATTTAAGATCAAGTTATCTACTTATACAGCTCAGGATCCCCCTCCCTTTCCGATGTGAGACGATTCATTCCTTTGCCCCTCTCACCACTCATTATTTAGCCTAGAAGCTTGCCAGGAGCCCCACTTTGCCTCAGTGATTCCTTTCTCTTAGGACATCACCCGACGATCACTCCCCGCCCACTTCGGCCACGAGCGTCACACAATACCTCCAAGAGTGTATTCGGCAACAGTTGAGAGGGATGTGGTGGATGCAGTTTTGCATACCTTCAGCATTAGCTCTATGCCACAGGCTTGAAAGGACAATCTGGTCACATTGGTACCCAAAATTAGAAGTGCAGAGTATCCCAGACAATTTAAACCTATTAGCTTGTGTACTATAGTGTACAAGGTGATCACTAAGGTGTTAGTGCAAAAGTTGAAGGAACATATCTCAAGCTTGGTTTCTCTAAAGCAGAGTGCCTTCATTCCAGGTCAACTTATTGCAGACAATTGCATTCTGGCACAAGAGATTATACATAGGCTGATGACCACGAAGTCCAAAGATGGGTATATGAAGATGAAAGCTGATATGAAGCAGACATACGATAGAGTCACCTAAGACTTTCTAGATATAGTGCTGATTGGCTTGGCTGCCCAGACTAGTGGAGAAGATGGATCAATATGTGTATCAAAGGACCGAGATATGCTTTGCTGATAAATGAGAAAAGATCGCCCTAGATCATTGCTAGTAGGGGATCGAGACAGAGATGCCATCTATCACCTTAACTCCTCATCCCTAGTTCTGAGCTTCTTTCCACGATGATCTATAGGGAGATGCAGAGGGGCATGTTAACAAGTGTTAGAGTTACTCCTAGAGCTCCACCCCACTCTTACCTAATGTTTGTTGACGATCTACTTTTCTTATGAAGGCCACTCCTACAACTACTGTCAATGTGAAGTGAGCGCTTAATTGTTATTGTGAATGCTCAAGCCAATTAGTTAATGCAGAGAACTTCTCTATTATCTTCAATCCCACTACCATAAGAAGACAGAAGGTTGTTATCAAAAGGATTTTCAAAATGCAGGAGGAAGTGGTGCTACCTAGGGATTCCCTTAAAAAAGTGTAGGCCAACAAAAGAAGATTTCTTAGCCATAATAATAGTGGTTAGAGACAGGATCTCTTCCTGTAGAGTCAGGAGCTTATTCTTGACCGATGCCCAGAAGGATTAAACTCATAAACACTGCACTGGCATCCATACCTACCTATGATTTATCACATACTTATGTTTCACTCGATGTTTTAGACGAGTTTGAGAGGCTCATCAGGACTTTTCTTTGAGGTGCCAGTATGAAGTCCAAAGCTATGCATTATGTGACCTGGGAGGAGGTTTGTAAGCCCAAGAGAAAATAGGGGTTGGGCATCCACAATCTTCGCCTCTGTATGGGAGTTCTCTTGCATGCATACTAATGAAGGTCAGCCATCTGCTCAGCAATGTAGTAGATAACCACGAGTCACCCATAAAGGACATCATAATTCCCTCCTCTACCTGCCAAATCATATGACCATTAATTACTTTACCTCCCATACAAATTAATCTCCACATCCAAGAATCACCTTGTCTTTCAAATTGAGACCTACGCTGACCATACTTAGCATATAAGTTGTCCTGCTAAATACAATTAGTGCTACTTATGAACCTAGCTGTATGCTTAACCACCAAAAACTTCTTCTACTCTTTTCAATAGTACCTCCTTAAATCTTCTTCTACCTTTTTCTTTTCTTCTTTTTTTTTATTTTTACTTATTAAATATTATTTTCATTATTTGTTTTTAGTTTATTTTTTTCAACAGTACCTCCATTCTTTGTGATTCTCAAGAGCTTTAGGTAACTTTGTTTTGTACTCTCATTTTGTCCTAGCCTTGACAAACTATAACCTTGGGCTATTCTTTAAATCTTTTCATTATATTTCACAATACTTAAGGGCTACTGTTGCTATGATCTTACACCTCGACGTCTTTATATGTCTATGGATGCTACATTCTTGAACGAAACGTAAGAATGAATATCTTGCCTTGTTCGTATCTTATTTTTCCCGTAAACTCAAACTAATTCTTCTATGCCACTGGCCACTATCCCCCACTTGTTCCTACTTTTCGTACCAACCCTAAGATCCTAATTTTCAAAAGCTAAGGGGACAATGAAAAAGAAGTGCATGAAATTGTATGACATTGAGAAGGATGAATTGAAGAAGACTTCAAAAGGAATCGAGAAAATAGGTTTAACGAGTTATTATTGGACCTTTAATCAATCGACTGGGTGCACGTGTTTGACTACCCATTACATTGATATTGATTGGAAGCTTCAGCAAAAGACTTTGAGCTTCTTGAACTTTGATCCTCTTCATACGGGACTAGTTCTTATTGATTCTATTAATGAGGTAATTTTGGATTGGGGAGTACAAAAAATCATTTCAATTACATAGAATAATGCCACATCCAATTACTTAGTAGCAAAATATCTCAAAGAAAACTTTACTGCCTCAAATAGATTATTTTTTATTGGTAAAATTTTTTACATTCAATATTGTGCACATGTCTCAAACATTATGGTTCAAAATGGTTTCAAAAAAATTGGTGATATTATTGCTATTGTACAAGAAGGTACAACATACATCTGGAAGTCACTATCAAGAATTAAGCTTTTCAAAGAGTCAAAGAACATTTTAGGGATTACCTCAAATAAAAAGTTGTGTGCAGATGTGAAAACTAAATGGAATTCTACGTATTACATGCTTGATGTTGCATACTATTATAGGCATGTTCTTCAAAAAATTTTCAAAAAATATAGAGGCACAATTTGGATACTTATGGTATATTTAATTTAATGGAATAGAATAAGGTTAGAATGGAACGATTCTATGAGAATGTAATTATCATTACAAGGGGAATGAAATGACAATTCTTTATTTACTTGGATGGAATAGAATTTGAAATAAGTAAATAAAAAAAAAAGTACTAAAATACCCACGAATATAACTTAATTGAATTTTACGCTATTTATTATTATTATTATATTTGATTTTACATAAACAATCACATAAATATAACTTATTTAAATATATATGTACACATAATATACATATAATAATGCGTGCACAAATATACATATATATATATATATATATGTATGTATGTGAATGTGTATATGTGTATGAATAAAGGTAATTTTAGAATAATATTTATAATGAATAACTAAGGAATAACTATTTTTTGGGTAAGAGAAAAGAATAATTATTTTATAAAATATAGAATAAAACTTCTTATGAAATAACTATTCCACTAAAACAAATATGAGAATAGCTGTTCCATAAGAAATAAGAGTGGAATAGAATGGTCATTCCATCTAAGTAAACATACTTTTAATAATAGAGAATGAGAAGTTTTAGCTAAGATAAGGGAAATTTTGGAGGTGTTTGAATCACTCACAAAACATTTTTCTGGAACTTCTTACCCAACTTCAAATTTATTTCCCTTGGAGTTGGTAGATATCAAAGAAGTTCTAGCAAATATTCAAAGGCCTAAGATCCTTATTTATATGAGATGGCTAGTTGTGTGAAAGAAAATTTGATAAGTATTAGTCAGAGTGTAGCTTTATAAAAATTCCATCCAAAATTAAGGGTAAATTTTATAAAACTGTAGTAAGACCAGCGATGATATATGGTGCTGAATGCTGGCCTGCAAAGAAGAAACATACAAATAAAATAAATATTGCAGAAATGAGGATGTTAAGGTGGATGTGTGGATATACACGAAAGAATAGAATGAGAAATGAATATATCCGAAAGAAAGTTGGTGTTGCACCAATTGAGGATAAACTTAGAGAAAGTCGGCTTCGATGGTTTGGACATCTAAATCGTAGGCCAATTGAAGCTCCAGTTAGAAAAATTGAGTTACTGGATTTTGCCCATGTACAAAGAGGAAGAGGGAGACCAAAAAAGACATGACAAGAAACTATAAGGAGTGATCTTAGTTACTTAAACTTAGATAAAAATTTGGTAACTGATAGAGCGCAATGAAAACAAAGGATTCATGTAGCCGACCCCACCTAGTGGGATTAAGGCTTGCTTATTGTTGTTGTTGTTGTAGTCAGAGTGTAGCTTGATTGAGGCCCCTACAACAGTTTTTGATCATCATCAGAAATTGCTTTTCATTTCATTTTCATTTAGCAAGCTACATAAATCATCATATTATGAAAAAAGGTTAAAGAGGTTTGTGATAATCTATTTGAGCTATATTCATAGTATTCTATTGTCCAAGCAAAAGTAATAAGTCATCTTCATCGGTCCAAGCTTTGCTATATAGTTCTAATTCTGAGAAATATCTTACATGATGAGATAATTTTCCTAAAACTACTAGTTCTTCAAAGCCTTCGAAATCAGAACTTGAGTTAAATTTGAAAGAAAATCAAGTAAAGTTGTCACTTGAATAAGAAAATACATTTGATATATTAAATAGTGGAAGTTTGCTTTTATGAAATATAGAATGCGCTCAAGGATGGCCAAGGATATATTAGCAGTTCTGATTAATACTGTGGTTTCAGAATCTGCTTTTAGTGCTGGTATAAGAGTTTTTGATGACTATAGAAAGGCTTTACTTCCTAATGTTGTAAATGTATTTGTATGTACTTCAAATTAGATCAATTCTCAACATAAGCATGGTTTAAATGTTAATGTATGTATCATATGTTCTTTGGTGTCTTTGTCTAATCTCATTATTTTATTTTATAACCAAAAATGAATAATAATTATGTCATATTAATTTTAGCGAGACATATTGGATGAAGAGGAGCTTAGTGTTACTATTCCAGATCACAAAACAGAGGCTACGGGTTCTAGAGCTGGAAACTAATCTAGTTTGGTTCAATTTTAACAAAATATAATATTTTTGGTAGGGTGACTATGAGTGTGGGTATTAAGCAATTGTGCTCAATTGCCACTGATGTGCCAACTACTGTATCATCGTGTTATGATTTGTTTAGTTTAGACTTTAGCATTGCATCAATATGTTGTTGAGTGATGATAATTTTAAAGTTTTGACTTGAATAGATAATATAGTGGTTAATGATACCTCTTTAAGGCCCTATAGATTAGATACAATGCATGATCTTAAGAACAGATGATTAGATATTATGCTTGTGTATATTCTGAATTTCGAAAGCAAAATGTTGATGCAATGGTACGTAGTAATGATATTTTATACATGTGATTTATGCTTGAAAATTAGAATCTAAGTGTAAATATTGTAATTTGTTTGAGTATTAAGTGTCTAATTTCTATTCAGTATTATGAGTTCTTATTTATTTCTTGTTTTTGACATAATCTTATTTCTTTATGAATTGGGTTCAGTGTATTTGAAATTTTTCATGAATTTTTTGTATTTAAAAAATTGACTTTTCAATTCAAATTCAGTAGCATTTTCATTAATATTGTTAATGTATATAGGATTAAAATATTGAAAAAAGAAGAATAGTAAAATTTAAAGAATCAAAATATTTTTATTTAATTTTTGCAAATTTGAGTCATTTAATTTAAAAACTAGCAATTTATGAGCAATTTTTTGACTGGTTCAAATCAGGTTTTGATCTGGCTCAGAATCAAAATATTTTGAGTTAAGCTGACTCGAATCATCTTTTATTTTGACTTCAGACCGATTTCGAGTCGGTTCAAGCTCAGAAATTTCAATTTCAAGCAATTGCTAGCTCGCTCGAGTTCGGTCCAAAAACAGCCCTAACCTACCCTTATAGGTTTATATAGCATCAACGGAATCACCCTTGTACCACGACACCCAAGCCAACATCTAATCACTTGTTGGATCCTTCTGCTCCTACTACTTTCACCACATATATCTCTTCAAGGCACCTTCGTATTGCCTTACAAAATGATAAATGCAATATTGCTCATCCTCTCATTATTTTACTTTGTCTCTACTTATATAACTATTCTCAGGAGATATCACGAGGCTCTTCTAATTTGTGAATGGAAGCGACCATGGATTTCGAAATATCTACATTTATTTCTCGTGAATAGAACCTCGTTTCTCCTCCTATGTGCAGTTGTGCTTGGATATTTGTAAATTGGCATACACTCTATTTCCGGCTTCAATCAATTGCTAGCAATCAAAACTAGAAAATGTTATAGACGGATGTGATCAATGATTTTCTTTATGGTAAGTTATGTTCATGAAGCAACCTCTACGGTATGTTGCTTAAAGGGAGACTCGAGTTTGTAAGCTTTGAAAAGCTATATATAATATTAAATAAAGCCGAAGATCCTAATTCAAAAATTTAATAAAGTGGCTTATCAAATTGGTCTCAAAAGCAATGCTAGTGATCACTCTATCTTCAATCAATACACTCAAGTTGGATTGGTCATCTTAGCTATACATGTAGATGACACTTTGTTGAACGGGAATGCTCAAAATGGTATTTTTAAAGTCAAAGCTCATTTGTAACTTCAATTTATTACTAAGAATCTTGACCATCCTAAGTACTTCCTTAGAATTGAGATTATATTTGGTAAAAGGGTTGCTATTTCCCAAAGTGAGTTTCTTAAGTCCTGTTTGGCAAATAAAAAGAACCCATAAAATTGTTTTTGCAAGGAATGATTTTTTTTTAATTAAAAAATACAAAAATTTTATATTTCATCTTGCATAAATTTCAATATTAAATAATAACTTTACTTCACATTCTACACAATTCTCTATATATCAATTAACTTTATTTCATACCCTATACAACTTTTTATATAACTAGTTTTATTTACCATCATACACAATTTTCAAAATTAGTCACACTTTTTTCCACCAGCACTTTTTTTCCAAACACCAAATAGGCCCTTAGTTATAAACTTGTTGAAACTCTCATGAACACCACTATTATCTCAAGACCTAACTTGTAGACAATTTTGTATTTCATGAAAGAACTAAACATATTAAAGTTAATTATCATTTTATTAGAGATGTTGTGCTCACTAAGAAGATTGTTAGAACCCATGTTAGGTCCAAAGAGAAGCTTGCTGATTTCCTTACAAAACCCTTGGCTTTACACATTTTGTTACTCTTTGTAATAAACTAGAGTTATATGATATTCTTGCACCAGCTTGGGGGAGAGTTAGAGGAGTAGTTTACTAAATTGTGTTGGAAATTTTAAATTATTTTGTTCTCTATCTCTATTTTATCTTACACTCACTACTTAATGAGACCCATTTCACCGGAAAAAATCAATTTTCTTTCCAAACAATACTAATAAAGCAAGTCAAGATCACTGCAAAAGCATAATAAATAGACATCTATACCATCAGTTGCATGCCACACAAAGAAGATGCAAAAAGGCCTCTGACTACAAGAAGTGTGTGATAAATATGATGAATTCACCAAAAATGTGACAATTAGTATCAACAAAAACATATATATTAGATTGCTTTCCTGAAAGGAATGCATTCATACCTTGACTCGACTCAGAGAAAACACACATGGGAACAAAGTCCTTGAACATATTCAAGGAATAGCTCTTAGGTGTACTGCCATTCTCATTTTGAGCCAATTCCATCTTAAACTGCCATTACATAAACATGAGAACAGCAAAATTATCTACAAGGAAAAATTAATAGTATGAAAAGCATGCCAACAAGTATGTAATAGATTTTGAAAGCAAGGAAAATAAATATTATGATCATTAATAATTACGCTGATCCTTCTGTCCTATAAGGGAGCTCCAGTTCAAGCATCTAAATTTCAAGTATTTACTTCACTATACAGCATATTCAGACTATATAAGCAAAAGAAGCAAGCAAAGGGATTTCAACTTTTAAAGGATAACGCACAAATAAAAGGGAGACAGCAATTTACAGCAATAGCAACATTTCAAATGAACTCGTATCCTGATTGACCTCAGACCTCATGCCTTTGTACATATCAAGATCAGACCAACATGGATATTGAGATAGTTTTGCAAGATACACAATTAATAGGAGCCTAGCAAGCCTGGAACCACATAAGAACATCTTTTGCTAACATTAATAGCACTAGTCAGGGGAACAAAAACAATTATCGTGTTATACCATTTTATTTGACCTCTTTTTCGATTTTACAACCCCTAAATGTCTAAACATAAGAAATGTATCCCATAACTGCCTGATGTCTCCATCCAATTAGAAAAATGGCAATCAAAGTTTGTGACAGTTAATCCGTTTCCAAGAAATGATATGAACAGCATAAAGGCCCCACCTAAAAACGTCAAAAAATTATTGCCGTATGTATATCATACTATTCAAATTGTAAAATAGATTTGTTCTCCATGCTCATTTTCCTTGATTTATTCCCTGATGGAATTCACGGAAGTGAGAAATACACGTGTAAATCTAACATGCGATTTGAACAGTACTCGGCATGCAATAATTTCTCAAAAAACTCCTTTGTCCAAAGCAAATCATCGTCTTAAAATCTGACAAGAAACATTAGCGGTAACTGTTTACTAGCAAAACAAAATCATTCTTCAAGTTTTCGAACAAATCTCTCCATTCCCAGTTCTTCCCCAGACCCCTAACTACATGTTCCCAGAGATGTACCAGCCTTCAAGAAACACTCAACCTAAAACGTACAATCTTCTCCATAGAAACATAAAAAAAAACCAAGCTGTTTTTCCATCCAACTAAAAAGACCGCTTCGCAATCCAATAAAAACCCTACCTGGAGCGCTGTGGGCTCGTTGTTATGAACGAGGTCGAGGGAGACCACGACCTTGGCAACGACCGGGTTGGGAACACCCGGGTCCGACGGCGCAGCGGCGGCGGACTGCCACGAACGCGACACCAACGTCGGGCACTTCATCAGCCAAACCGATCGATCGGCCTTGCCCGTCTCCAGAACGTACCTTCCATCTTCTCCCAGAGACATCCTCTCTCGATCTGCTACTCTGCGAAGCCAAGGCGGCGCTCAACTTACTCGACCTGAATCTGGAAGGAGAAGACGGAGATCGGACGCCGCATCCAGATCTTCGCACAAAAACATTGGATTTCGAAGCTCGGCGGCACTAAGCGCGCATAAAATAGCGGCGGCCCGGCCGACTGGCTGGTTGCCACAAGCCTGTATGCCGAAAAATTCGATGAAATTTGTCATTACGGTTATTTTATAATTTAATTAATTTAAAATATTAATTAAAATTAAAATTAGGATCAATTTCTGACACAACATGTTTTGATTTGTCCATCAAATCAAATTTCTAAAAAAATAATTTTAATAACATTTATATTTATTTTATATTATATATATATATTTAAATATTAAACATTAACGTTATTTAATATCATATAAATATTTAAAAAATAAATTTTATTTCTCAACATAATCCTCAATAAAATTAAAACAATAAAAATAAAATTATCTTCCTACTATGAAAGTGTAAAAAAATACTCAAAATTCAAAATTCACTTAAAACTTATTCAAATTTTAACTCCAATTTAAATCAAATTAATTTGAATCATTTTTAGTTTCTTTCTAAGTGGAGTTCAAATCAAAATTAATTTAATAAAATTCAAACTAATTTAGAATAAATAATTCAATAAATAATTTTTTTTACACATTTGTAAACATACATATGTATTTTTATATATTTACATATAATTAATTTTTAAATATATGTAATATATTTAACTTCGAGTAAGCTTGAGTTTAAATATTTAGAGTTCAAGTTCAATTTGAGTTGGGCCTGACAACTTAAAGTTTTAGTTGATATTAATATGATTGAATTCAATTAGTTTAATTATTAAGTCACATAAAGAGGACGCTTTATAATATAAATTAGAAAATAAATCTTCTTTAATTTAAAGTTGGAAAATGTAAAGTTTAATTTTAAGACTTAAATTTTATTTTAATTTAAAATACTTTCTTATTATCGGTTTAATTTAGATAGGGAGGGAGATTTTAAAATCTAAAATTATAATTTGAAAAAAATTGAATTCCTAACTTAATTTTGTTTTTTATTTAAAATTTTAAATCTAGGTTAAGTCCAGAACATAAGTAAATTTTGTAAAATTAAATAATAATTTTTAGAATTTTAAATTAAAAAAATCGAGAGAAAGGGAGATGGGCGGAGAGAATTAGAGAAAGAGAGCTGATGACAGTGAGAATGAGAAGAGAGAGAATAAAATCATAGAACATATTGGTTTAATGTTCAATTAATTTAATATTATCTTCATATTATATTATATTATTTAAATATTTAAATATTTAAATATTATTTTTTTAAGTAATAATTTTATTATTTTTTTATAAAATTATTTATATATAAAATCAAATTAAATAATTATTTTTTCTAAATAGTACGATAAAATATTGTGATAATATTAAATCAAATGGCCCTTTAATATTTTAATTCAATTCAAGACTTAACGATAATACACAATTTCATTTGAGGAATCTATTTTGATAAAAAAAAATTTACAACTTCAATAAAAAGATATTTTTTTAGCTATATGATCTATTAATGCATTGTAGTTGTTTTATCAAAAAAATTTATAGAAATAATTGTATTATTATTTATAAAGAAATATGCTCTCACACCTCAATAGTCTACATGGCATATTACGCAAATGTATGATTAACAATTAATCAGTTGTTCAAAACTTTTATTCTACTTGTAAAAATTTATTCATATCTACAAAATATGAAATTACTGTAATAAAAAATTTATAAGTAAATCACACTATTCTACAAGAAGAATGTTGATGTTTTAATTATAAATTAATCATCAATATTAATTGGTTAATTTGTAATTCAAGCGGATTAATACATAGTTTTATTAATTTTTTTTTGGAGCAAAGCTACAATATTCAGTTTGGAGGGTGCTTAATCTGTAATTATCTATGTTTTGGGGGACTTATGGGTAATTATCTTCGAGCCTAACTGTAGCTAGGATTCTAACTCAGTGGACCTTGACGTAAATTTACAGCGAAACGGTCGCTGTTCGGATTAAAAACTGAAAAGCCCCTTGCCGGCTTCCAATGGTTCCCACGTTCGTCGTCCCCGTTTCTTCGTCGCGCTACTTCTTCGCTGTCTGTCAGTCATTCGTGGTTATCTGGCCAGCAGCAAATCTGCCGGCGCGCGTAGTCTTCTCGCGGGTCACTCTCGCTCTCTCTCTTTCTACTTTATCTCCGACTTCGTCCCTTTGATACTTTTGACTGAAGATCTGCGCTGTTTCTAATCGTACTTCGACGATATCGATTTGATTTGGGAACCCTTTGCAGATAATCTCGTTTGGGTTTTGGTACCAGCAGCAGTGAATAAGGATTGATAGCTTCGAGGACGGAATCGAAGAAGATTGAGACGAGATGGGTTTGATATCGGGGATGGTGATGGGGACGCTGGTGGGGATCTCTCTGGTTGCTGGTTGGAGCCGCATGATGAGGTACCGCAGCACCAAAAGGATCAGTAAGGTCAGTGCGAGGCACCTTCTGTGATTCTGCGATACTCATAGTGGTGTTTACCCTGTTCTTTGGGATTAGCTTGAAACCGATGGTTATTCTGTGATGCAAGTTGTCAGTGTTTTTCTCCTTTCTTTACCAAATTTTTGTAATTCTATTTTCCCCCTTAGATTTTGAATGCTGGTTTTGATTATTGTTTAGATATATGTAAACATCTTTGTTCCTTGCTACCTATTTAATCCAACTACACACTTTTTTAATTTGCATTGTAAGTAGTGCTTATGAAGTCTCAAGTAAGCGTAAAAGGCTCTTGAAACTTTCTTCTGAATTATATCTTAACTTGTTAGATGACTAACTGTATTTTTAATAGCATGAATTCAGGAGGAAATCATTGATTTCTAAACATTGCTACTGTTATACATGCGCACTTTTAAATGGTTTGATATATGCTTTACATGCAATTGCTTATTTTCTTCCGCAAATTGTTTCCACTCATTTAAGTAAGTATGAGACTTCAACCTCATCCTCTAATGCCTCTGATCGATGCTATTGAGGGACATCAAAATATGCTAAAAGCTTTCTTATACTGGGCAATATTGCTATATGATCTATGAAGTTTATTGCCATCACATGAAAGCATTCTCTGTTTTTTGCCCACTGCCGTAGCATACTTTTATATTGATTGCAGTGGCTTCTTTTCTTCCTTCATTTGCTTCCGTTCATTTAGGTTAATATGGGTCTTCAACCTCATCCTTTAATGCTCCTGATCTATGCTCTTGAGAGCCATCAAAATTTGCCAAAAACTTTCTTATACTGGGCCATAGTGCTATGTGATCCATGAAATAATCTTCTTAATTTCTGTACATTGTCCATTGTATTATACTTCTGTATTCATTGCTTAATTAAGCTCCTCATGTCTTACAATATTCTACTTGCATGGAGATTTTCACGATCATCTTCTGCGAAGAATTGCCAATCCTGATAGATTTACTTGGATGCAATTTTTGCATTTGTTCTTTGACAATCCTTTGATTCTTTTTGAACTGGAGGCACATGAGAAAATGTACTCTGAAGTGTCAAATAAGCAATTTCACCCTACTCTATATGTATTTGACCATTTAAGAAAATCTACCTGTCATTTACACTTTTAACACATGTCAAAGTTTTTTCTAAATATTTACTAATATTGATGATGAATATATCATCTTCATAATGTATATGGCTATTATTTGGGGTTTTGTTGGTTTTCTGCTGCCTGATTTGTTAGATGTAAAACTCTACCAACAAGAGTATACTTGAATAGTACCTCCTTTTAATATCCTACTATGAAGTATGAATCGATGATGTGACTTGAAATATGGCCTGATTCTTATAGTGATGTGCGTAAGTATACATGCATAGATGATTCTTCAATGAAGAAATTTCATAGATAATTCTTCAATGAAGAAATTTCATAGATAATTAATGGCTATCCATTGTACCATCAAATACTAAATAGTTCTTGTAAAGTTTACCTGATGCGAAATAAGTTTGTCTTTAATCTATATTTTCCCTTTTTTCTTATAGTTTTGCTAGTCGTTTATTAGTGTGATCATTTCTTCTGATTATAGCAGCACGTTTGCTAGGATGAAATGGATAGTTTAATGAACTCAAGATGAGGATTTTATTTATTGTTTTGTGCTTTGGTGGTTTCATATCTTTCTCAACCACCCTTTTTGTTATTATATTGCTTGTGGTGCTTAAGGTTTGTTTATTTTTTTTATAGATGGATGGGATTTCATAATATTTTCATTTTTATTTAAACAGGCGGTTGATATAAAAATATTGGGTTCTCTTGACAGAGATGATCTGAGAAAACTTTGTGGCGATAAGTTTCCTGAATGGGTATCTTTCCCTGCATTCGAACAGGTGCACTGTATCACTTGGCTTACTAAGTATTTGTTCATGCTCATGATATTGTTCTACTACTTGTGTGACTTCTCATTGTTAGATGTTTAATCTCATTTCTTCAATGGCTATTCCAGTTTGACTTTATTTAAAGTTTGAGACTTGGGGTGCATTTGATTGTCTGTGCAGGTGAAATGGCTGAATAAGCAGCTTAGCAAAATGTGGCCTTTTATTGCTGAAGTATGATTTTCATTTTCTTTGATTCTTTTTATTTTTCCTTTATAAAAGTATCATTGAAGTGCCAATTTGCGATGATGTGCTATATCTTTCACATGCTTATAGTATCAAGGTGCATTTTTTAATCTGGATGAGTATATATTTATCCCAGGAATATATACAGTTGTTTAAATATTCTCCTTGTTGCATATTAATATCAATGGAAGTTCCCTGCTCATTATATAACTACATTGTAACACAA
Source organism: Apostasia ramifera (assembly GCA_019297695.1). NCBI lineage: Eukaryota > Viridiplantae > Streptophyta > Magnoliopsida > Asparagales > Orchidaceae > Apostasia > Apostasia ramifera. The sequence continues at coordinate 56,762 of JAEMOT010003722.1, forward strand.
GCATTGAGACTATGTATCTCTTAAATCCATGTGATCAATTAAGGTTCTCTAAATGCTTTGAACTACTTAAAAGATTGAAAAAGTGAAGGTTTGATTTTTGGATTTAACTTTAAAACTCATTGATAGAATCTATCCTGAACGTATAAATCTAGCTACCGCTGCTTTAAAATATTGAGAATGGGTTCTAACTACCACGTTTTGTTGGAATATTGCACTAGGATCCATAAAATATGGTGTCTTAGAACATACCAAGTCTAAATGGGTGCATAATAACAGTATAGTCTTGGGAGCTATGATAGACATGAATGTGAAATGAAAGGATTTACGTACAATGATCTAGTGAGGGTTAGGGTATAAGAGAAAATTATTTGATAATTTGCGGTAGTTGCTTCTACTTCATGTACCACACTCATATGTTGCTATTCACCATAGCTGGCAACCAAATATTAGTAGTGGTATTCTTAAAGAGAATAATTTCCCCAAAATAGAAGGAGCCACAAATTTATTTTATTTTTAAAAATTTCACTATGATGTACATGGAAATTTGAATACTGGCAAATACCCTCCTTGTTTTCTCTTTCCAATTCATGGACGAGCTTACGGTTGTGTATAATGAAGCTTGAAATTACGCTTGATACTATTTAATTTGTTGCTTACATGATGACAAAATATTTTTAAATGCTGTTTATGGCATTTTGGAACTCTTGTCATGCTTTTAATATCTCATATAAGTGCATAAAAATAAACTGTACATAGATTTTATTGTATTATCACTATCTACATTGTTATGTTTTGTCAATTTTCTCTTAGGCAGCAACTGCTCTTGTTAAAGAGTCTGTCGAACCACTTCTAGATGATTACCGTCCCCCAGGAATATCATCATTGAGGTTCAGCAAATTTTCTCTTGGAAGTGTGGCACCCAAGATTGAAGGTTTTTGTTTACATGCATTGCAAACATACATATTTTATTAATTGTGTTGATTAAGCTTTATCTCATTTTAGAGGTCAATTCATTTTTATTAGAGTTAAACAAAAGCAGATTAAACTTTACATGAGTAGTCATTCGATCTTTTATTGTGCTTTAACTGTTTATGACACAACTATTTTGTTTCAGTATTGTTTAGGTGCATTTGGGATAGCTTCGTGGTGGAGAAATCACTTTGTTGTGTAGCTGAAAGTTAAAACCTGGTTTGGTAAAATAACTATAGAAAAATTTTAGTTTTCAAAAAGCCAAAAAGTAGTTGCGATACAAAGATGAAAAAATAAGCTTTAAGGGACAGCTTTGACTGCAAATAATTTAGGACTAAAATACCCTCAAACATCATGTTTAGTATCTTGCAATATCCTTGATTCATAAATTTGGATGTCATGTTTTTGTGTTATAATTGTTATACAATTAAAAACATATATATAGATAATTAAAAATATAACTATTGTATATATATATAATACTAGTAATTATACATATATATAACTACTATTTTATTAAATATATCAACGATATATATACAATAATTTAAAACCTTATACATATAATTAAAATATATATATTATCAAAGCTATCATTTACAAAATAATGTACATATAATTAAAAATAAGTTTATATATATCTAATTATATCAAAAATATAAATTGACTATAAAGAATAATAGTTTTTACTAAACAGTTTTGTTTTCAAAAGCAACTTTTATCAGAAGTATAAAAAAAAAATTTATCAGCAGTTTAACAAATAGAAAATTATAACAACACTTTTATGTATAGCGATACAACACATTTCATTTTTGTACAACATAAAAATGACTAACAGAGCCTTCATATGCAATTCTATTTTATCATGTATTAGCTAACAACATTAACAACCAATCCTTTTATGGCTACATGAATCTATGGAAACATAATTCTATTAAAAAATTTTATGACATTGTTTTTAACAATATATAAGTTATCAAATACTACAAATTACATCCAACCCAATTTAAACATGGGATGGTGCTTAAAAAAAATTATGATGATGGTGTAATAGGGTACATTATTTGGGAAACAATACCATTAGGCTATGATATGATTTACAAATGGACTCTTTGGTAGGATTTGTAGCTCACCATGCATCTTGTTCGTTATCATTGACATATGCCTATTATTTTCATGAAATTGTGATTGCAAGACTCATAATGGAATATACTAAATCAGATGAGAGTACAAATATTCAAAGCATCTTAATTATTTCTTATGAGTAAGAAAACTAAAACACGAGAACCCTTGATGGATTACTTTTTTCTTTTTAGATAAAGTTTTGTGATGTGTTAACCAAAGTCAAAATTAGTTTTCTTGGGTTTCTTTTCATACATTTAATTGCTTTTTAAAGGGAGAATTTGTTTGAGACTCATGAAATCATTGTGGTATAATTCTTGTTCCTTTAGCTTTAATTTTTAAGCTAGTCAAATTTGAGTTGGGAACTTTCTACCATTCGAGCATAGCTTTTTTTGGGATAATCCCTACTTTAAGATTCAGTGCTTGTTGCTACTTTGGTTAAAATTTTCAAATTCATGTAACTGATTAGAATCAACCCAATTTACACCATATCATTATGAGCTAATTTAATTGCTAGCACTGGAATTTCTAGTGTCGCACTTGCTATCAATGCTTTGGTTAGTAGCTTTACTTGTGTTAAAGAAATCAATAGCCATGATAGCGACATATTTCCTAAGCTGGAGCTTATGTACTTGACATTTACATGATTTAATTTCCATTAAATATAGTGGATTATTTTGGTCATTCTGTTGGTTCCTCTCTTGTTATGGTATTTTGATGTTTACTAACTATTTTAAGTTAATTTATGATTAACAATTTTTATTTAAGTTTTGTTAGGCTGCGTTTGGGAAAGCTTTTTGGTATTAAAAAGTGCTTTTTTATATAGCTAAAATATAAAAGTTGTGTTTGGTAAAATAGCTATTTAACCGTTTTCAGCTATCAAAAAGCTAAAAAACAGCTGTAGAGAAAAGCTAAAAAAAAAAGCTTTTTGGAAAAGTGATTGTGCTCTAATTAATTATGGACAAAAATGCCCTTAACATTATTTATCTCTAACCGAACACATCTTGCTAATCTTTCCCGTCATTTTCTTCCTCACGTCCCGTCATTAGACCAAATATGTAATTGCCGTAATTTTCATATTTTCATATTTTCTTTATAAAAATGTATTAAATGATATTATTAATATAGTAAAATAAAAATATACATATTTATATAGATATAATATAAAATAAACAAAATTTATTTTAAAAATTTATAAGTAATATACAAATAAACTATAAAATAATATAAAATATATTATAAAATTAATGGCACATAAATTTTATTATTTAATAGAATGGGTTAATTATTATATATTTATAGAATATATGTAATAAAAATTATTTAAATTATGTCTAATTTAGTCAAAAATAAAAATATTTTAGACAGCACAGCAGTTTAACCAAACAGTTCTGCTTTTGATGGTAGCTTTTAACAATAATTTACCAAACATATAAAATAGCTTTATTCAACAGCACTTTTTTATACAGCTATACAGTACAACACTTTTTTATACAGCACAGTAATGCCAAACAGAGCCTTAATATCATGGAATATTATCTGTTATGGAATATTATCTGTTATCAAGCTGATATAGTTTTCGTCTCAAGCGTAGACCTAATTGTGATATATCAAGAAATTGGAGCTTGAAGATTTGATTTATTTCCTATTATTACTTATTTTATATAATTTGCTGCTTTTTCATATCATATTGAGTTTTAACTGTGTTGAAGTTAGGTAGATAGAAGTTTAAGCACACATTTCTATAAAACTAGAGCTTTACTATTTTTGATCGATCAAATTGTTTGATCGATCAAATTGTTTGATTGATCAACGTCAGTTAACTAGCACTACTTGATCGATTAAAGTCAACATCTTTAGGAAGGAACTATATTTTAATCGATTAGTTGATCGATCAAATTGGATTTGATCGATTAAAGATAGTGGACCGTTAAGAGTGGATTGTTAGCTGAGATCTCTACAAGTGTTGATTAATCAAATTGGGTTTGCTTGATCAAAGATAGTAGACCTTTAAGCTTGATCGATCAGAAGTAGGTTGTTAGCTAAGTCTTTGGAGGTGTTGATCGATCAAACATGGCCAAAATCTAGCCATCAGACTCTAATAGCTAGCGACTTGATCGATCAAAGTCTGCCAGCTTAGGGCTTTACTAACCATTGAAGCCTCCTCTATTTAAGGGGCTTGGCTACCTCTTGGTATTTTTCTTGGCATTTCCTACATTTAGATTCTCTCAACTAACTCACCCATTTCACACTAGAGTCAAGTGCAATTAAGGGGTGTTCAGGTAAGAATCCAAGGTTTTGGTGCTCAAACTCTCTCTCTTCCTTTCTCTCACATTCAAGCTCAATTTTTGAAAGAAAGAGTTAGTTAATTATTTCTCTTGCTTTTTGATTATTTCTAATTAAATTCTCCTCCTCCTCCTCCCGGTGCTTATTCTTAATTCTTGCAAAGAGGAGAGGGATTTTGTAATTATTTTGATAGATTAGGGTTTAGTGTGCACTTGTATGTGTACAAAGCCATAGGGGCTGATTTAGTGTTTCTTGTACAGGTTTTTTCGCCTAAGAACAAAAGAGAATTAATTCGTAATAGTTGGATTGTTTGGTTGGTGGCCTTGTACTAAGCTTTAAAGAGCCGAACCACGTTAAATCTCTTACGTTTTTCTTGATTCATTCTTTTTATTTGCTTTTGTTTATTGTTGTTATTACATAATTGTTATTCTTACATTAACTCTTATATTAAGTAAATTTAAATTCATTAAAATTTTAATTAGGGGTCTATTTACCTCACCTCTAGATTCATACCGATCTTACACATTCTGTACGATGAAAAAATATTTCACAAATTGCTATCAGAGAATTTTATTCAAAAAATCTTAAAGTGTTAGGAAGTATTTTCAATAGAAATTTTATGTTTCACGCTAGGGGTGTTAAAAATATCTAAAACTCGAAACTCGCTCGGAACTTGTTCGGCTTTTAAATCGACTCAGAATTTTATAGTAATTTGTTTGGTTTGAAAATTTTGAATCGAATCATAAACTAGGGACTTTTCCTCGTTCATTTTGAGTTGGCCTTAGTTCGCTCAAAATATGATTTGATTTGGCTCGAAATTATATGTATATTATAAATAATTTTGATATATAATATATATATATATATAAAATATCATTGTATACAATTTAGCTAGTGATTTAGTGGTAGAGTGGAGGAGGTTTAAGGCATATTCTTCTTAAAGTCTAGGGATCAAATCCTCTTGAATACATAATATTCTTATATTTTTTACAAGTACGAGTCGATTCGAATCATGATTTGAGCCGGCTTGGAATCGAGTCGTTTCGAGCTGAGCTGGCTCAAATCATGTCCCATTTTGATTTCAGACTAATTTTGAGTTGAGCCGAGCTCGAAATTTTCAATTTCGAGTTGCTTTTGGCTCGTTCAAAATTGGTCTGATAACAGCCCTACTTCATTTATTTGATTAGTCAATGGGATATTAGTCATATTTCTTATTTCTCACCTCCTTTGCAATCATTAGATTTAATAAATTGGTTTACAAATTAGCAAAATTTTGCATAGTAGTTTAGTTCTTCACGTGTTTTTATTTCATTGGATTTTCTACAATTCATCAAATTATTCGTTCTCTATCATGCTAAATATTCAAACTTGTTTCTTTTGTCTTTATCTATGCTGAGATTGATTTTCGATTGTTGCTCGAGTTTTCTAGTTTGTAGGTTTATTCTTGAGTTTAGCCATTTTCTGTCGTTATCTTTTCGTGGTTATTTATATTTGCTAAAGGGTTTCTTTTTTTTTTTTTACATGATTCCACTTGGATATGGTTCTTTACATGAAGCATCAAGTTTTTCACCTCATTTAATTTGTTGTATATTTTTTATTTTTTATTTTTGTTTTTTTTCAAGGCATTAGAGTTCAGAGTCTTAAACAAGGTCAGATTACTATGGATATTGACTTACGATGGGGAGGAGATCCAAGTATTATTCTGGCTGTTGAAGCTTTAGTTGCTTCTCTACCAATTCAGGTTTTGATTTTCAATTTTAGTCTAGAAATCAAGCACTCTTCATTTTTATAATATCTAGTCTGGTCAACAATAGTGAAATCTTTAAACTTTCAAAAAAGTGATGGTAGAATTTTTTACCTTTTTGATGTATTTTTCTTTTGTTCTAACCTTTGTTTACTCTCTTGGTGATGTTAGTTAAAGGATCTGCAGGTTTTTACTATTGTGCGCGTTATTTTTCAACTTACTGATGAAATCCCTTGTATATCTGCTGTCGTAGTTGCTCTCCTTTCAGAGGTATGTATAACATATTCATTCTCAATTGGATGTCATTTTTCTATTATATGCTTTTTTAGCATTGTACTTTCTTAAGTATCTAGCAGTAAGTTTCAGAATTTCTTGTCCATATCTCATAAATACTTTTTTGAGTTGATTGTGTTATGTCCTGTTGTGTTTATGGTCAAGTTATTTGGAGATCAAATCTTCGGAGCATGAGCTAGCAATAACTAAAACTAAACAAAACAGAGTTATTTGGAGATTAAATATTGGGACATGGGCCTGTAGTTAATAAACTTTGTATAGGACCTCAAGATGCTATGCTTGTTCACTATGGTTATTTATATTTTGTTTTCAATCTTTCTTTTTTATCTATAAAAAGAAAGATCTTTATTTTTTATTGTATGTATGATTGTCATATTTGTATTTTTCTTGAAAATGTGTTGGACAAAGTTTATCTCGTTGGTCAAGTTCACTATTATTTTACATTTTTTACTTGTTTTGGTAATGCGAAGCATCTACAATACCACCTTCTTCGACATTGACATCACCACCACTAGCAGGTTCCTATTTTGGATTCTTATATTTGGAATTCGATTATAGGCTCTAGTTATCCTAATTTAATTTTATAATAATTATATTTTATTTTAGTTTATTTAAGTGACTTTGTATCGATTAATGTTTTAGATTCCAAGATAAAGTATTGGAGAAGAAATAATAAGTCAAAATCTTATCCTCGGACTCGATGGTGGAATCTAAAGAATGAGAACAAATATATATTTAAGAAGAAGGTTCTAGAACTTGGGCAATGGAACATTAACGGGGACACTGATCTTATGTGGTTGATAGTTGCTAACTGTATCCGTAAGGTGACGAAGGATGTGCTGGGAGAATCCAAAGGAATGATTCCAAATAATAATGATACTTGGTGGTGGAAAGATGTACAAGAAAAATTAAGGAGAAAAAGATTTGTTATAGAGATTGGTTTAAAAACAAAAATAAGGTAAGTGAGAGAAATATAAAGTAGCTCGACAAGAATCTAAGAAAGCAGTAGGCAATGCAAAAAATATGGCTCTTGAGGATTTATATAAGAAGCTAGATACTAAAGAAGGAGAAAGACAATTATATAAGATTGCCAAGGCAAAAGATAGAAAAACTAAAGATTTAATTGAAGCAAAATGTATTAAAGATGAAGATCAAAGAGTACTTTTCATGGAAGAAGATAAAGATAGATGGATGAGTTACTTTCAACAGCTTTTCAATGAAAATTGTGAAAATTCAGTTGATCTTATAAAATTTAGCACCCTAAAAGAAAGTAAAAATTATTCTTACATCCGACGTATTAGTAAAGCTGAAGTCTGAAAAGCTTTAAAGAAGATGAAACATAAAAAAGCAGTAGGACCAGATAATATTCCAATTGATGTTTGACAGTGCTTAGGAGATGAAGGAGTTTCTTGACTCATTAGATTGTTTAATATGATTTTAAAGACTAAAAGGATGCCAAATGAATGGAGAAAGAGTATATACCTATTTATAAGAATAAAGGCGATGTACAAAATTGTACCAATTATAGAGGAATTAAATTAATGAGTCATATTTTAAAACTTTGGGAGAGGGTGATCGAACAAAGGTTACGCCATAATACTAAGGTATCAGAGAATCAATTTGGTTTTATGCCAGGTAGATCTACTATAGAAGCCATTCATTTATTAAGAAGTTTAATGGAGAAATTTAACGAGAGAAAGGAAAACCTACATTTAGTTTTTATTGATTTGAAAAAAGCTTATGATAAAGTCTCAAGAGAAGTACTTTGGAGAGTTTTAGAAAAGAAAGAGATTTGCACTGCTTATATTCAAGTTATTAAAGACATGTATGAAGGAGTTCTTACCTGTGTTCGGACACAAGGAAGTTTGACTAAGGATTTTTCTATTACAGTTGGATTACACCAAGGCTCAGCTTTAAGTTCGTATCTTTTTGCTTTGATTATGAAAGTCATGATTGGACATATCCAAGATGAAGTGCCTTGGTGTATGCTCTTCGCAGATGATATTATCCTTGTTGAGAAAACTAAAGAGAGAGCTAAAGCGAAACTAGAGCTTTGGAGGAATGCTCTAGAATCTAAAGGTTTTCATCTCAGTAGATCAAAAACTGAATATATGGAGTGCACATTTAGTCAAGAAAGAAATACTTATATTGAAGATGTGACAATTGGTGATGAAATTGTCAAGAAGAGTGAGCGCTTTAGATACCTTGGATCAGTTATATAAAATGATGAAATAGATAATGACGTTATTAGCAGGATTCACGCAGGATGGGTAAAATGGAGAAATGCTTCTGGTGTGTTGTGCGATAGAAAAATCCCATCCAGAATCAAGAATAAATTTTATAAAACTGTAGTAAGACCAGCGATGATATATGGTGCAGAATGCTGGCCTGCAAAAAGGAAACATACAAATAAAATAAATGTTGCAGAAATGAGGATGTTAAGGTGGATGTATGAATATACACGAAAGGATAAAATGCGAAATGAGTATATCCGAAAGAAAGTTGGTGTTGCACCAATTGAGGATAAACTTAGAGAAAGTCGGCTTAGATGGTTTGGACATCTAAATCGTAGGCCGATTGAAGCTCCAGTTAGAAAAATTGAGTTATTGAATTTTGCCCATGTACAAAGAGGAAGAGGAAGACCAAAGAAGACATGGCAAGAAACTATAAGGAGTGATCTTAGTTACTTAGACTTAGATAAGAATTTGGTAACTGATAGGGCGCAATAGAAACAAAGGATTCATGTAGCTGGCCTCGCCTAGTGGGATTAAGGCTTGGTGGTTATTGTTGTTGTTGTTGTAAGTGACTTTGTAATGAGATTCTATGTATTCATGTGTTTATTAATTCAGTAGTTGACTTTAATAGGTCCCAATGATTCAAAAAGAAGTAAAAGGAGTTGAAATTAAGGACTTTGGATTTAGAAATAGGAAATTTGGATTTGATGTTAAGAAAGATGAAATCAAGGGAATTGACGGGCAATTATTCCTTCATTTTGAAGCTGCAGCCCAACTGTCTTGAATGGGTGGCAATATTGCAATTAAAAGAACTAGGGAGGGGTAGCTCAATCAATTCAACTCCCAGAGAGGGAGCCCTAACCGCCATCCCTCATTCCTTTCCATTTTGTTTAGATCGTTGGATTTAGATCCAACAGCTGTGATGAAGTCATCGACCTCAGCCCATCCAGGCTTTCGGAGCACGCCATGTGGTGCGATCCTGCTGCACCTACCCCTTTAACTTGATTTAGTCCTCCAAATCGACAGATCCAACGGTCTAAATTGTGTAGAACTTGATTAAACTTATTTTTGAGTATTTAAAGATCGATTTGGGACAATTTTGATTAGAATTTTGCAGAGAATCTAGATTTCATGGTATGGAAGCTTTGCTAGCATTTGGAAGGGATCCAACCTAGTATTTGATGAGGAAGAGGGGATCCGAATCGTCAATCTTTTGGGTTTAAGGCACGGTCGAAAGGATTGGTCGCATGGTTTGAATCCTATTTTCTTTTCTCCAATTTTCTTCCTATTTTCTTCATTTTCTTCGCAATCTTTTCTTTATTTCTTTCTTATGGCATCTTTTTTTTTTCTAGTTTGTTCTGTTTGGGGATTAGATTGTTTTTAATTGTCGTTAAAACTTTGTTATTTCTATTTTCTATTTTCTTCCATCATTATTATTGAAAAAAATCTCAAAATCCAAAATCCAAGAAAAACAATGTTGAAATGCTTTTCTTATTATTAGCTAAATTTGTTACATATTTGAATATTTTATTTATAGTTCAATCATTTTCATTCCTAATCTGTTATTGAATTTTCTTATTTTCACGCATTAGCTACTTGTTTATGTTTATGATTTATTGCTAATTTTTACATATACTTTATGATTTTTTTGTGTTAATGTGTGAATGTTAAAATTTCATTGTTTCGGAGAAAAGTACTTACGAATATTTATGTGGAGATTTCTTTTGTATTATTTGCATTTAGAGTATATTTTTCTTGTACCATAGGCACGACATGAACCATTCCATGCTTACATCACTTGGTTTACGCCATATCATTCTATATGTTCTCTCTTTGTTGTTCTAATTGATTGCTTTTGATTCTTTTATTTTTTCTCAATATATAAATATAGTAACTCTCTATATTTGAGTTTTTCAAGTTCAAATAATATTAATTTGTCAAGCACTTTATGAGGCTGGTATATTTTGTGATCCAAATATAGAAGTATTGTCCACTTTGGCTTTCGAGTATTGTGTGACTTAAGTACTTCCTAGAAGATCAACCAACCCACTACTACTTTAGCCCAAGCACGCTTAATTATGGTGTTTCTCATTATTAGCTTCACGGTTTACCCCAAAAAGTATATCTACCATTTGAGATCACGGTATTTACTTATACAATTCATGAACTCCACTTCTTTTTTGTTGTTAGACGATTCATTCCTATGCCATTTACTTAGAAGCTTTCTAGGAGCCCCTTCTTGTCCGATTGATTTCGATTTAATGATATGAACATCACTCTGGCGATCATTGCCCACTCTTTTTAGTCCCGAGTCATCACAGATTGCTTCATTTTTCAGTCATTATTTTTAATAGTGAGATCCTCAACCATATCACTATGCTTTTGCTTAGTGGATTCTAGAATTTTTAGCTTATCGCACCTAGTATTACTTGGTTGTCATTATTGTTATTCGATTATGCTTTAATCTAGCCATTTGTGTTAATTCCCACAAGTTTGACATCATTGAGATGCTGTTCGAGATTGTATTGATCTCAAAACTATTGTCCTATTCTGAAGAACTCGAGATATGATTATGGTGCCCGTGAAATTTTGCTCGAGTTTGAGATCCTGTTCTTGAGATTGTCTTGAATCCTTGATCTCGAGACTAGTCAAGGGTCAAGACGACTTGAATTTGGTCAAGATTTCGATATTTTGATATCTCGATGTTTCAAAATATGTTAATCTTACATACCATTTATTCTCATTTGCTAGGGAAATTTTCATAGGAGATGTGACATTTAGCCCAATCCGGTTGAAGGATTGTTGGAGTAACAAGCTTCTACACAAATCATCTAATGTGGCACTTGCACTTGTGATTAGCAAATGGGACCTCTATCATTTTGCATAGGTAATTTAGGGACTTTAACTTCTATATTATAGAGCACTATATAAACTCTACATTGGGTTAGTTAAGTACTTCTAATGATTACTTCATTTTGTGAGCTCCATGTTTGAATCTTGCTAGCATTTCTTTCCGCCTCTCCTTATTTTTCTTGATCTTTCTAGTGGAATCCACTACTACTGGGAATGTAGCACTATCTTTGAGGTGAACCTCGTAAGCTTGTGTTTTTCTTTGATTTTGTGTTTATATGGATTTTTAATTCTCATAGATATCTTCTTTAACTATTTCTATTCCTTACCGCATATCTGTAGTGGGTTTACCCTTAAAGAATTAGTAACCATTATTATTTACATATTTAGTCGAATCTCACTTAGTGAGATAAAGGTATGGTTGTTGTTGTTGAATTACTTACATATTCATTTAATTTTTATCCTTAAGTCAATTTTTATTATGGTAGGTTTGATTTATGTTTTCGTTCATTTTTTGAACTTCAAAGAAACTCCCATGTATTAGAAATATGTTATCTACAAATAACGTTTATCAAGATAGATTATGCCAAATATATATTATAAGAAAACCCTCAGGTAACATGAAAAAGATAAAATAAGGATTTAATGATGGTCCCTCTGTCACCTTTTTGTGATTAGCAGCTTTTGGTATCTTGGTTACCAACTATCTTATATGACTGATAGTTGCTAATTACATCTGTAAGGTGGTGAAGGATATGCTGGGAGAATTCAAAGGAATGATTCTAGATAATAAATATGCTTGGTGGTGGAAAGATAATATACAAGAAAAATTAAGAAGAAAAAGATTTGTTGGTTTAAATATAAAAATAAGGATAAGTGGGAAAAATATAAAGTGGCTCGACGAGAATTTAAGAAAGCAGTTGGCAATAAGAATATGACTTTTGAAAATTTATATAAGAAGCTAGAAACTAAAGAAGGAGAAAGATAATTATATAAGATGGTCATGACAAGAGATATAAAAACTAAAGACCTAACTCAAGTAAAATATATTAAAAATGAAGATCAAAAAGTATTTTTCATGAAAGAAGATATCAAAGATAGATGAGTTACTTTCAACAGCTTTTAAATGAAGGTTGTGAAAATTCAGTTAATCTTATTAAAAAAGAAAATAAAAATTACTCTTATATCCGACTTATCAATAAAGCTGAAGTCTGAAAAATTTTAAAGAAGATGAAGTATAAAAAACCAGTAGGATCGGATAACATCCCAATAGATGTTTGGAAGTGCTTAGGAGATGGAGGAGTTTCTTGGCTCACTAGATTGTTTAATATGATTTTGAAGACTAAAAGAATGTCAAATAAATAAATAAAGAGTATATTAGTACCTATTTACAAGAATAAAAGTGATGTTCAGAATTATACCAATTATAGATGTATTAAATTAATGAAACATGCTTTAAAATTTTGAGAGAGGGTGATTGAATATAGGTTACGCCATAATACTAAGATATTAGAGAATCAGTTTGAATTTATGTCAGGTAGATCTACTGTAGAAGCTATTTATTTATTAAAAAATTTAATGGAGAAGTTTAAGGAGAGAAAGGAAAATTACATTTGATTTTTATTGATTTTAAAAAAACTTATGATAAAGCCTCAAGAGAAGTACTTTGGAGAGTTTTAGAAAAGAAAGAAATTTGCACTGTTTATATTTAAGTTATTAAAGATATATATAAAAGAACTATTACCTGTGTTCGGACACAAGGGGGTTTGACTAAGAATTTTTCTATTATAGTTGGATTACACTAAGACTCGGTTTTAAGTTTGTATCTTTTTACTTTGATTATGAAAGTCCTGACTGGACATATTCTAGATGAGGTGCCTTGATGTATGCTCTTCGCAGATGATATTATTATTGTTGAAGAGGGAGCTAAAGCAAAACTCGAGTTTTGGAGGAATATCCTAAAATCTAAAGGTTTTTATCTCAGTAGATCAAAAATTGAATATATAGAGTGCACGTTTAATTAAGAAAGAAATATTTATATTTGAGATGTCACAATTGATAATCAAATTGTCAAGAAGAGTAAATGCTTTAGATACCTTAGATCAATCATTCAAAATAATAGTGAAATAGATAATGATGTCATTAGTAGCATTCAAGCAGGATGTCTAAAATGGAGAAATGCTTTGGTGTGTTGCACAATAGAAAAATTTCATATAGATTTAAGAGAACATTTTATAAAATTATAGTAAGACCAGCAATGATATATGGTACTGATTGCTGGCTTGTAAAGAGGAAACATACAAATAAAACAAATATTGCAGAAATGAGAATACTAAGATGAATGTGTGGATATACACGAAAGGATAGAATGAGAAATGAGTATATTCAAAAGAAAGTTGGTGTTGAAGAATAACTTTTAAGTAAGTTTAGATGATTTGGACATATAAATCATAAGCCGATTGAAGCTCCAGTTAGAAAAAATCGAGTTATTGGATCTTGCTCATGTACAAAAAGGAAAATGAAGACCAAAGAGGACATAACAAGAAACTATAAGGAGTGATCTTAGTTACTTAGACTTAGATAAGAATTTATTAATTGATAGAGCGCAATAAAAATAAAGAATTCATGTAGCCGCCCTCATCTAGTGGGATTAAGGTTTGGTTGTTGTTGTTGTTGTTGGTTAACAACTACCTTATTAAATAATTTGATATGTGAAATGTATGTTCAATACCTTCACCTTTATTATGTTCTTTAGGTCTTGTTTGGTTGGAGGATGAATTTGGGTAAGGAAAGAGAAAATATTTTATTTTATAGAGTTGATGGGAAAGAAATTTATTTTAATATTGGGAGGTGTGTAGGATGTGAAATAAAGTTGATTTTAAGATTGGAATTTGTGTTGGATGTGAAATAAAGTTGATTTTTTAAGTTGAAATTTGTGTTGGATGTGAAATAAAGTTGTTAAAATTTGTGATAAATTTAAAATATAAATAAAATATTAATGTGCCTTTTTTTGGATGGTTACCAAACAAGGCCTTAAGGTCATCAAAAGACTTCCTATTGTACTTTATTGCGTGCCTTTTTCAATATCAATGACATTATAAGGAATTCTTTATTATGAAATTTTGTAGACCTGTTCTAAATATAATAAAATGCTTTTTAAATTCATAATGTGTATGCTATTGTTGGGCATGAACCATCACGTGTAAATTCTCCATTCTATTTTTCTTTCTTATTCTATAACCTAGATCACTTTTTACTATAATTAGATGTGTTGCAACACTTTGTGTTTTTGAGCAGACTGATGTTTTTTTAACATTTTACCTAAAATCATTCCACCTTTCTCATCTGAACTTTTTTTATTTAAAATTAGATGTTATTAGTTTAGAAACAACATTTAATAGTATAAGCTGCATTTTTCATTATGTTCATCGAATAAACATATCTGTCTTTGCATGTTCCCCAGTTCTAATTAATTTATTGTCTTTTTGTTTTGAGCTTTATTTTAGAGGGTTGAATTTTGTTTGTGTTTTCATTGGTGATTATCTCAAAA
The DNA here is from genome assembly GCA_019297695.1 of Apostasia ramifera. Taxonomy (NCBI): domain Eukaryota; kingdom Viridiplantae; phylum Streptophyta; class Magnoliopsida; order Asparagales; family Orchidaceae; genus Apostasia; species Apostasia ramifera. Next base: position 71,811 of record JAEMOT010003722.1, read on the forward strand.
TAAGCACAAATATTTTCAAAATACAAAATATGTGAAAATCAAGAAATTTCAATGCTGCAAATTAAATTTACTTAAAAGTCTAATTAAGTTAGACTGTTGGTAACATTAGAATATACCAAACTTAGATTGAGGCTATAAATTTTAATTGAATAAATCAGATTTAGAAAACAAAGAATAGGATCACTCAAATTAATTTCCAATAGAATTCGACTCTATTAAATTTAGCTCTCTCAAACATAGCTACGTCGAACACTCTCAAGTGATAATTCTAGTTTGATCTCAATCAAGCATATTAACCAAATTTTAAGAAAAAAACTACACCTGTTGATTTCCTAGATGATGATGTTAGCAAGTAACTATTTTTTAAAGTTTTGTTTTGACGATGATGTGATTCCACTATGCACTATTGATAGCTTGTTTTTCATTGTTTACTGTGCTCTATGGCGGGTAGCTTGCTGTTGGTGTCCTTTACTTGAAGGAGGAGGACGTCAAGAAAGAGAGGTTTGGCAGCATCAATGGAAATATTAGTGGGATTCCATGCTGTTCTCGGGCTTCAAGTGGTAGCAAGAAGATGATGACGTGAAACCATGATGTAGGCAGTCATAGGCAGAACATAGAAGCTGAGGAATGGGGAAGCAATTATAGTGAGCTTGATGTTGAATGACATGGAAGATGGCGTTTAGAGTCGGCTAGGGCTTTTGTGGCCTTTTCTCTATCTCTTTTTTTCCAGTCAAAAAACTATAATTAGGTTTTTAGAATTCTCATTTTAAGGTTCCGACCCTTTCCGATATGCTGTCACTCAAATCAAGTATTCATTCAAGCTCAATGTTATTAGTCATCAGTAATCTCATGCAACAACCGGAGGCCTTTATATAGGGAATTCGTTATATGAAATTTAGAAATAAGAAACAATGTGGAAAATTAAAATATTAAATATTCCAAGTTTTAATAAATAAAACATCAAATATAAAATAACAATTAAATCAGCCAAAATATTGGCAATTATTCAGTCTTTTCTAAAATAAATTTAGAATTTTCAGTTTAATGTCAGAAGTATGCTATTAATTAAGATATAAAAGGTCTTCAATAAATCAAATCAACATCAAATCTTTTTTATCTCAACCAAATCTGGAATGAATTGTCAGGTTGCTTGGTGTCCCCACTATGGAGAATCCTCTTATGCTTGCGCTTTAAATCCAAGTGGATTTATCGTTTACAATGTTGTGTTCTATTCTTATGTTACAGCCAAAGCCTAGAATAGATTATGTCCTCAAGGCTGTGGGTGGAAGTCTGTCTGCTATTCCTGGACTTTCAGACATGATCGATGTGAGTAGTTTTGGATACAATATTCTTATTTTTGTACCTAGCTTCATTGTTGCTTACAGAAACTATTCATTCTTAACAAATAATGTACTGTGATGCAATTTTACTCTCTCAGGATACTGTGCATTCAATTGTTTCAGACCAGCTCCAGTGGCCCCATAGAATTGTTGTTCCACTTGGAGTGGATGTTGATATCAGGCATATATCATGATTCTTTTTACAATAGTTGAAGTTTCTTGCAATTTACAATGGCATTCGTTTTGACCAGTACACTATTTTGGGAAAGGGGGTTCTTTCTATTTTCTATGTTATTGTTTTTGCAGGCAGTGGACTCTGTTTCTTAGTAATATTTTCTCTTGGTTTAAGTGTTACTTTTTGAAAAAAAATAATACTGTGCTCGTTCCTTGCAGTGAGCTTGAACTTAAGCCCCAAGGGAGGGTTGCCATTACGGTGGTTAAAGCAACCGCCTTGAAAAACATGGAAATGATCGGAAAATCTGATCCTTATGTTGCTTTGTATATACGTCCAGTGTTCAAGTTCAAAACAAAGGTCATTAACAACAATCTCAACCCTGTATGGAACGAATCATTCATCCTTATTGCTGAGGACAAGGAAACACAGGCCATCATCTTTGAAGTATGGTTTATTTCCTACGATCGTATTCTAATGATTTGAATTTTTTAATTGACTAGGATGGCATACAAATTTTATTGATGTAAACTATATACCCTACTTTTGCATTCTTCAGTCTCTTGTGTACTTTGCACCTCTATGTAACACAGCCTGTCTCCTTGCTTTTACAAGTTCGGTCCTAGTTCGGTCCTGTCGTTCCTTCTAACCTGTATGTTTTTATGCTCTTTTCCTCTAGTTTTAATAAGAGGCATTCATGATTTTAATGCAGAAGTTGCTCATTGTTAGACTCCCTATAGTCAATCATGCATAAAAGCTGAAATACTACTCAAGGAATCATGAAAGAAACTTGCTCCTTGGAATCCTCAAACTTTTGCATGCTTTGAAAATCAGAAAGTGATCTCGGGAACAAAACTAATACGTGTTAATTGTCATGTTAAAGATGAACTATACAGAATACATTGTGAAAAATCTTAGGTAGAAATTTTTTGGGATTCCTGCAAGTTAATGGATCATTACTTTTATGTTTACATTTGTCATAGTTTCATACAAACATTGAAGAAAATTGTTTATATTTTCTCCATTTAATTCAATATTAAAACCCACTATGGTGCTTCAACAGAAATCATGTGTACTCTTTTAATGCTTTTGTTGGCAGGTTTTTGATGAGGATGACCTTTCACAAGATAAGAAACTGGGTATAGTCAAGTTGCCTTTGATTGATTTGGAACCCGAAACTTCCAAGGAACTCGAGCTTAGGTTGCTACCATCGTTAGATATGATGAAGATAAAGGATAAGAAAGACAGAGGAACTATTACTGTTAAGGTTAGTTGTTTAATCTCCAGCCCAGGACATGCTAATCTTTTCAGAGAGCCTATATTATCTATAGGTACTTTACCATGTGAGAGCTATTTGTAGGTACTTTACCATGCACTTTCAAAGGATGAACAACTTGCAGCTTCAGAAGAGGAAAAGAAAGTATTTGAAGCAAGAAGAAAATTGAAGGCTGCCGGTGTCATAGGAAGCACAGTGGATGCGCTGGGCGGCGCGGTGGGTGGAGCGGCATCACTGGTGGGCACAGGCGTGGTTGCAGGGGCTGGGATTGTTGGTTCAGGACTGGGTGCTGGCGCCGGACTGGTGGGCTCTGGCTTCCATGCCCTCAGCAAGGCTGGCAAACTAATGGGGAAGACTGTGTCTACCCAGTTCGGTACTCGAAAGAATGGCAGTGGTGGTAGCTCTCCTGCATCTCCATCAGTGGCAAATCGAAGCTAACCCAAACCTCCGGCTTGTTTTCTAGAGCTTTTTGTTGTTACTGTTGTTGTTGTTGATGTTTTAATTTTCTTGTTCTTGGTAAAATTCTCAGCTGTAAAGCACGTAGTATAATATGCATGCGATAATGTGGATCTTAGATGCTTTTTCATTGTGATTTGGTTAATTCGAACAGCTGCTCCGATTGATTTTCTGCTCAGTTTATTCTTGTTAAAAAGTTCTTCATAAGTTCCATTTACATGCGGAGAATTTTGCTTAAAAGTTTAATAGGAAAGAGAAATCCATAGCTGTTTGGGATTAAAGTTTTATTGTTATTATTGATTTTCTTTTGTTAAAGTTAATATGTAACATTTTTTGCACCTAATGTGTAGCTTGCTACTCATTTGTCCCTGATTCAACACAAGCAAGCATTTGTAACAAAGCATTCATATAAGTTTGGATGTAATTTGCTTCGGTCGAGTTATTCAAACAAACGGTACACGACACTTGTTCTCCTTTTTATTTTCTTGGATTCATTTATGGGATAATATATTTTATCAGTGCATTTAGAAATTTTTGTCTGTTTTTTAGGATTTGTTGAACTACTCTTTAAGGAGATTGAGAAAAAGTGAAAGCGAAATCAGGTTTGGTACTGATTTTTAGAGAGATCAACCAATGCAAAAGGGTTAGGGTTTACTATCAATATATGGACATAATGTCAATTTTAAGGGATCACAATTGAGTCAAATTTTTTGGTAAGGGTTGATCAGGCATAAAGGTTGATGAGTAAGATTAAGTTTTTATTTTGTTAATATCTTTGGTTGCTGAAAGTGTAGAATTTGTGGCATGAAATAAAAGTTTCCTTAAAAAATGTCCACCTCCAGTTAATATCAATTCTATAGTAGATAAATTAGCTGCTGGATCCTAAGCTGTGAAGAGTATTTCATTTACTTACAATGAAAATAAAAAATTTAATTGTTATTATTATAATTTTAAATTTTAATAAATTAGGTTATTAGTGAATTAAAATTTAACTCACTACATAATATAATGATGAAAAACCTAAAATTATATAAATCTTCAGCTTGAGCATATTACTGACATATTACCTACATTTTAATTTTATAAAAAAATGTGTCCTATAATATAAACAATATAAATAATTTTGAATTTTACTGAAATGAGAATATGCCCCAAAAAGAGGAGAGACTATGACATTGCTAAGTTTAAAAAATAAAAACCCAAACTTTTATGTTTTGGGACTACATGTTTTTTCCTATTTTAAATAGCTGTGTAAAACACTAAACTGGCTTCTGTGACTACTTGTGGTAAAAATTTTCTTTTCACAACTAAAATAGAAAGTGATTCTAATAATTTTATCCAGATTAAGTAAAAAAGTCCTAAAAATACATTAGAAAATCTAGAACCACATAAACAGCATCTATTACCTAAAAAATCCATAGATAACTAACCCTTTTTTTGAAAAGTAGCATCCTACAATACATTGATCACTATAATGTAAAACTGGTGCTTGTCCTTAACTTGAATGAAAAACTGAAACAAAAATCTAGCTCGACAAAATTATTTTTCGATACAAGAAGTTTAAAAAATAAGCATCGACGTAAAATAAAGGTCATTGGGCACGTAAAGTTACAATCACAATACTTATTTTGAACAACAATGAAGCAGTCTGAATTCGAACGTACCTATCACATACCCACAACCAGCAATGAACCATGAATGGAACCATGAACCTGTCATCATCCCTCATTTCTGCTGCCAAATATGAGAAACAGAAATAAAACTCAAATCTGTACAGAATGAATTTCCTTCACTCATCCTCATCTGCAGGCTGTGCAAAAGAGAATGGAGCAAACTTGTAGCCATCTCCCTCGTAGAATTTGTTCATGAATTCCACCCAGTGAAGCCTCAGGGCGTGCAGGAACGCACTAAGCGTTTCCATTACGAGCAAAACGCCAACCGTTGCGAAGATGAAGACTATGAAACCAATTATGAGGATGAAAATGTTATTGAACCTGAAATGATAGAGGGTTTGTCAATTTTCCAGCCATGAATCAGTGAGTTGAGAGAATAATTAGTAATGCTAGTAATAAGAGGAGTCATGATGTCAATACAGTAAGAAAGCTAGAAAGCAGGAAGAAATATTTGAAGAATGGTGATTCGCACTGAATCAACGACAATAAAAGAGGGAAAAGAATGATTACCCCCAAGCTAGGAGAAGAACCTTGTCATAGAACACACTGGAGAGTTCTGAATGAGCAAGACTGCAAAAATTGCAAAATGAAGACTGTTAATAACCATGTTAATAGAGCACGTGCTAACATGAAGAGGCTACATAAACAAATTTAAGGAACATTGAACAACTCTAAGGCCCTGTTTGGCAATGAACTAAAAATCATGGCTAAAATTACCTATGATCAAAATCTTAAATTTATTTTAAAAAGATTTAAAAAATTATTTTATATCTCATCTCACACAAATTTCAACATTAAACAATCACTTTATTTCACATCATACACAATTTTTAATATAACCAACTTATTTTATTTCACATCATACACATTTTTCAAAAATAACTAAAAATTTCAACCAACTCTTCTTTTTTTTCTTATTACCAAACAGAGCCTAAGAATAATATTAAGACTGTCAGTTGGAATAACAAATTTAAGGGGATTATTAGATTACAAATTTAACCCTCAAATCTTTGATAGTACATAAAAACCTAATAATACTATTAAGCACAACAGAGAATCTCCCGCTGCACCTTCTATTTGCAGCTCTTAACCAAAGTTAGGTTAGATTCACCTCTCTATTTGTAATTTATTGCTGCATGGAGAGGGCAAGTGGAGGTGGGCGGTTGTATGCAATATCAAAGAAGTGAGAGATAAATGTGTAATGAATAAGATAGTTCAAGTCCTTTTTACTGTCTTTGTCAAATCTACATGTTCATTCAAATCAAGGAGCTGTTCTGTAGTGCTTCAATAATTGTAGAACATATGTATCATTCACAAAGATTTTTAAGAGCTTTTTCAGTCCTTTTTACCATTTTAGGAATGTTTTAGATCAAAATGGTCACTTCATTAAATAATACTAATTATAATAATAAATTAATATTTTATGACATCCTACACAATTTTAATATATATAAAAACAGTCTATTTTATTCCACAACTTATATCCTTTACAATAAAATCAACTTTATTTCGCAACATTCACATCTCAAAGCAAAACTAAAATTTTCATGGTATGCCCAAATGATCTTAAATGCCAAACAAGCCCTAGAGGCACAAACACAAAAGACCCAACCACATTTGGTTGGAGGTATCTTTTCTGGGTACAAAAAGAAAAATTGTGCAAATATTTTCGAATCATGTCAAAAAAAATATTTCAAAGTTGGGATTTGTATAAAATATAAATAAAGTAGATTTTCTTATTGAAATACACGTAGGATGTGAAGTAAATTTGGTTGGTTGCAAAATAAAATTAATTTCTTATGTAGGGATTTGTGTTGATGCGAAATAATTATAAATTGATTAGAAATTTTTTCTCCTCAAACCAAACAAAAGGATTTTTGTTAAGATAAAAAAAGAAGTGCGTAGTTGTTCAACAGGCAAGCCATCAATATTATGTCATTAACCATTTTACTTTCAGAATTTAAAATGAGTGATTACAAGTAAATAAGACATATGATGCATGACTTGAGTGCTCCTGTGAAAAGCATACCTTAAAGCCCAGAGCCGAAGGTAGGAAGCAGTATTGGACACAGCTCCAAGGACAAACTCTATGGTGTGAATGAGTTGGTGCACAAAAACTTCACTAAACTCAAACTCTTCGTGTTCATGTGAATCGTGATCTTGCTCCTCAAACAAGCCAATGTCGGTACTTTGAAGAATGGTGTACGCCTGCCCTTGGTGTCTCTAAAAGCAATAGGCATAAACGCAATCAAAAGAAGCCCAAATTACATGTAAAAATAAGTGAAACAGGAAAGAAAGAACCAACTTCTTCATGTTGCTTCTTCAAGAGAAATGGCTTTGGAAGTAACATCCACGGCACAGATATAAGAGCCAGCAAGAGCAGTACAAGCTAGAAACATGAAACCACATAATTAGCAGATTTAATAATGTAGCATTCCATATCCTATAACGTTAATTGCAAATATAGAGACATAGTAATCAAATAATGTTCCAATTTTAATCTTACATGAATAAGATCAGAAAAAAAAAAATCAAAAACAACAAAACTAACATATTGATTAACTTTCATAAAAAATACTAAAATATTCGGTTATAAGCTAATCTACTCTGATTGCCAAGAATGCTTTATCCTCATTTCTCATGCTAATGTATTGTTATTATCTATGTAGTAACTATAGATATACTTAAATTGGTAATATGTTCACTAATTAACTTGATAAATATAAAACAAAATGAAATATTCTTAGTATCACAAAAGCTAAATTTTTAAATTTGTGGTGTAAAAACAAGGTGAGATAAGTCGTTACATGCGACCTCTACTAACTTTGCTCACAGTGAGGTTGCTTTAGTACCCAACTCCAACCAATTTGGAATTCAGGTTTCCAATTCGTTGGTATGATATGTGTAGATAAGAGATTTAGGCTATATATATATATATATATAACAGAAGTGTAAGTATTCATAATGATAATATACACAAACCTGTAATAGTTTTTGGCCCGGAAATAGCTGGTTTTCACCAAGATCATCGGTTGGACTAAGGAACATATAAATCATCACATGATATAGATCAGCTGCAGAACCAGTGCACCATTTAACAATGATAAGTAAAGATAAGTATCCAAAAAGGCTGTTCAGGAAGATAAGCTGCGGAATAAATTGGTACCTGCAGAAAATGAAGGTTTAGGACTCAAGATGAAGCATAAGCGAACAAGAAGCACTTCTCTCATAAAAATTGAGCACATTACATATGCATATTAACTGCTGAAAAATATCTCATATAGCTTGGAAGTCAAAGAAAACCGAAAATTTAACAAATCTCATCTTTGCTGAATATGTAGGAACTGGAGAATAAGAAAATGAACCGAGAAACATGACAATCTCTACAACCCTTACACATTCATCAAAACAGCGCTATCCTATAAGTTTAAGAGAATCTAAACAAGAAAATCTTGGAATAGATCAAGAGAGGACAACAACCAGTACTAAAATTATCAAATCCTCCACTTCATTCACCAGCAGTGGACAATGTCAATGCTCATCGTTAAAAACCATCTCAATCAAAGGTTAGTAAACTTCCACTAGAAGTGAACTGGTGCAGACATGATGCAGGCCAATCAGTTATACCATATTATTGCAGAGCTACTAAAGCTGAAGATCACAATCAGGCTGACGAAAATCTCTTTTACTGCTCATTTATTAGTGTTTTTTTTTCCTGATTTCTCATTTATTAGTAATTTAGTATTATGCATTTTATGTATTAGCTATTAATCATGTCGGTTAATGTATTTGAGTAGTTATATAGTGACATTCTGGCATATATGTCAATTGAGTTATGATATGCAGTCTACATGTATATAGGAATCATGGTGTAGTACATAAAGACAGAGATGGTGCTGACAAATGAAATTGATTTTTCATAGCCTTGTATTGTTCCTTGGAAGTGTCATTGGGAAAGACTCCAAAGGTACTACCCACGTAGAGAATGATATGTTATTAAAGATGAGTTAGAACTCTGAATGTGTTGCTTATGAAGAGGACATCCAACTAGTTTATATGTCCGAATTTATTCTGCCTTTGCGTTTCATATTATAATTACTCGGTGTTCCAAAATTTGTATTTTAATTGTTTCTATTCTTGTTCCTAATTTTCTTCCACGCCAGATTTTAAGCGTTCCAATAGGACCCTTTATTTGGTTCTTGAACTATAGTGTCCCTTCTTTTAGCCTACATTAAATTTGGTATCAAAATAAACTTTTCTTTATCCTTAACAAAGAGTGATTTCCTTTGATTTTCATGAATTTTGCACGCTCTTTTCATCTCTCTTTCTGAGTTTTTTTCCATCACCAAGTCACTTTTGTTGTTTTTTCTTTAAAAAAATGCATGAAAGAAATATTTTAAAAAAAAAATGCATGAAAGAAATATTTTTTAAAAAAACATGATTTTTTAAGTGAAAAAATTAAAGAGAAAATATATTTTCAAAAAAGAAAATCGATGAAAAGAAAGAGAAACAAAATGAAAAAAAGAAATAAAAAATTATAAATTTTGCATTTTTCCACATAAACTAGCATCAATTCCTTCCTAATTCTCATTCTAGTCCTCGTGGCCGTACTTTCACCACTAAAATACCCAATTAATTACAATTACACTAACAACATAACTTGAATTAAATATTTACGAGCTGATGCCCCATATTCTCCCCTACTACTCCTTTCCTTAAAACTTGGATACCACATACCCAAGCAATTGCCATTTTATCTCTACATAAAGTTGCAATTAAATACCCACCTCAAAGCAATACACATACCCAACCTAAAAGCGTCAGTCACTCATTCCATCCTGCCACCGGCTTCCGACAACCTCTCCTGTAATCTCCGATTCTCATTTGGTTGCGCTAGCGAGTCCCTCCGACAAGGACATCATAGTCTTGACTGGGAAAACCCTCCCTTGAAGTCAATCTTCCTCCTAAAAGCTTCAACATCATGTGGCTACAAGGTCATCATGAATGACTGCTAATCCATCGTCTCCACTTAATGCCAACTTCAAGATCCTTGACAATGACTATAGCTTGCAATCCATCGCCATCACTCCTAAAAATCTAGTAGAACCATTGGTCTTACAGCAGCTCACATGCTCCAGCCACCTTCATCCCATTGCCTACAGCACATTGTCTAGCTCGTCACTGACATCTGACCTCCTCATTGGTCCAATGAACTCTAGCACTCTCACTTAGGTTTTCAATAGTGACAACACAACTTGCTTGAATCGCCCTACTGCTCCAACAATCTTAGTATGGCAATCCCACAAGCTTTGCTTGATTGACAAGAAAGTATGGTAATGTCTATGAAGAGTCAAATCATACTATTAATCATTCTGTCAATCGTCATTTCAACGGATGCAAAATCAAGTGCCTAATCATCTATATTTAAACTAATGAACCCAGAGGGAAAGTCTTAATTGAAAGCTCAAGAAAGATTTGTAAAATTAAAATTCTAAACAAAAGAAATATAGCTTGTCCCATGGAGATCTCTAAAACTACGAATGAAAACTTTTTCTAGGAACAAGAACTTGCAAATGTAAATCAAAAATTGGAAAGTGATGACATTGAAGAGAAAAAGATGATTGGTAGTATATAGCCCAAGTCTTCTAGCCTCATCACTCACTTTCATCAACCATTACTTTGGTTTCCTAATCACTCTTATTTCAACTATAAGAAGTGATTAATGAGATTTTGATTGCTCGGAGGATTTGGTTTAGAAGACCCACCCTTTAACTCTTTGAAACTTGAGGCTCAGGTTTTTAAAGAGGGGGAGTTTGATGTAGGATAATTAGTTATATCATATTATAGTAGAGCTGAAGTTCCAAATTGGGCTGAAGAAAGAGTCTTTCAATGCTTACTTATGTAGTAGTTATTAATCGTATAAGTATTATTGTATTTGAGCAGTTATGAAGTAAAGGGCATTTTTTCATTTATGTCAATTAAGTCATGAAACCTATATATATATATATGTATATATCTGTGTGTGTTATATTGTGTTCTAGGATTACAAATATCTCCAAAATATGTTCTTATTTTAAGTGTTTACACGGTACCTAAAACTAGTGTTTTCTCAAACAATAAAGAAGTTACCTTATTATTTTCTCCATTTCTTAGCTTTTCTCAGCCATTTTGAAGATTCATGGCATAATTATAGCTAAACGTATGAATTTTAATAATAACTTAAAATTTTAGTGATAAGATCATGAATTTGCTGATATAATGCCCGCATAAGAGCTCAATTAATTCCCTAACAACAACAACTAAGTATTTATTCCACTTGGTGGAGTCAGTTACATGAGTTTTTAATTTTTCACTGCGCTCTATCAAATAATAAGCTCTCATTTATTCTTACATATGTGAGATTCTTTCTGATGATTTTTTGTCATATTTTATTTAGTCTTTCTCTTTCTCTTCCTTTTTAACATAAATAAAATTTAGTAACTCAATTCTTCTAAATTATTAATTCCTTTCAAATGAAAAAAGATCAACTAAAAGCCAATTAATAGGCAAAATTAATATACAACTATATTAATATTATTTTAGTATTATACAACTATATTACTAACTTTGTCATAGTAAATAACATACAAATTAAATCAATGATAAATAAGAACATACTTAATAAAGCATTCTCTTGAAGTATTCTTCGAGTGTCCAGATGTGCCCAATATATTTTTTATATAAAATAAACATGGACATGGATTTTGGCATGTCCGACATGTGTCCAAGAGTGTCCATAGTGTGTCGGTATCTGACACTGTCATGGGACCTTATTAGAAGTATCCGTGCTTCATAGAATCAAGTTGAAGCACCTCCTTTTAATTACCTCTCATTAGCCTAGAAAATGTTTTTTAAACCATTTAAAAACTGCTTTAAAAGACCAATACAAACCACTATATAAGCTCAACTATAAATGCCTTAATGATCTTTTATAGCGGTTTGTAACCACAGTAAAAGCTTACAGCAGTTGTCAACCATTGTAAAACGTTGTCTTTTACAGTAGTTTATCTGAAGAAAAACTGTATAAAGTTCATGACGAATAAAATTTGATTTTTCTGAGCCTTGTACGGTTCCTTAGAAGTCCGATAGGGAGGATTACAAAGATCTTCCCGTATAGAGGACACTAAACGGGATTATGATACCAAAGAAATAACATTTGGGAATGATTCTGAATGTGCTGCCAGCATAGAGAAAGACATCAAATAAATTTATGCTATCTCCAACTTTATTGCATCCACCTTTAAATTTCATTATTGTTACTTTGTGTTCTAAAATTCATATTTTATCACCCATGTTCTTGTCTTCCTTCCAAACCAGATTTTATGCATTCACATAGGACCTGAACTTCATAGTATTGAATAATAGTGTCTCGTTTCTAGCCTACATCAAGACAAGGCCCATATTTCAAAAGAATTAACCAAAATAGCTCACCAAATATTCAAACTGTTCCTGAAAAACTTTGCATTAAAATAACTCAAGACAATTCCAAGGTTCATTTGAGCCACCCCGAGAAGGATCGACATCTTCATCTTTAATGAGTTGAGGAATGGCAGCTCACTTCGACTACCGTGCCACTTGGGATCCAGACCAAAAGGATAGGTACGTCTCACCTTAATTAAACCATTAGTAGTAGCATCCCTGCAAGGAAAAAAGATCAATAATATAATAATGGAATGTATGGCACGATTAAAACTAATATGAATCCCTTACTTGCAGGAGGCATCACGACAATTATAAGCAGAAGGCCCAAAAATCTCGAATGGCACAGAGAAGAATTCATTGTAGATCAACCCAGTATAAATAGAGAACACAGCCATCAACATAATTAAATAGCGACCCCCAAACACCATCTCCATAATATCTCCCAGCTTCTGTCATTTAAAAGAGAATTTATTAGAGGAAGACCATAAAAACCATCAGTCATAAGCTTAATAGTTATTTGAACATGTTAAAAATGAAGAATAAAGTATGAAGTAGAACATGCTAAAACTAATTTACAAAAGCAGCAAAATATTACACATTTCTCACGTATAAAATAGTTTATAATGACATATAACTAAAAGAACACCAATAATGATCCTAAAAGCCTTCCAAATCTCGATACAAACCTAGGATTTTAATGTATGGAATCCTTGAATATTGTTCATGATCCCATAAAAGAGATCTTCAATATATAACAAAAAAAAAAACAGAGATATAACTAGCAAAGGACACCCATCAGATGACATGTTTTTAACCACAAAATCCCGGAGTCTCACACCAATAGTTTTAAGATTAAAACATGCTTTAGTTCCGCATATTTCATGTTTTCCTCCATGGAAAATACAAAGGGCAGTATGAAACGATTTTGATAATGGATATCATGAAATTAAAAATTGGATATAATCCTTCATAAAAGTGAAAGGATATGACCAAAGGGGCAAAACAACAAGACCTCTTTCCCATCAAAATCTCCATGACAACTTTGCACGATCCTTCTTGCTGTAATTTTCTGCCCTCCATAAAATTAAGGAGATAAAAGAAAGGAAAACGACAAAATTAATTATTAATAGGGGAGGCACAGGAGGTTTTCTGTGCAAGGATGATAAGCAAATTGAAAACACATCAGAATTTCATAATTTTCCAAAACCAAAGGGTTTAACAGGAGTTCAATTGATTCTAAGACGAGTTGACAAGGTTAACTTCCAAATCAATTTACAAGCATATGATAAACCTAGAATCAGATGCCTATTATTTTTTCAGCTTTCATAGTTTGAGCATGCCATGGATGTGTGCCTCCTCCTTCACTGCTAATGTTGGAGGCTTGGAGCAACTTCATCATTCTAATACACTAATTTTATAATAGAACATATCAAAAAGCTAATTATACAAGCGTTATAAGATCATGGATTTGACGTGCTACAATAAAATAACACATTTCCTGAATTAACAAACTAATTTTGATATACATTACAACAGCTTTCTGTTATTTGTTTATACACAGCTTACGCTTTCCCCTTTTCAAACCTTGGTGCATGACAGATTGACAAATGTATATATATAAATAATAATTACAAATAAATCACGAACTTTGGCTGACAAAAGGGAACCATCAATTTTACTCATACGAAAGTGGAATGAAATACAATTTTGCTACAGGTGCAAAAGTGACATCACGGCCATGTTGGCTGAAAGCAAAATCATATACAACCTAAAGCATCAGCAAGGAGAATACATGATTATATTAACTGGCAGAAAGAACTACTAATTATGAGTATGAATGAACAAAAGCAAAGCAAATGCTGATTGGAATATCATTCACATTGAAGAACAGGTATCATCATTTAAAACTCAAGTAAACTGTTGAAAAGATTTCAAAATGTAAAATCAGTAACAAAGGAGTAATAAGAGTATCCTTATAGGCAAGCTGAAGTGAAGATTATAAGCAAAGGTAAAAAGCCACATAATAATGGAAAGCTTAGCAGGCTCCAAGGATGTGAAGTTCTGCTAATTTTTACAGGAAGTTTTCAGTCTTGATTTGTTTTTCATTTATTTCATACATAGTTCTAGATCTTTGCATGCTTCTCAGGACTGCCAACTTCTACAGATTCCAGTGTGTCTAGGATCCTTTATCTGTATTTACAATTGTCAATCCTTTGCCATAAATTTTCTCCAGTTTTTCTAAAAACTGACTGCTTGCTTTGTCATAGCTTGAGCGCAAAGTAAATGAAAATATATATATAACTTTCTTGCTAATTTCACTTGATTCTTGTATTTCTCTATGTTTGCTGTCTTCCCAATAGGATCATTGTTGCTCACTGCTGAAATTCAGTTTTTCTTTTATCAATATGTAAGAAGTTAATTTTCATCAAAAAAATGTAAGAAGTTAATACTTGCTAGCATTTTATTTTATTTTATTTATTTTGAAAAGGCTAGCATTTTATTTTTGGACATAGCAAATAAGTTGACGTTAATATTTGGCATCTAGGTTAAGCTTAAATAAAGATAGAATAAGGCTTCCTTTGAGAGAAACTTTTACAAGTTTACATGCACACTGAATAAGACCCTATTTGGCAATGACCTTAATTCATGGTTAATTTTAACCATGGCCAAAATCTTAATTTTATTTAAAAAATATTTAAAATTTATTTTATATCTCATCGTAAACAAATTCTAAAATTAGACAATCACTTTATTTCACATCCAACATACTTTTCAATAAAACAATCACCATTAAACAATCACTTTATTTCACATCCAATATACTTTTCAATAAATTAATCACATTTATTTCACATCTAACATAATTTTTAATATAACTAATTCACTTTATTTCATATCATATATGTTTTTCAAAAATAACCAAAAAATTCAACCAAACCATATTTTATGCTATTTCCAAACAGAGCCTAAAAATATAAAACTGAACTGAAATAGTTTGGATAAGGCATCGATATTGACGAATAAGGGTTATTTTATAAGTTACTCTATGGTAAGGAAAAAGAAATTTTTGGCTTGAAAATTTTCAGTAATTTTTGAAATACGAATCATGGAAAATGAAGTTATTATGTTAAAAGTTGTGCGGGATGAGAAACAAAGTTAATGATTGTATTGTTTTGTAGTATGTAAAATAAAGTAAATTTCTTGTATTGGAGTTTGTGTAGATGGCTTTTTTTCCTTGAGCATCCCTAAACTTCACTTGGAGCATTATTTTTGAAAGCACGGACAGGTCACCCAAATCTAACAGAAAATACAAATTGCAGCATATATGAACCATGAGTCAAACCAAGAGCTGACCTGTGAAGACATTTTCTTCTCTCTGAAAATGAGAAACATTGTTGTAGCCAGCAAGCACAACCCATGACCCCAGTCACCAAACATGACAGCAAAGAGAAAAGGAAATGTGATGATCGAATATACACCAGGATTTGCTTCTTGATATCTGGCAACCCTGAAATAAATAGATCGCACCAACTTAAAGTCTCAACTTCAGTGTCATATATACATTTTATGTTTCTGATGGAATAATATACTAATGAAATCAACTAATAACAGTTTAGCAAACACTGCAAGTTTCTAAAGTTCCAATGGAAGGATACCAATGAAAAATATAAAATGGAAAGATACCTCACTGATTTTCCCAATGGAAATCATAAAATAACCCCCATTACCAATCGAAAAATACCTCATTGATTTTGCTAATCACACCATATTATAGGTAAATTATAAAATGAGAATCAAGTTAAATGGTACTAATGAACAGTCAAATCACAGAAGACTTTTTTTTTAATGGTGCTAAACTTGAAATAAAAGAAGAATAACATCAGGATGCCAATATGGAAGAAGAATGGTAATATGCATGACAAAACCAAAACAACAAATCATAATAAACTGATCTTTCATATATATACCACGTCAAGACAATAAATCTATCTGATTGGGCTAACGACTCAAAAAAGGGCAATCGTTTAAAAAAATGAACTAAGCGCCAGAAAATTTAAAATCAAGTGTACATGGTATCCCTTTTAATTATATGAGCGCAAACAGCAATGAATTTTAATGAAAACAATAATCATACTACAGATAATTTGCTCTCCCAAGCTAACAAAAACAGTTCAGCCAAAAAAAAAAAGAAAATCCATTTATAGAAATTTCATGTACACAGCTATGTAAAAATATCAGCCACAGGCACATCAACGAACTTTGGAAGTAACTAAGAACATTTGAGCAAATCTCAGCCACAAACACACCAACAAAATTTGAAAGCAACTAAAAACCTTTGCTGTTGGCAAGTGAGCATTCTCCAAGTAAAAGATACTGGTAAGTATTTCGAGAGTTGTGATTAGAAATAGGCACCCTTTTATCGCTTCCACAGAAAGTAAGACATAAATAACATCATTGTCATTTCTTGCCTATTTACAAAAAAACTCACCCATAGGCATCAATAATTTCCTGAAATGCTGAAGTAAATTTATTTGTTCTGAAAAAAGTTGGTGGCGCTTCTTTTGTGTATAAAACTTGAAAAATAGATCCCACTTGAGATTTGCTATCAAAGGTTGCCCTTTGTAACACATCTTGAACCTGCAAAACAAATGTTAAATGGATCC
The DNA here is from genome assembly GCA_019297695.1 of Apostasia ramifera. Taxonomy (NCBI): domain Eukaryota; kingdom Viridiplantae; phylum Streptophyta; class Magnoliopsida; order Asparagales; family Orchidaceae; genus Apostasia; species Apostasia ramifera. The sequence goes on from JAEMOT010003722.1 coordinate 88,853, forward strand.
TGCTTATAAATTGTCATCTAGTGCAAGCAATAAGATCCATTACGGCCATGACATGCAGAAGCAAATGGATACCTGACCAGCAGCAAAAACTGGACTCCAACCCTCAGCCACTAGACACTTTTTTGTAACGTCAAGGCTCAGCATGTTTAGAGTGTGATAAATAGACTTTTCCCTCCTCACCTGAAAGTTACAAGAAAATTGTACAAGCCAATGCACCTCATTACAAATTTGGGTTCAAGAGTTCAGCAATAAAATAAGGACTTGTTTGCTATAATTATAAACTTACCAAATGATACCACTGCTCAAACTGATAGCTAATATTCTTCAGCAAGTTATCACGCTGCAGTAGACCAACATCTATAGTAGTCTTCAACTCCGAAATTTTAGCAGATACCTGAAAGTGCAACAATCAAAATCATAAAAAACTCCACAACTTAAATAATTCCTGAAAACATGTAAACTACAAAATTGTCACCAAAAAAATGGAACAAGTTCAACATCCCACATTTAAATCAGTACTTCATTAAAATCAAATGACTCTACCACACAACTAAAAGTGAAGCTCTTTTTGAAAGCTTTAATGCAGTGGGCTTGAAATCTAATTTAGTAGAATTTACATTTCCAACCTGACAATAAATTCAACCTCACTTATTTTTGTTCAAACCAAGGATTTCTTTCGATGATTTGATGGCACAAGCTTGGATGTTAATGTGCCTGAATAGCATACTCCCTCTGCTCTAAGCACCTAAACTAGCAGTTCTTTCGTAAAATAAATAATCATTGGATACATTAATGTCATTCAAGCACAACAATGATAGAGAAGTCACAATGTTGGGATTACTAGTGGCAATCCGAATAAGTTCCTCGTTACAGTTGGACTTACTTTGAATCTTTATGACCGCATATTCAAGGGGAGATTTCACAGTGCATTTTTGGTAGATATAGTTCTAATAAATGAGATTCATGAATAAACATGCAGCTGAGATGCAGATGCTCATAGACGTGATGGTCCCAATAAAATAGACCTATGGGAAACGATTATATTAGAGAGGGAGAGCAAGGCACCAGGAGATAAAATGAAGGGGCATTTAAGGCTGTTTATCCATGTCCATCATAGGCCTTTATGAGGGTCGGGGGATCCAGAGATCCAACTCATTGTTGTTATTATCATGGCCACCGCCACACCAACAACAAACAAAGCCTTTTATCCCACTAATTGGAGTCGATTATATGAATCCTTTATTTCTATTGTACTCTATCAAATAACAAATTCTTATTTAGCTTCAAGTATGTGAGATCATTCCTTATAGTTTCTTGTCATTTTATTTTTGCCTTCCACTTTCTCTTTTTACATAGGCAAGATATAATGATCCAACTTACTGGAACTTCTATTGATCTAATAATTAGTAGCATTATGAAGATATTTCTTCTATATTTATAGTGAAAGTTCCCACCTTTCAAAGTTTGTCAAAAACAGGGGAGAATATGAATTTAAGGTAGACAAGCCAATGCTCCCAAACCATTTGTTCAGTGATTGGTGCATTGATTGGAAAGGTATGAAAACAAAACAACATATTACCCGAACAACACGTCTCCCAAGTTAGACTAAGAATTAAATGATGCAATCTCTACTAAAATTAACAAAATAATTTGCCTGCAGAGATATAAACTTCAAGTTCAGCAAAAATGTTCACAAACCTCATCTATCATCTGCATTTGTTTGCCAGTGTCCTCCGTGAATGGATATCGGCTGGCACCAAAAGCTTCACAGATTTTTAGGATCTTTGTCTTGGCTCTATCTCCAGAATAGAATATGACAAAAACATTTTTTGCAATCTGTACAAAGTACCTTGAAGTAAAACAAAAATTTGCCTAATACAAATCACCTAACAGAAATCTATATAATGTCTTCCAATCAATAGCACAAAATACAGAAATTGCATACATAAGACGTAACAGCATATAACATAAGAAAGTACAAATAACAATAAGCAATCCTCCGGCTGTTCATCTTAAATATTGATGGTTACAAGAAATTTTAAAAACAAATTAAAAAATAATAATTAAAAAAAATCAGTTAATCCATTTGAAATCAGATTTAGCTGAAAAAATTCTCACGATGAGGGCAAAGATCAGCCAACCACTAAGATAGCATTCTAAGATGAGAAAAGCATAATGAAAAATGACTTCTTCCAGTTTAACCCTATTCTTGATAAAGATGCAGCTGTCTGCCGTACAAGAAAATGCAGCTTGACTAAATAAAGAAAAGAAAGATCATCTACCTATTTGGCATTAGTTCCCCATTATTTTAGATTTAGTCTCCTTTCCATGCTAATTCAGTTCTCCATATACATAAAAATGTCTGGCTAAAACCTAAACAAGGGGAAACAAAACGAGTATCCTCACAGTGCAGAACTCAAATTTCGACAAGGAACAAATAACATAAAGCATTACAAGAGATTCAAAAAGAGCACTTGTGAAAGATCAAATAATTAAAGAACATGTGCGGCCACAAGGCACATTCTTGATAGGTATGTATACCAATTAAAACAGCAAGCAATTAACTCATTTAAAGGTTGAGGACAAAACCTACAGCTGCATGAATCTAACAAAATGAACAATTAAAAGTGGCAGAATGGAAAATAAGCTTATATTTCATGTCTTAAAACAGTTCAAAATTGAGTTAACAACCTTTTCTCCTGAAACAGGATCAATGACTGGATCATCAACTGCAATTTGTTTAATAAATATGTTACCCCTTGTAGCCCGGAACAATATTCTTTCAAAAGACATTGACTTTTCCTTTGGCACAAGTCCACTGATGAAGCCAAGCTTTATTTGCTTTGGGTCCATTAGCATCTCCTAAAAAAAGGAATCATAAAATGAAAAATAAAATAAAAATAAAAATAAAAATAAAAATAAAATATTAAAGTATGTGTGATGACATGAAGAAAGAAATATGCCCAAAATAATACCGGCTCCATCAACAAGGGGCTATTGAGAGAAGCATCACTAATTTGCCGTGCTTCAATCTCCCTTTGTTGTGCTGTAGCATCACCTTGAGCTGAGTGAAAAATTCCGCCAGCCTGTAATAGAAATCCGTACAGGTTTTCACTCAGCAATTAACAAAATAAACAAATCCTAAAATAAATATAACAGGGAAAACGAAGCTATGGAAGGACATATAAAGAGAAGAAGGGCAGTGTTATGCAAAATTAATAGTCCATCAGCATCTACATGCATACCATCAAATATAGTGTAATCCACCTATTACATGACCTAATGTTTCCATTTAAATGTGTGCAAGGACAAATTTTAAAAACAAAAAGGCTAACTTGGTCACTCTACCTAGTAATCTTGTAGGGAAATTATGCTATTTTTCAAACATTAATCTTCCTATTTGCACTTTTGTACCCAAGCAAACTCCTTATTTACATTTTTTTCAGAAACAAAAGTACCAGAAAAAGACCATCTTGGTACTTTGTGATCTACATATATGCCATAGAAGTTTTTTTTGGAATCCACAGTAAATTTTTACATGCAATAGATGTCACCCTGATTAACAAACTAATTCAACTAAGCTTCAATCTATGTAACAATGTCATAATGGAGTGTAACATGGACACCATTATTATTGTACTTATAATGCTGCCATGATGTACATATAAATAGACAGATGAGAGTATTTAATATGCATCATATATCCTTTAAACCAGTATGTAAATAATTATAAAAGTGAATATGTAGGCTAATATGCATATTACTCATCTAAAATTGAAAATGTATAATATCAAAATAAAATAAAATTGAAAATGGAGATTAAGAAGCCCCTTCTAAGACGACCTCTTAAAATTAAATCTGCGCCTAAAGTAGCCTTTTTTAAGTGATAAAGAACAGAAAAACTTTTATATCGACAATAATGTCAAAACAATTCATTGCCAGATGACACAAGCAAACTTTGATCAGATATCCACCCAGTTAATACATCAAAAGCATGAAACAGAAGGAATTTAATCTGTGCAAGGCATTGGTTGGCTTCAATATCTTTATAGGGAACGATGGAACAACCACCACATCCCCTAGTAAGCAGTCATAAATGGTCGGAATGTAACATCGTGAGTGCATAAAAGTGACATGCCCAAGCACAAATACTGAATGCCATCATGCAATCTCAACAAATAAAAAAAGAACACAGAAAAGAAGTCACAAATAACTCATAACAGGAAGCACATCTTAGTTCTGATGGCAACTGCAATTTCCAGCAAATGCATTGTTGGTATCGTTTGACCAATAAAAGGAGTGAATCTAAAGATGACGTGCAATGACAGCAAACACACCCACCAAAGAGTGCAAGCAGCTGCTTGCAATGGATATAGTCTATCATAAAAAAAAGGACAACGTGAACTAGTCAAAACAGTGGTGCTACATACTGGCAAAGACTATACTGCAATCATTGGTGGAACGACATAGAGCTGGCTGCAGTATGTCCAACTCACACAATGTAAGGAAGAATTTAAATAGCTGTTTAGTAAGAAATAACCAACCTTACCTTCTGAAGCACAAGCTTATATTCCAACAGCTCATTGTACGTGCGCAGGAGCTTTTCAGAATTAGCATTAATTTCAACTAAATCTGTTTCAAGATCCCCAAGTTTTGACTGGTTCATAGGCATTAAGGAGTCAACCCTACAGAACTTTCTTAGAAAAAAATAAATAGGCTTTATTTGCTGAAAGCGGAAAGACATACCTCCAAATTATCAAAATCTACATTGCTCCATGTCATGGGTGTTGCTGAAGGTGATATACCGGCTTTCAGCATCTGTTCCCTGAAGAAACGTAGCTTACGTGCCATCTCTCCACATCTTTTAATCTGCAAGTGCATCTCATACATTTAACATTACTAATTAAGTACGGCATCAAAAATAGTACAAACCAAATGATCATAAGACATTTTTAAAGTCTCATCCACATTTAGCTTCATTTAGGAACAACGGAAGTGTTGCAAAAATGTCATTTATATCTTGCTAGAGTTAAGGTAATATGTTCTAGATTTCAAGGCTATAAAAATGTCTCTTTCACCATGATTCATTGCTTTCTACAACTCTATAGCCTTGAAATCGGCCCATGATCCCATATTATCAAGAAAATGTCCCGTTCACCTTACTTGGATGGTTCAAGCTAAAATGATGGCATTGACCTCCCAAAAAGTAAAACCCCACATGTAGCAAACCAGTCAAGGTCTGGTTAAAAAATTAACATAGTAAACATAAATTACCTGGTTAGCATATGTTCGTTGGAAGGGACTCTTGTCTGCATTAAGCTGAAAAAACAATGATGTCAGGTCGAAGATATCACATTTCTAAATTGCAACAGAATATTAAATCTCAGCATGCATCGAGAGTTGTGATCACATGACTGGCCGTTAAATTATGGATGACTAAAAACACAAAATGTTGAAAAAAGAATGTCAGGTCGAGGATACATATTTGTAAACTGTGCAGAAAATTAAATCTCAGCATGCAATTGAGAGTTGTGATCACATGACTTGCTATTAAATTATGACTAAAAACACAAAACAAAAGACATTAAAATATGAAAGACTAAGATAACAATGAATTAACAAGTGTAGATGTTTTCTTAACAGAAGTTAAATGAAATGTTCAAACCTACATCTACATTCAAGATTTTGTTAAAGATTTTTTTATATTTAGTGGTACAATTATTATCAGAGCAATCATACAGAGTAGCACTATCATTAAAGTGTAATGATTTGTGATATTTTGGCATTGTTTGTAAAATTTAAAAGGATAAATGTGAAAATCGGCATATGTATGTATATCTTATCATACGTCAAACTCTACCTAAGCTAGAAAGGCACAAATTTTCATGAATTTCAAACTAGACGTGTTTAGACGTTTCAAACTTAAAAGTCATGTTTCCTTTTCTATGACCAAAAATATTCGTTGATAATGATGATGATGAGCAATTTACATGAAAATTAGTTGAAAAGGTGACACTTTTAATAAGAATGATCATAAGTACATTTATCCATAAAGCTTTTGTTTGCTACACTCATTAATAAACTGTATGGCAATTTTACCCTCAATTTTACCCTCATTTTCTGCAAGTTCTACAACTGAACAGCAAGATTGGATTTGGTTTGTGAGTTAATGTAAATCTTTGTTTGTGAGTTAATGCAAGGAAGAGGGCTTGCTAACTACCGTGTTAGAACCTTCACAGGCTTCAGATGAAAATCAGACAGCCATTACATACTGAGTAAATATATCAAGTGATATGTTAGAAAGAAAACTTAACTGATTACAGTGATTGGATTTGGTTTCATATTTTTTTTAATGTACATACACCTCTCTTATAAATATGCGTAAACACCAGATAGAAATAACCTGCAAGTCTTCAATTTATAGACAAAGTTTTACACCGTTCTGTTACACAGACAGCCTGCTGCTAGTAGCAAGCCGATAACTCTGCTTATTTTTGGAGAATTTTCTAACAGGTCAGCGAAAGATGCTAATGCTAACGACTCCATAAACTGATTCCAGATTGTTCAAAATGGAAAAAGATAAATAATCCAACATCTACCCTTCTCTGCGTGCAGATAACTGTGGTACATTAAATAGTTCAGGGATGTACTGTCAAACATGTAAGACATTAAAATAAGCTAACGCTGCATTTTCATATAGAAGAGAAGAGCACATATATACCAACTTGCTTAACGAAACAGCAAAATAACCTTCCAATGACGATGAGAAAGCAGGCTAACTGAAAAGGAAAATTTCAAACCTAAGACAGCGTAAAGGTATCGTGAGGATAGACGATCATGTCGGCACTCACATGATTTTGAGGAACAGCATATCGTCAAACAAGAAGTAAATTTTAGTTAAACAAAAACATTTTTCTTTTCATAGCGGTTCTTATGCCCGGGACGCCAGACAGCCGCACAAGATGAAGTAAAGCCGAACAAATCACATTAACGGAGGTGGAAAGGAAAATAGAGAGCGCGCACGTCTTTGAATTGGACGAAGCCAAGATCTCCGAGGTAGGAAACCGTGAGGTGAGCAGACTCCATGGGAATGATGATCTGCACCAGGTGCATCGGCTCCGACCGCATCAGATCCATCGGCGGGCAGCAGCCGCTCCCCCTGCGAGCCCTGAGATCCCCCATCTCCCCCCTTCCCCTTCCCCTTCCCCTTCCCCGTCAGGCCTCGACGAAGTAGATGAAAGCCTATCCTCGAACAGCAGGAAGATCCGTGGACGGGTTGAGCGGTCGGGAGTCGGGAAGAAGCATTTCTCCTTCTCGTCTTTCGCCCCCTTTCGCTAATAAACACAGTGCGATATTCTCGCCCTTGTTTCTCGACAACAGAGATTCTAAATGAAGAGATTGGTTTGGACTTTGGCGTGTACTTACGAAACTTGGCGTGTGCTTAGCAGCTCCCGGAGCAAAACGAGAAGATACAATTATTAGCAAGTATTCCTGCATTTAGATGGCATTTACAAATAGGTCCCTATTCAACTGGACCGTATATATTTGAATTACTTATTTCAAAATATAGACCATTATGTAAGTAGTACCTGATCTCAAGGCCTAAAAGTCAATTAACCCCGATAGAAAATGAATAAAAGGGCCCGCGACGAGCTGCGTGTATAATGTGAACCAGATGGCCACACGTGGACCGCGCACGCTGCTTGGGTTGCTCGAATTCTGGAAGTGTGCCACGGTGGCAGCTAAGATAAAAAATCGATAAAAAATTGAATAAATTTTAGATCGAATTGATTTAAATGAGCAGATTAACGAGCCAAAAATTAAATTCAGTAATAATTTCGAGCCGATTTTGAGCCGGGTAGGCTCGGCTCGATCCAGCTCGAAATCGGCTCGAATTAAAATATATTTTATATTATAATACATATATGTTATATAATATATATATTATAAACTAAGCCGATCGCGAGAGGATCGAGTTGAGCTTACTCGGCTCGAGATAGGCTCTAAAAAAATTGAAATTTGATTCATTTTCGAGCCGACTTGAAAACGAATCGAAATCGTCTCGAAGTCGATTGGAATCGACTCGAGCCAGCTCGAAGTCGAACCCAATCGAGCTCGGTCGATCAAAATGTGATCAATCCGATTTAGCTCGGCTCGAAATCGGATCGATAACGGCCCTAGTGGCAGCGAAAAGAGGGTGCAACTGCGTTTAAAATGATCTTGCGGTACAATGTAATTACAGCATCATTTTTTAGGATGAAACTGAGATTTTAATTTTGATTGAGATTAAAAATTGTATTTCTGTGCACTAAAACGGTTGTATTCGAATCAAATTTAATACACGAATAATTAGTATATAATATTATATTTAATAAATATTATATATTTTATTCTTAATTTTTAAAAATAATAAAGCTCATAAAATACTTTAATTATAAATTATATTTTACAAATTTTATTGAAATATTATCATAATATTTTACCCAACTTTAATGCTTATTTTAGCTATGGTTAAATATTTGAGACCAAAGCTGTTAATTTAAATGAAATAAAAATCTAATCATTTAACACAACAGTAATATTCAATCATTAATTTTATTGTTTGAATTAACGGCAACCCAAGAGCTAATAAAAGCTAAAATGAACAATCCTATATGACTTTAATCTATTTCATCATAAAAGCTTAGCATCTTTTGCCAAAGATTAATCAAAATATGTAAATATATCGATATTCTATTCCAACTAAAAGGAGCTTAGAAAGAAAAATCAATAATTTGCTGACTCGTTAATCTTCCAAATCCTCGAGGACCAAAATAGGACCAAAACCATCAAAATCAATAATTTGCTGACTCGTTATATCGATATTCTATTCCAACTAAAAGGCGCGAGGACCAAAATAGTACTAATTTAAAAAATAACAATAATAATAATAAATAAATTATTTNGTTTTTTAAATTAGTACCATTTTGGTCCTTTTTTGTCCTGTTTTGGTCCTCACGCCAAACAGGGCCAAATCTTTGTTTAGTTCAAGTACAAAATGAATGCATTTTATATAAGTATAAAATTTAGAGTAAATAGCATCTAGGTTTTTGAGATTAGAAGATAATATCATATAAATTTATGATTTTAAAAATCCTTCATTTTTTAAATTTCTATAATATTTTTAATTGAGCTTTTTATGAGATCAATATAAATATTTCACTTAGGTCCTTTTTAGTGAATTTTTTATAATCTTTGTTAGCGGTTGATAAAAGTAAAATATTTTCACTAATAAAATTATATATAGGTGTTAACACGTGGTTCCTGCGCTGCATCCTGGACCAAACACGTGGCGCCTGACAGGCTTGTACTTGATTGACGAATTTGCTGACTCATCTTCAGGTTTTGTAGGACTCTTGACACAAGTCAAACATCGGGCACGAGGGTTCAACCAACCATCGTCTACGATGCTCCAGGATCAAACTTCGTAGCCTCGGGCACGAGAGTACGAGGTAAACGCCTGTCACAATCAATTTCACCTAACCCCGCCGATCGCCGTACAGACGTTCTTTCCCAGAAGAAGTGCCAGCATTTAAAGATGTCGCTTTCCCGTACGAACGGCAGATCTCTCCGGTGACAGATAAACGGCGCTCGGAGCTCATCCATCACCTTTTTTCCGAAAAATCAGGGAACCCAGGTGAAGCTACACCTTCCCACTGGCTATAAATACCGCTGAACAGTTCTCCACCAGGAAAGGAGAGAGAAAAAAAAGGGGGAACAAGAGAAGCAACAGGGGATTAAGAACGATAGAGAGCTCTCTCTCTCAAAAAGAAAAGGGTTTTTATTGTATCAGGACCCCAACTGAGGAGCTCCTTTTCCTCTTCTTCTTCCTCTTCCTTTCTCTAAAAAAGCATTGTACAAAGCCTTCAAGGCTACCCTTTTTCCATTAGTGAATCTCTTTGCTGATCGGCCGATGGACGTAGGGAATTCCCTCCCTGAACCACCTTAAATCTCCGTGTGCTTTTCTGGTTATTTTGGACTAATCTTCTCCTAGAGCTTTCGTTAACAGGCTCACCACCCCTTTGCGCGCCGCCGTCTCCCGGAACTCTCTTTCTTCTGGTATTTCCTGGGACCCCCACATCCTACGTCAACATCTTCTGGTGCTTTCATTGAGACTTGGGAAGATGGTGGTCAGAACGCGCAAAACCAACTCTGCTGCTCGCAGTGTACATGCAGGAGAACCCTCAGTCCGGGTGCCGGACGACGGGGCCTCAACTTCCACTTCCCGGCGTCGCGCCGGATCTGCCTCCTCTTCCAGAGGCACCCGTGTTTCAGAGCTCCAAGGGATGCTCGCAAACCTCACTGACATGGTCACCGGCCTCACGGCGCAACAGGCCGTCATCCTCAGGCAAACTCAGCCGGTCTGTGCAGTACTTCCTCGCTAACCGGTACCGGCGGTCCCTGCTCCTCCTCCGCCGATTGCGGCGATTCCAGAGGTGATTCCGCCACCCGCGGCGGCCCCGGCTCCGCTCTTGCCGATTCCCGCGGTGGCCGAAGTCCTTGCACCGGGGCCCCAGGCCGCACCACTCTTTATCCAATTTTCTGGTTCCTCCAGACTACCCATACGCCCTTTCCGTTTCTAGAAGGTTCATCAAAACTCCCTTCCACCTTGTCCACTACCACAACCCGCCTTTCTCCCACCTGCTTTTCCTCCATTTCTAGTCGGAAGAGACCCCCTCTTTCCTGGTGCTCAGGCTCCTCATCACGGACCTGATCCCTTCTTTGGGCCGATGGACGGAAATGCCCCCTTTTTCCGACGCCATCCGTTTGGCCCCCATCCCAGAAGACTTCCGGCCACCCAGGCTGGAGGTTTACAAGGGCGTGACAGACCCCCGTGAGCATGTGCAGGGGTTCGAGGCCACTGTCCGGTACCGCCAGCCAGACGAGGCCACGAGGTGTCACCTCTTGGCCAACACACTGAAGGGGGCAGCATTCAGCTGGTTCATCAAGCTGCCCTAGGGTCACATCACCTCCTATGAGCATCTGAAGTGGGAGTTGATCGCCCGTTTCATAGGGCGGACCCGTATGGTCGTGTCCGACATGGTCCTCGCCAACATCAAGCAAGGCGAGAGGGAGAGCCTTCGGGATTACACCAACCATTTCTTTGCCGCTGCAGCAGAAGCCGAAGATGTAGAGCCTGCAGTGGCCATGCATTTCCGGAGAGGGCTCAAGGTAGGGGACTTGTCCAAATCCCTACAGTTGGCCAAACCTCAGAGTTATCCAGAGCTGGTGGCTAGGGCCAGTCAGTTCATGCTCCTAGAGGATGCTGAATCCTCCCCAACAGGTGTTTCCGGGGAAAGAAATAAGAGGAAATATTGGGGTATCGAACTTCCAGTCACGAGGATACAAACGGCCAGAACTCGCGATCGAGAAGAGGGGAGGCCCTGGCAAACTCAACCCCCGAAACTTCTTCTATCCAGGCCACTCCCCGAGGTCTATGCGGCAGCCGTCAAGCAGGGCTGGATAAGGCCCACTGGGCCTAAATCGGCGCCGCCACCTGGAGTGGATCCCAACGACTACTGCGAGTTCCACGGGAACTATGGGCACAGGCTTCACCGATGTCGAGGCCTCAGAATCTTGCTCGAGAAGCTACTGAATTAGGGCAAGCTTGAGGAGTTCATGTAGATGGCCCAAACTTTCACAGCAGCCCAGAAAGGAAAAGCCCCCGAGGCTGCTGAAACTCCTACCAAGGCCCTACCACCTGCAGGCCCTAGACAGCAGGGGCGCCCTTATCCTCCGGCCACCAGAACTATCAATGCTATCTTCAGCATTGACCTAACCACTCAGCGCCAAGGAGCAGAAGTTGGCGGCATCTCTGAACATCATGCCTCATTGATCCCCCTTACGTTCTGCAGTAAAGATCTCCCCCAGCAGGGCAATTCGCGTAACAATCCAATAGTGGTCGTTGCCCGCATCGCTGATTTTGATGTCCGACGGGTACTCCTCGACTCTGGGAGCGCCGCCAACATCCTGTTTGAGTCCGCCTTCCTCCAGATGGGACTCAAAGAGACTAACCTCCTCCACGCTGGGACTACCTTACTCGATTTCTCCGGTGAAAGGGTCCAATCTCTGGGATTCATTACTCTTCCCGTCTCATTTGGTGATGACAATGGCCATGCTATGAGCATGGTCAACTTCGCAGTCATCAGAGATAAATCGGGCTACAACGCCATTCTGGGGAGGACAACTCTAAACTCCTTCGGGATGGTGATTTCCACGTCCCACCTGTGCGCAAAGTTTTCGACCTCTAGCGACGTTGTTACCATCAGAGGAGACACAATACAAGTTGCCCAGCGGCACAGCTTGTAGTCGATCAAATGGATCCCAGGGAAACCCAACCAGTCACACCGCAGGAAGGGGTCATCAGCGTAGCCTTATGAGGTGAAGGCTCTTCTAAAATTGTAAATATTTCATCTTTTCTGAATGAAAAGCAGCAGGCAGAAGTTACTGCCTTTCTTTCGCACTATATTGATATTTTCGCATGGTCTCCTGAAAATGTTACAAGCGTAGACAGGGCTGTTTGCGAACACCACTTGAATGTATCTCAAGCCATCAACCCCGTTGCGCAAAAAAAGAGAGTAATGACCGGGGAAAGACAGGACGCCATCAAAGAGAAAATCACAAAGCTGCTGGGAGCTGGTTACATCAAGGAAGTACAATATCCCCGATGGCTAACTAACATTGTAATGGTGAGAAAGGCCAGTGAGAAGTGGAGAATGTGCGTAGACTTCAGGTCACTGAATCAGGCCTGCCCTAAAGACACCTACCCCCTCCCTCGTATCGACACGATGGTAGACCGAACTGTCGGGTACGAGATTATGAGTTTCCTGGATGCCTTCTCCGGGTATCACCAAATCTGGATGGCCGAAGGGGATGAAGAGAAGACAGCTTTTATCACTGACTATGGCACCTACTGCTACAGGGTCATGCCCTTCGGTCTCAAAAATGCTGGTGCTACCTATCAGCGCATGATTGACGCAGTCTTCAGGAGTCAAAGGGGGAGGAATCTCGAAGCTTATGTAGACGACGTCCCCGTCAAAAGCAAAACCTTAGCAAGGCATCTTGATGATCTCAGGGAAACGCTCGACACTCTCTGGAGGTACAACCTCAAGCTCAACCCTGCTAAATATACCTTCGGCGCTGCTTCAGGAAAATTCTTGGGATACTTGGTCTCCGTCAGAGGGATAGAGGCCAATCCCGATAAGATATCAGCCATTCTAAGCATGCCCTCTCCGAAGACGGCGAAGGAAATCCAGAAGCTGGCAGGGCGGATCAATAGTCTGGGCAGATTTATCTCAAAGGCCGGCGATCGATGTTCCCCTTTCTTTCGATGTTTGCGTAATAACAAGAAAGGACAGTGGGACGGCGAGTGCGAAGCTGCCTTTATTGAACTGAAGAAGTACTTAACCTCGGCCCCGATACTAGTAGCGCCAAAGGAAGGTTCGATCTTATCTCTTTATTTGGGAGTATCTGACACTGTAGTTTCGGCGGTCCTCCTAGACAGCGAGAAGGGGACTCAACATCCCATTTTTTACACCAGTCACATCCTCCTAGACACCGAAAGTCGGTATCCCACTCTGGAGAAGCTTGCTTTGGCCCTCCTCACAACTGCCAGGAAGCTGCGGCCCTATTTTCAATCTCATACTATTCATGTTGTCACAGATCAGCCGCTCCTGAAGATACTACATACTCCCGAGGTTTCAGGAAGATTACTCAATTGTCTATCAAACTGGGAGAATATGACATCAGATTTGTTCCGCGAACAGCTATCAAAGCTCAGGCCCTGGCCGACTTCGTCGCTGAGTTCTCTACGACAGAACCACCACCCGTGAAATCTCTGGCAAACCTCTGGTCGCTTCATGTTGATGGCGCGTCCGGATCACAATCCCAGAGGGCTGGGATCCTTTTAACCAGCCCAATGGGGGCTACACTTCATCAGGCGGTGATGCTTCAGTTCAAAGCGACAAACAACCAGGCGGAGTACAAGGCCCTCATTGCAGGATTAAACTTCGCGCTTAGCATGGCCGTGAAGCGCATACAGGTGTTCAGTGATTCCCTGCTAGTCGTCAATCATGTAAACCAGATGTTTGAGACGAAGGACGAGGTTCTGAAGAAATATCTGCAACTGGCCAGGTCTTTAATCTCTCTGTTCGAGAATTTCTCCCTGACGCACATACCCCGCGAAGAGAACTAAGTAGCAGACCGGCTCGCAAAAGAGGGGCTCCCCGACCTTCGCCGGACTCAGGTGTTCGAAAGACCTAGTTTCGAATGTACTGACGTCTCTTCT